>CM038796.1:231950557-232477145 GCA_021764765.1 Vicia sativa
TCAAAAGTTTCTTCAATCAAACAAAATTTGTGTGCTTCTAAATAAAATATTTGAGAAATTGAGTTTTTATGACATTAATTGTTGCATCGACTAAAAGGTCATGCATATGTCTACTCACAAGTCACAACCAGAAGTTTGTGAAATTGTTTTCTCAATTAATTAGAGTTAGATCTTATTATCTGGATTTTTCAAAAATTTCTTGATAAATATCACATATATTATTAAAATTGATATTGAACATCATGTAGCATATGTTCATAAAAATGGACTTGAAGATCTATTCTTTAGACGTCTATAGTTAATTGTATGGTTGATACTTGTGAGATCACAAATTCTAAGTTAAATATTTCAAACACACAAAATACGAATATTGAGAAATTTATTCATATTAAGCCAACGAATTAGTATATGTGCATTCTCCTCTTAACTTACAAATTGTTATAGGTTAATAACCTAATGCATCTCATCTAAGTAAACTTTTGGATGTGTTGAAATTATTCAATTGCTCTAGTATAGTACGCTAAGATGAGTTTTGAAAGAATGTTGAGAAAATTCATTTTTATGAATATCATATTTGAGGTTTATTTTGGTCCGATAATTTGATATATGCTTGAAGCCCAGTAGGCTGATTATCAATTGATAAATTAATTTTCACAACATTAGGGAGAGAGAATAAGCAGCTCAAAGTGTGAACCAGAAATTCAACAGAACAATTTGAAATAAAATATTATTATATTATTTGATCCTCGGAGTTCAAAATACAATTCATTTGTAAAATCTATGAAACAAAATATCAGCTGCTAATACTCCACTCAAAGTGGATTTTTCTATTGTACAATCTAATATTGCAAATGAGTTCTAGTCGCGCCTGAAGCGTGGTAGAAAAGTTGGTTCCAATGTTAAAAGTCCTCTACCATACAAAATTAACTAAATTTAAATATGACCCAAGTGAGGATATAAATATTCTAAGAGAATATTGACATAATTTATTTTTCAGTTCCAGAAGAACTAATCAAGTACTTGAAATATCAAATAAAGAGATCTCGATAAATTATGTCATGGATGAAATAGAACGGAACTAAAATTAAAATAATCAAATAAATTCGACATTGACAATGTATATGTATACAATATAGCGCTAAAAATGATAAACGATAACGAGGATCATGAGACAAAGTCTACCAAAGATTGTAGACAAAGTAAGAATTGGTCGAAATGAACAAATCATAAATCAAAGTCTATCAAAGATAGTAGACAATTTGACCAAAATGAACAGATCATGAATCAAAGTTTATCAAAGATTGTAGAAAAATAGGAATTGGAAAAAATCAATATATTCAATTGAAGAAGAATTAAACTCACTTTACAAGTGACTTGATTTTGGACTTGTAGTCCAAACGCCTCAAGGTGTAAAACCAATGGGATATGACTGAGTTTTTGTGAAAAAGCAAAATATGAATTGTATAAAGTTTGATTTGTTGCTCAAAGATCTAAGATTTATTTATATGAAACATATCCACCTATAGTGGATTTAATTAATTTTTCAATATTTGATTAGCCTATAAGAGCATGAAGGGTTTAATATGAATATGATGGATGTTGTGACATCTTATTTATACGGCTCACTTGATAGTGACATTTACATGAAAATCTCTAAAGAGTTTAATATATCATAGACACATAATTTTGGATATGGAGAAAGCTACTCCATAAAATTGAACAAATCTCTCTATGGGCTGAAACAATCTAGACGCATGTGGTTTAATCGTCTTAGTGAATATTTGCTTAGAAAAGGGTATACAAATAACTCCATTTGTCCTCATATTTTATAAAAAGATCAGGAAAAAAATTTGCAATAATTGTTGTCTATGCTAATGACATAAATATTATTGGAACTCCTTAAGAGCTTCCAAAAGCTATGAATTGCTTGAAGAAAGAGTTTGATACCAAGGACCTAGGAAAGACAAAATTATGTCTAGTTTACAAATTGAGCATTTGGACAAATGAATATTTGTACATCAAGAAGGATATACAGAAAAGGTGTTAAAACACTTCTATATGGAAAAATGCCACCCGTTGTCTACTTCAATGGTTGTTAGATCATTAGATGTAGAGAAAGATCCTTTCGGGCCTCAAGAAAAGGATGAAAAATTGCTTGGTCCTGAAGTATCATATCTTAGTGCGATTGGATCACTCATGTACCTTGCTAATTATACACGTCCTGATATATCATTTGCGGTCAATCTATTAGCAAGATACAATTCTTCACCTACACGAAGACATTGGAACAGAGTCAAATAAATACTTCGTTATCTTAGAGGTACAATAGACATGGGTCTATTTTATACCAAAGTACCCAAACTCGAATTAACAGGTTATGCAGATGCAGATTACTTGTCAGATCTTCACAATGGTACATCACCAACAGGTTATTTGTTTACATGTGGTGGTGCAATTATTTCATGGAGATCAGTGAAATAAACAATAGCAGCAACTTCATCTAATCATGCAGAACTTTTAGCAGAGGCAAGTCGAGAATGCGTTTGGTTGAGATCCTTAATCTAACACATACAAAATACTTGTGGTTTATCTTTGGTAAAAATAAATTCAACGAACATATATGAAGATAATACTGCGTGCATCACTCAATTGAAAGATGGTTACATTAAACGAGATCGAACAAAACATATCTCTCCAAAGATCTTTTTCGCTCATGATCATCAGAACAACGGTGATATAAACATCCAACAAATTCGTTCATTTGACAATCTTGCAAACTTTTTCACAAAGTCACTTCCAAGTAGAACTGTTAGTCAACTAGTACAAAATATTGGTCTTCATCCTCGAAAAAAATAAGCGTTCGGCTGAGGGGGAGAAATAAATTTGTTTTAAAAGGATATTGTACTCTTTTCCCTTCACTAGATTTTTTTCCACTGGGTTTTTTCTAGTAAGGTTTTAATGAGGCATATCCAAAACAAACAACATCCAAGGGGGAGTGTTATGAATAATTGGATGATTTGGCTTCCAATAACTTCATTCCTTGTTTAAATCAATATGTATTTATTATATTGTTTTTATGATGTCCTATAAATATGACATATTTCATTGTATACGATGATACCGAATAGAATAATACATAATCATTATATCTTTCTCTCTTCTCTTTTATTCTCCTTATTACTCTGTATTCCATAACAATTTCAAATTAATAGATGGATATCTAGCATTTTTCTACGAAGGTTTGTACGTGTTGAATTGACTTGAGCTTTGATTAGTGCTTATTACTATACTTTTTGAAATGAAAATATAAAAGACTATTTATTCATATAACATTAATTATGATTGTATCAATAATATTTTTAATTAAATTATGATTGTATCAATAATATTTTTAATTATTCGTGACATACGATAGTTTTTTAATACATGTAAATAAATCTAAAATGACAACTAAATAAAAGCTGAGGAAGTATATATTATATTATAAACAATTTTGGTTTGCTTTTCTTATAACTTCTCAAAATATATGAATGAATATTAGAATTTTATTTTTTTGAATATAAAGATATACTGATAATTTTTTTTTCTTAAATGCAGTTTTGATCCCTCTACTTACATTTTTTTGAATTTTTTTTATTTACAAAATTCAACTTTTTATTCCTCAACCAATTTTTTTTGGCAAGTTTTTAGTCTCTCTCTAGAATTGCATATATGATACATGGGAATGCTCACATGTTTCAATGACCTTGGTGCCATGCAATTTAAATATAGTATTTAATTGTTTTTAATTAAAAAATGATTTATGTAATTCTTAAATTATTTTAGAAATCATTATTTCCATAAAAACGTGTTATAAGCCAGAAACAAAAATGTCTAATCTAATCCTCACTTTCCCTAACCTTCTAACCCCAGAAATTCAAAGGTCTTCATCGTCCACCGTTCGTCCAAGTAGGAAGGAAGATGAGCAACATTCCACCCATTCCACCGTCTTCGATAGACAAAGAAGACGTACGTTTCTGTATGAGGTATGTCATGATGCTCTTTGAACTCGTTATTTCTCATCATCTTGTTTTCACCATGTTTTATACGATATTCTGATTGAAAGTTTGTTATTTATTGAGATCATCTCAAAGTTATTGTATTAAGATAAGATTTCTTCATAAGGAAAGTTAGTAGAGAGTCTTGTTAAATGATATGTTGATGGATTAGTGTCTAAATTGGATTGGAAATGGGATACATACTACATGTCGTATATGGGTTCAAAAATTTTGATAAAATACGAAGGAAATAGGAATATCAAGTGTATGTGGTATTGGAACCACAAGTATAGCTTTAGTCGTGGCCTTAGACCCCTAAATTGTGATAATGATGTTCTTAAGTTTGCTGAGGATATTAAGGGTTTTTAATTGGTGGATGTGTATGTTGAGCACTCAACAAAAGTGACTCATGTTGGCAAAGATCAGAGAAGAATGAAGGCGAAGATGATTGAACGAAGATGAAGAGGATTTAGAGTTCATTTCCTCCAAACTTACGATATATATCCTATTTAATTATTTTCTTTTTCTTTTTTATTTAGAAAAACAGTAATTACAAACAATAATATTTCAGAATTTCAGAAACATATTTTAATTAAAAATAATTAAATACTATATTTAAATTACGTGGCACCAAGGTCATTAAAACAGGTTAGCATTCCCATGTGCCACATACGCAATTCTGGAGAGGGACTAAAAAATTGCCAAAAAATAGTATGTTTGGGGACTAAAAGAATGAATTTTGTAAACGGGGGATCAAAAATTAAAAAAAAAATGTAATTAGGGGGTCAAAATTGTATTTAAGCCAAAATTTGAATTTCTCGCAAGGTATTAAGATGGTGATTTTCACACTGTTGACCTATCATCTCTACTCATCTCTTTTCTTCACTAATGAAAGAATCTTTCACGAGTTTTCTATTCTCAAAAACGAATATTAGTATCATACCCAACATTCCTCCATCCCTTAATGAAACCACACAAAAACTAACAAAAATTTCGTAGACAAATCCCAAATATCCCCAAACCCAATATTCCTCCATCCCTTAATGAAACACTGAGAAACTAACAAAATATTTGTAGAGTAATCACAAATATCTATAGTATTCCTCTTAGCCAACTCCATATACCATATGTTAAAGGAGATATAATTTTCATTACCATCCCTAAAGATGAATACCTTCTAAGATTATAATCCTTCAAACACAACCTACATGGGCGCATATTTGGTCAAAAGGAACCACTCCGCTTACAGTGTTCAGTTTAAAAAAAAATCTTGAAAATCTCTAGAACTCCATTGGAAAGTGGGGAGTTACTTTCTTGGGCAGGGGATTCTTCGAATTCTCCTGCTCGACTCTATAAGATGTTTTCATGGTCCGCTCAATTAGTTCGTGAGACTTAAACCCTGTTGTTCTGAAGTTATTTTCATGGTCCAAAGATTATAACTCAGCTACCATCAAACAGTCTTTAACTCACATTTAGGTTCATATTCATGGGCTCTTTCAAATACTAGAGGCTCAAAATTATGTTTGTTATGTCTAGTAGTATTTACATTCGCATGTATGTATGTATGTATGTATGTATGTATGTATGTATGTCTGTATGTATGTATGTATGTATGTATGTAAGTACGTATGTAAGTACGTATGTATGTACGTACGTATGTATGTATGTATCTATGTGTGTATGTATGTATGTATGTATGTATGTATGTATAAATTCAAACAAATCTCCTTTTGATAGGTCATTTGGTCACTTTGTTAGAGCTTTAGTAGACATTGATCTTAGCTACAAATAAACTAAGAGGACCTTAGCTACAAAGTTCTTGTAGACTGGGTTGGGGAACATTGTCAACTAACCTAAGAGGAATCATGATGCTTACATGGGTGGGGAAACCAATCGTGTGCTTAAACAAACTACTAAGGTAGTATACCCACTAAGCCATCATGTAGTATTCCATCGAGGCCCTGACCTTGTTGAGGTAGTGATTAGCCATGCCCTAGTTAAAACCATAAACTCAGAGAAACCATTGAGTTTCGATGACCAAAACAAGATAGAGGTTTAAGTGGCCACACGCGTTCTGATAATGCCCTTCCTAAAGTTTTGATGATGACAACATTAATGATTGTTGTAGTCCGTAAAGTTGATGGTAATGGTTTTCCTTCTCTTTGAGGCTGGTGACCAAACTTAAAAGGAAACTCAAGCCTCATATGGTAGTAGAATCAAGACTTAATTAAATTTCTTAAGATTTATATAGAAAAAATATTGAAGGCCTCAGAATTGTGAAAGAAAGAAAGTGTGAAAGCTCTCATGGTTGTGTCTGTCTAAGTGACCATAGTTTTGTAAAAGTAAAGAAGTAAATCCTAAGATACTTAGTCAACTCACAAACACACTTGAAACCTCTGTTTATCTATCAAATATCTTTAAAATGTTTTCAAACCTGTTCCAGATGATTAAGATACTATCAACTTTCTTTGTGAAGCCTTTTTGAACTAAGCAATCGATTGGGACCTTAAAACAACTGTTTGGAAGATATTTTTAAACTACACCATCGATAAGGCCCTTAAGAAAATCGATTGGAATATTTTTTGAACTAACCAATCAATGGGTACCTTAATCCAATCAATTAGAAGAAGCCTAAACGAGCGTATAATCGATTATAATAATCAAATCTCCCCATTTTTGGCCAAAACTTTCTTTTAGGTCAACCAATCGATTGGAACTTTTTCCTTTTTTGATATTTCCTTCTCCTATATAAAGGAGGATCTTCTCCACTCTATTTCACACCAATTTCCCGAAGTTTTACATTTTCTTTAGAATTTATCTCTCTATTTTCTCCTTGTCTCTCTAGAAATATTTTTCTTCACTTAAAGTTGCCTTAGTGCTTTTGAGTGTACACTACTTGTAAAGAAGAATTTTTTTGAGTGAAGGGCCCTTGTGATTACTTTCAAGAGTGTGATACTCTTGAATAATAGAGTTTGGTTCTTAAGATTAACCAATATTAAAATCTATGTTTGGTTATTGAGATTATCCTGGAAAAATTCTATTTCAATTATTATTTTAGCTTGAATAAAATCTTTTTTTAATCGGGGATAAGCCACTGTAAAGATCAAGTTGTATCAAAATGTTCGCGGGCATAACATGTAAAAGCTCGAAGTTTTAGTAAAATTCTCAATAAGATCTCTTGGGGACATGACTAGGCCAATATTCGACCAAACCTGTATAAATATCCGGTGGAATCTCTCTAACCATATCCTTTTATTTTCTGCAATTTACTTACAGTATTACATTTTTGCTACAATTGCTCATGTGAACATTACTAATATGATCTCCTCTTGTGTTTGAAGTCACTTTTCCAACAATGTTTACCTTGCATGGTCAATGCATGGATTTCATTTCAAACTATTTGTCACAACCTATTGTATAATGCCATATGCGTATTTTCAAAAAAAAGCTCTTAATGCTTAAATGTAATCTGAAATTTTGGAACAAGGAAATTTTTGTAGACATACACTTGCTGGTCAAATATTTAACTGTTAATCTCTCCAAGAATCAAGAAAAAAATTCATAATTGAAGGATCAAATGAATCCTTAAGACACAAAGAGATCCAAGATCAATATAAAATGTAAGAAACTTTGGTAAAAGAATAATGTTTTGGTATAGAAAAAGCTAAATTGAATTTTCACATCAAGGGTGATAGAAATTCTTCATGTTTTTATACAATATCAAAAATTAAATGTGTTAGGAATAAGACAACTCTTTTAAGATATGGAGACATAATCGTTTATGAACATTCTAATTTAGTTGTACATGCAATCAATATTTTTACTGACATTTTAGGTTTTGTAGGTGGTTATCATGATACATTACTGGTTAGGGTCATTCCTACTTTGGTTGATGATCTTATGAATAATATTCTCATCATGATTCCTTTTCTTGAAGAAATTAAAGGGGTAGTGTTTAGTCTTTACAAGGATAGTGCATCAAGCCACAATGGTATTTTTTTTGGGGGGGTCTTTTTTAAAACATATTGGAACATTATTCATTATGATGGTTGGAATGATATTCGATAGATTTTCAACATTTGTTGGATCCTTCCAAATTATAATTCCAACATCATAACTCTTATTCCTAAGTCCAAAACACCTAAAACATGGTCAAGTTCAAGCTAATTGTTATGGCCAAGTTCAAGTTCAGGCTCATTTTTAAAAATCATCGCTGACAAACTTGCAAATTGTATGCCTCGTCTGGTCTCAAAAGAGCAAAATTCTTCCTTTGAGAGATGACCATTGAAGATTGCATCCTCTTAGCTTCTAAAGCATCCCATCTACCCACATAAAAAAGTTCATAAAGGTAACTTAGAAATCAAGGTAGATATTACTAAAGAATTTGATACTATGTGATGGGACTTCATCATCAAAGTCTTGAGACAATTTGGATTCAACCCTAAATTTTGTCATTGGATCTCTACTATCTTGGAATCTATTAGGATTTATATAAAAATGAATGGATCCCTTCATGATTATTTTTCCTGCAAAAGAGGATTCAGATAAGTTGACCCATTGTGTCCTCTTATTTTATGTCTTGTAGAGGAAGCCCTCAATAGAAATACCTCCAAGATTTCTAATGAAGGAACCATTAGCCTCACAAAATCAACCAGGTTTGTCTACATACCTTCCAACATATTGTATGTTGATGACATCCTCATATTCTATGAAGATAATACTTTCAACATATAACTGTTTAAACATTTATTTTCCATGTACTCTTAAGCATATATTCAAGTGTTCACCACTTCAAAGTCCACTTTTTCTATGGTGCCATGTCTAGCAGAATAATTAACCATATCATTAAACTTACTAGATTTATCAAAGGTAACCTACCTTTTACATATCTTGATGTTCCCGTATTTAAAGGAAAGGTTAAAGCCTTTTATCTTAAATCCCAAGAAAATGGTAAAATTTATAAAATGGAACCTTAGAAATTTTTTTTCTCTCTTTTGATGGCGGAACAATCCTTGTCCAGACGAATAGTGGCATGATAACTCACTCAATATTTTGTATTCCTAGCTTTTCTCTTTTCTTAGAGATATTTAAAGAGTTGCAAGAAACTTTATATAGAGAGGAAAGATTAGAGGTATAGAGATCATCATGGTAGCTTGATAGAAAGGTTATCATCCTAAACATCATGGAAGTCTAGGTCTGAGGTCTCTTATCTGAACCAACAATGCCACTAACCACAAAATTGGTTTGGATTTACTGAGTAGTGAGGAGACTTGGGAAAATCTCCTAAAGGCTATGGTTTTGAAAAACCATGTTGCCATTAGTTATCATATTTTTTTCTATTTAGTTTGGCACCAGATCTGACTATGCTCTTCTTCTCTCTAAAACTTCATGGTTTCTTGGTAATTTCCTATCAGTAAGATTTTAGAGGGATTTTTGGGGTGGCACCTATCAATATAGACACATATTTATCCTTCATCAGTGATCACTTCATAAACCATAATTCCTTAGTGTCTAATTACTTGTAGGGTGACTCTTGGTCTTTTCCTTATATTCTGCTTGAAAAATTCCCTTCCATCACTTAAAAGGTGTTGCATTATATTCTTCTAAGAATAATTTGGATTGTCTAGTTTAGACTGATTTGACTACGAATTTCATGTCTCTTAAATAAGCTTACATCCTTAAGTCTTCTGCCTCAATAAATCTTGATTGGGCTAAGTTCATATATGGTGAGGACCTTTCTCCTTCCAAATCCTTTATTTTTTTGGTAGTTCATCCACGCAAATATGCCCACGTATGATATGCTCCAATTAAGATATTGTGACATTATTTATAGGTTTAGCATTTGTAAGTGTTCCACTAAAATTGTTGATTGTGTTTTATTTCATGACTCATTTACTGGAAAAATTGCATTGATTAGGTCTCACAATCATGTCATATTTTCATATTTCATCCATTGAGGATGTGTGGAAATTATAATCTAGAAGTAATTCTCCTTAGGGTACCTTAATCATCGAGGAAACATTTGTCTACACGATTGCCACTATTTGGAATGTCAAGAACTTGGCAAAACATCATAACTAGGCTCCCCCTCATATTCAATCTAATATATCCAACATGAAAGCTCAAGTCATGACGACAAGTAACAACACCTAGCTCTAGTCATCATCTTCCATCTTTGATTTTACTCTAATTAAGGCGTTCAGGGTCAATATCCATTACCCTCATGCACCTAAAATTAAATAGGTGTTCGGGAAGCCTCCAAATAGAGATTGTCTTAAGTATAATTGTGACAAGGTGTTCTCTAATCTTCCTAGTGGTTCTGATGCTATCTATAGTAACTTTAAACGTGACTTCTTGTTGACCTTTTCTTAACTGTTATACCCCAAAATTTTCCTTCCTATTTTTCAAGTCAATACACATCTCCATACTCAAGAATTTCTCAAGGGTGGACCAGATGAACCCACTCCTAAGCAATCAACCCACAACTAGGGTTTTGGTTCTCTCAAGTCAAAGATGGTTTATAATGCTTCAAGTGATCATCATGCCTCCTCATATATCTCAAGGTATCACCATGCCAAGTTTCAAGCCTCACAGCTCAAGTTTGCACAATCAATTGCTCAGATGGTTGAAAATCAGTTGTATTGGACTAAAAGTCAATTGTGGTCAACATACAGTCAAACTTCATCATGTTTGGTCAACATCAAGATTTTAAAGTCACATTCATCATTTGATCAAGTGTTGATCATGATTCATCAAGAAAACTCAAGATTTGATCAAAAGTCAAAGTTTCTAAATTAGGGTTTTTTGATAAAAAAAAGTCAACAAAACTTTGACCAGGCATAACTTTCACATACTTTATCAGAAAGTTTTCCACCAAAGCTCATTTTGAAGAGAATTCAATTATCTACAACTTTGTGTCCCACAAGCTTGGGCCAAAAATGCTTCATTTGGGAGTTATGGATCAAGACATTATAGGTCCTTCTAAAAGTCAACAAAAATTCATCTTTTTCAAAAGATGTATACATGAACATGGAAGCTTAAATGAAGATGAAACAAAAAAGAGTGTTTAGAGGACATCTTGAGCTTTCTAAAAAGTCCAATAACACTTCAAAATAATAAAAATTGAGCAAGATACAACTTGTGCAAGTTTGACATTTTTGAAGAGGTGCATGAAGGGAAATACTAAGCAAATTCATTTTTTTTTCAAATGGGCCATGGTTTTTATAGTTTGGACTTATTTCTAAGAAAGTCCATGACTTCTAAGACCACTTGCACACCTCTCTTTAATTTATTTTATTTATTTTGCAATTTATTCATTTAAATCCAATTTTAATTAAAATAAAATGCCAAAAATCAAATTAATAAATGTAAGGCTGAATATTTATCATTCTTGAGGTCCAAGCAAGCCCAAATAGCTGGCCAATATCGTACAAGGTTTGATTGAACAAGATTGATTCAAAATTGGAAGATTTTGATGCAAAATTTCAATCAAATATTTTCTAATGAATGCAATATATTTTCTCATTATTTCTGACCTAAGACACTCCTCACTATATATGCTACAAGACCAAATGAGAAACACAAGGTTGGCTGCGCTAAAAAACCCTACACAAAATTCTCCAAATTTTGCAAATTTAGGGCAAACTTAAAGTCCACTCTCCAGTTGTTTTCAATCGATTCCAAGCACACAAACGTGTTCCTGAGGTATTATAGAGTAAGTACAGGTCCAAAGCCATGGTCAAACATCCCTGAAATGCATGCATCATGAACTCCGATTTGCTCATATTTTTGAATTTTGAATTTTGGTTTTTATCATGTTTTAGCTTGAACTAACATTACCAATGTTTTCCTGAGGTCAAATAAAACAGATTACATCCATCACATGAAGCTTAGAGCGCATGAGTCATGATGTGCCATGGTTAGGGCACGATTTTTCTGTAGCTTTGTATCTACCTTTGCAGGTTGCTTCCGGCCAAACCGATGGCACCGTTGAATTCGCAGACCCCGATTTAGGGGGTAGGCTTAATCCCCAGCTTCGAATTTCATTATTTTGCAGGTTCCAAAAATCAACTTATCGGAGATGACGAAGTTGACTGCCACTGGTGATGGTTTGAAACTTTGACCCCGATGATCCCTGCGTGGCGTGTTCCGATTGGATGATTTGGATCCTTGGGGTCCACTTGCATATGTTTCTGACTTTTGTCTGATTTTTAGGGAATTATATCATATATATACTTATCCTTGTAATATAATTCATGGATGTATTACCGCCCCAGCGGTCAAGAGCGCGCATTTAGTCCATTACTCTCTCAAGGCGTGGGTTCAATCCCTGCCTTTTACCACTTTTTTCTTCATATTTTCTGGATTTTACGCAGGTTACGCTTACATACAATTGGAGGCAGGATAATGATATCTCAAGCACCTGCCGCAGTCGCTAGGTTTTGGACCTGTGACCTTCAGGTCCTGGGTTCAACACCTTCCAAGGCCATCCCTAATTTTAGTCACTTGTTTCTTCAATTTTTCTTATTTTCTCTAATTTTTCTAACTTATTTAATTTCTTTTCAAATTATTTTTTAAATATAATAAAAAACCCTAAAAAATATTTTAATTTTAGATTTAGGTTAATAAAATATTTAATTAATTTTAGACACAAAAATATTTTATTTTTCCTTTCATTTAAAATTATTTTCTTAATTAATTTTTAATTAATTAGAAATAAGGCTTTTCACATTAAAATCACTCTAGAAAATTCACAAAAATAATTTCCTTTCTAGTAATAAGGTTTACTAATCTTAAATATTTTTACTAACATCAAAAACATTTTTATTTTATTTATTTATTGCTTTATTCGCATTTTAAATTCTAGAAATCGATGTATAGGTCGGAAGGATATTTTTGTAATAGCGTAGATTTACTTTTCTGCAATTTTACTTTCTGCACCTCTATTATGTAATTGTCTCAAAGCCCTGTAATAGCTTAGAACTTTACTTTTCCGCACTTTTACTTTCCGCACCTTTATTTTCTCTACATATATAAATTGCTTAGATGTATGGCTAATAGGATTGTATGATAAGATCTTAAAATCAATATTAGATCACCTTAAATAATCAAGATAAAATATATGAATCAACACACATCTCACACTTGCACCCCCTAGGGTACTCTCTCTTGTTTCCTTCGGAATAAAATGGTCATTTCCCTTGAACGTAGGGGTACCATTAGCAAAGACCCTCGATTCAAAAATCATCACAAAGATCATAGTCCCACAACGACCCTCGATGTTGCCCGCGAATATATGATCTCGTCCCTCGATTGTTGCCTACGAATAAGTGATGATTGTCCCTACGAATTGCTAAGGTATCCTTACATGTTGCCTTCAATGACCATACGGTGACCCTACGATTGTTCCTTCACATCCAATGGATAAAGTTACCTACCAACTAATGGTATGGATAGCCTTATCCTAAAGGAGAAGGAAAATAACAAGAAACAACCATTCTGAGTAGGTAAATAAGACTCTATTGCTTGCTCCAATCAAAATTCTTTTCGCACCTCACATTTATTTTCAAACTATTCTTTTCAAATAAAAACTTTGTATACATTTCAACGAGAATCATTACAGAGTTCAACATTTTCCAAACAAATATTTCCAAACACTTTGTGTACATTCTTGAGGACTGATACAAGAATCATTACGAAGTCAAAGTGAAATACTTTCAAATACTTTTCAAATCACATACACACAGAAAGCAAGTTTCAAAAGTGAGCCAAGCAATTAAGAGCCCGTAGATAACTACGGATGGAAAGGATGCTAATACCTTCCCTTTTCATAATTACCTCCCTTACTCAGAATCTATCAAAGGTCTTTCATGTTCTTTTCACCTTTCCTTTATTGAATAAAATAAAATTCGATGGCGACTCTTGCTATCTGCAACATTTGCGATAAAACGCAAAACAAACAAGTCAGTTCTCCCACCGTGTTACAGAATTGGCGACTCTGCTGGGGAAACTACCCAAAGAGAGGTTACCTTAGGGCTATAGATCACTTTTACTCGCTTTCTGTTTGCTTTATATGCTTTATTTTTAAGGGTTACTTGGGTATTATATTTGTGGGGGATCCTACACCCAGATCCAGGTTTCCTTTGGTAAGTAGCAATAGATCATCGCGATTGTCTGGCGTAGACCAAAACGGTTAAAATGATGGCTACGATTAGTGCGATACTTTGGATGTCTTGATGTTTCTCATGTTCAGTTGAGGAAATATTTGGCATCTGTGTGGTGTCAACAAGCACTAATTAAACTTTTATCACCCTAATTGACCCATCTTGGCCATTAGAAGGTAGTGAGATAGCCGACTTCGGTGCAAACTGAGGTTGGTTGATACTTGATGCTACGCTCATTGAGATTCGACTTTCGGGATGTTTCGGTAGATCATTTGGTAGTCGTACTAAAATAAAGCCTGCGAGAAAGATATGTGATATGAGATTCATAGAACCCGTGTAATACCTGGGAAAATTAATGAAGTCGCCACCATTATTTATTTTTCCTAAGAACGCGGAACCTAATGGGAAAACCCTAATTCGACGGATAAGGCGGTCATTGTAATAATTTAAGGGTTCGGGAGTCAATTAAGTAAGGGGAAAGTGTTAGACACCCCTCACTTCCCTTGTACTCAAGGGGAATCTTCTCTAGTTTTAGGTTATGGTGTGTCTACTAAAGTTTGTTATCTATCCATGCCTTATTTTATTTTATTTATTAATTACAAAAACAAAGAAAATATTTTAATTATTAGTTAGGGGACTCGCCTTGGTTTTTAAACCGCGTGCCCACGTATCCTCTTATGAGGAATCAGAGTCCCAATTCATAGTTCGTAGTGTTTGTTGGTGTTTTTATAGGATTGCGTAGAGTTGCTTTCGAATTATCCTTGAACCTTGTCTAGATTTTGTAAAAGAGTGATCGTAGACGCAGTTCGAAGTTAATTTTGAAAGTAATTCTATTTAATCATTTTTCGAAAATGTCTTAGGTTTTGTTATGTTAGTAGAAAAAGTAGTTAGTTGTTTTAATGTTTTGATTTGATTTGATTTGATTAAAGAGTATGATAAAAAAACAGAGCGGGAGAGTCTGATATAGTCTCCTCATCACATGACCAGATATTGACCACGTGTCGCTTGTCATGAAGGATACGAAAGAAGTCTACGTGACTAGATATTAGTCTCGTGTTACTCGCAAATAAATATTTGATGAATTGCGCGAGTTTTAATATTTTCGTAGAATATTAAATTAATTTAATTAAAAAAAATTTAAATTATGCACTAGTTAACTAAGATGCATAATATTGTATTTGTTTATATTTGATATAATTAAATAAATTAAGTTCGACCTTATTCCGTCGACCTTTGTTAATTGCACTGTAATAATCTCTTGCATAACATAGAAAAAGTTACCAATAGATTCATAGAAGAAGTTAGTTTTGACTTTAAAATTTAAATAGATTCACATAGAAAAATTGCTTAGTAAAAACTTTTATGCTGACATTTGTATAAAAATTGTTATTATGATAATATAAAAAACGTAACCATCATATAGATGTTTATCACATGGTTAGAACAACGAACCAATTAATTAAGGTAAAATTGAAAACAAATAGGAGGGTGTTCGTTGATAGTATTGGCTGATGCATTTAACTATAATATGCGGTATTGGAACCTGAACATGTGGTGGCTATTACTCTTTCTATTATTTTTCCCTGCAAAACAAGATTTATCAAACAAATAAACTGTAGTTACGATGATTCAATTGGATGTGGTTTATTGGTTGTAGTTTGTTAATAATTTGAATGAAATATTATTTCAAATTATGTTAGTGAATGAAAATGCTGTGGATAATTATTGAAAATTGTTTAACGTGTATAGATGTGTGTACTGTGTGTGAAGTGTATATACAGTGAATAGAAATTAATCTCCAATAGTATGATAATAAATAAATTAGATACAACAATACTAACGATTATTATATGGTGTTTAAAACAATTAAAAGAGATAACAAAATTGACAGCCAATGGGAGGCCTCATATTCGAATTATCGACCAAAAAATGATAACAAAACACCAATAGTAAAGTAGTTTTGAAAAGAAATTTTAGAAAAGAAAGTGTATTGCTCCTGCCTGTCTACCATTGTCTCATAGAGACAATAACAACAGATTTTTTCTCTAACAAATCGTTGATGATTGTTGGTGTATGTATCGTATCAGTGTCCTCTCATTAGAAAATTGGCCTCCTATTTATATAATTTTTTAGATGAACAAAAGGGGTAATAATCAAAACTTAAATCAGCTTTAATTCTATTTTAATTCTTGATATATTTAACCAATTATATTGATAGTTTCCTAAAATACAAATTATCCTAAAAATATAAAATGAGAATAAGATATTTTTAATTTTTTTTTTGTATTTTTAATTTTTTAATCTTAAAATGCATAAAATCAAGATTTAAATGAAAAATAATACTTTAAATATACACATAAAATAAAAAATAAAAATTAAATGTAAATTAAAAAAAACAATTTTGTGATTTTAAAAGTGAAAATAAAGTTAGTAACAAATAAAAGAAAAGATGGCAACAATAAGATTCGAACTCGTGACCTTATACTTGAAAGTTTTTACTCCTTAATAATTGTTCTATGTTACTTACTAAAAGTAAAAAAAACTAATTTAAGGTATATGAAGACGAACTATTATTTGCTATTTAAAAATACAAATAATTTGAAATAAATTATTATATTTTCAAATGAATTTTTGTAAAACCCAAAATGATAGCGTAAATTTATAAAATAAATTTTGACTGTAAAAATAAGGGTGGGCAAATTTGGGGTATGACAACCCAGTTACTATTATAGGACAACTTGAACCAACTTAAACTCCGGTAGGGTAGACACTTATACCTCATGCAAGCCTTAAACCTAGGGCTATTGTGTGAATTGCTTGTGTATGCTATTTAAACATGACATCATGACATCATAACATCATAACATTTCTAACCATTTCAAGGACCTAGGGACTTACATTTGCTTTGTGTTGTAGGTTTATGGCTTCCAAGAAGACTATCTGAATCAACTTTGTGGGTATACCTTCTCAACTCAAGGAGTTAGTCTCACAAGTTCCCGATCACGCTCAGTTCATCAGGAGGCATGGGTATCTACTTGACTTGGTTACCTCTGGTTTCGAAGAAGATATGATGAGCGTCGTATTCCAGTTCTTTGATCTGAAGCATCATTGCTTTACTTTCCCAGATTATCAGTTGGTACCTACGATGGAAGAATTCTCTAAGCTACTTGGGATACATATCCTTGATCAGATACTATTCATCGGTTCATAAAAAGTTTTGAGGTTTGAAGATATTGCAGCAGCTCTACATCTAAAACGGTTAGACATTGAAGCTAATTGGGAAACAAGAAGTGGAGTTAAGGGTTTGCTTGCTAAGTTTCTAATAAAGAAGGCTCGAGAATTCTTAAAGGCTATGAGTTTCCACGCTTTCGAAGACATTTTGGCCTTTTTAATCTATGGTTTCGTTCTATTTCCTAATCTGGACCAATTCATAAACGTGAACGCCATCAAGAGATTTCTCACTCATAATCTGGTGCCTACCTTACTTGGAGACATTTTGCATTCTCTCCACACCCGTACTATGCAAAGACAAGGAACTCTCATGTGTTGCATACCGTTATTATCCAAGTGGTTTCTTTCGCACCTTCCTCGATCAGTGATGAAGAATGAACAAGGTCTGAAGTGGTCTCAAAGGTTGATGTCACTCTTTCATTCAGATGTCCGTTGGTGTCTCTAATCTCAAAAAGACTTCACTTTCATTGAACGATGTGGAGAATTCCCTAATGTAACACTCCTTGGCATAATGGAAGGTATCACTTACAATCCTTCTCTAGCTCTACGACAGTTTGGTTATCCTTGAAGCGATGGTCCTCATGATATTCTCATCTAGAGAATTGTGTTTGACTACGACAATGATATCCAAGGTTACCACCGAAGATTTGTGCACGCTTGGGGCATGGTGAAGAAAATTGATACCAAGACCTTGGGGCATAAAAATTACATTCCTTGGGAACCTTACCTCAAATGGGTGCGGGCTCGTACTCAAAACCTCATGATGCCATATGCTACTATTCTACCAATAATTATGGAACTTGTTGCTGAAGGCGATGAATCTTATACCATTCTCCATCCAGACATGCCTATTGATTTTGAATAATTGAAGAGATCTTGGATTCAACTTAAAGAAGAAAGGGATACATTCGAAGCTCAATGCTATGCAAGCGAGAAAAGAGTATTAGAGCTGACGAAGCAACTTCACGAGGAATAGAGCATTAATACCTGCGTCAACACAAAGAGGAAGCGTTCATGGGAGGCCTAATCACTAGGATTTTTATTTTTGTACTTAAACTTTCTTTTTGTATTGCTAATCAGACTAATAAAAAGTTTGTACTTGCTTGTTTACCAAATTTAAATTCCTAAGGTCCTTGAAAACATTGCATTGCATAACATTGCACATCATAGCATATCATTTCATAACAGGTACTATGAAGATCGGTTTTCTTATTTTCTCGGTATTTATTTCAGCAGAAATGGCTCTCGAACAAACTATCAAAGATCTCTAGGCTCAAAAAACTCAATTCCAAGAGATGTTCACCAACTTGGCCCAAGGACAGAAAGATCTGAAAGAGCTTATTATCAAGAAGAAAAAGAAGAAGACCATTGGCATTCTCAACATGGGGAAAAGGTATAGAGGTCTGGTCAAGGTAGTTAGACAGCTTGAATTCTCAGACAATAGTGGAGAAACTGAAGGAAATGCAAGGCCGATGAAGGAATCCATCATAGAGTCTCAAGAGGAAGAAGGAGAAGACTATATGAGCGAGCAGTATCCTCATGACAACGAGAAGTATAAGTAATTTGAAGACCGTCTGAATGGTGTGGAAAATTTGAAAATGTCATGATTGAATTTTGATGATTTAAGCCTGGTTCTTGGAGTGGTCATTCACCACAAGTTCAAAGTTCCTACTTTTGCTAAGTACGATGTCATTTCTTGCCCAAAACTTCATCTAAAGTCCTATGTTCATAAAATTCAACCCCACACTGCTGATAGGAAATTATAGATGCATTTCTTTCAAGAGAGTCCATCTAGAGCATAATTAGAATGATACTATCACCTAGAGAATACTCACATTCATACTTGGAATGATTTGGCAGATGCTTTCTACAAATAGTATCAGTACAATGCTGAATTGGCACCAACCCGCATGCAACTACATAATATGTTTATGGGCCATGATGAGAAGTTCAAAGAGTACGCTTAGAAATGGAGAGATCTAGTAGGCAGAGTCCAACCACCCTTGTCTAATAGGGAGTTGGTTGACATGTTCATGGGAACGCTGACATGTCCATTCTTCAATCATCTGATTGGAAATTCCTCAGCCGTATTCATGGAGCTGATACTGACAGGAGAACGTATTAAAGTTGGAATCAAGAGTGGAAAGATTCAAGTCGAACCATCTTCAAATGCTGCGAAGAGATCTTTTGGTGGGAAGAAATAAACCAATGATGTGTATGGTCAGAAGAACCGCGACAAAGGTGATCGCCAGCAATATGTGGGGGCAGTCCTGATATCCAATCCCACACCAGTGCAACCTCAACAAGACAATACACGTAGGCAGAATGCGCCAAGAAGATAGTTCACGAAGATCAACATGTCATTGTCTCAAGCATTACAACACATGTTGAAAGTAGAGTTGATTACATTGAAGAATCCTCCTCAGCATGTCAATACATCTTCTCCGAATTACAATCCCAATGCAAGGTGTGAATACCACTCCAATAGCCCATGGCACAACACCAACAACTGTTGGACCCAAAAGAACAAGATCCAAGACATAATTGAAGCTCGGGAAATCGAATTTGACCCTCCTATCGAAACCCCGAACGTGATCAACGCACCTATGCCCGACCATGGAAAGAGTACCAACACCATTGATAACGAATCATATGTCTTTGCTGTGGACGAGTTAACCACTCCTTTGATGACTGTTGAGAAGAATCTGCTACAAGCCAGCATATTTCCAGGATGTTTTGACGACTGTTGTTGTTGTGCATTCAAACCCAATAGATGTTCCTGGTTGAACAGAGGTGTCCAACGCCTGATAGAAAACCGAGAAGTGTTATTCATGAAAACTCCGTCTGTAGAGAGTTTGTGTGAAGATGTTTCCAAAAGCTTGAAGATCGAAGATGTAAGCGAAGCCGTACCAGAAGTCTGGGATACCTTGGGGCATCCAAGTGGGAAGTTTGATTTCATGGTGAAATATACCACCCCTGAGAGCTACAAGATTGCAATCGAAGACATCAAGGCAACCGTTTGGGGAGATGACAACTATTCCGAAGAATATGCTGATGTGAACACAATAAGAATCACCTTTGTCGATCCTGCACCTAGAGTGGCACCTCTGATTATTACCTCGCCCAGACCAATTCCATATTCCTCTGACAAAGCTATACCTTGGAATTATGGAGCCGAAGTTTAATACTATAGCGTCAAGCAAGAGCCATTAACCATTGAAGACAATACGGTTGAATATGCTAGTCCTGATGTCAACAATATCACCGGATCAAGCAAAGTAACCATAACCGAAAGAGTGTTTTCTCCATATATATCTTCTCCAAAGGATACTACTACACCAGTTTGCATTCCTGCTATTGAACCAACCCCCGAGGCTCGCGGGAAAGAGAAAGAGACTTAACCTGCTCAGACAGAAGTACCAAAGGAAGTTGCTGAAGATACCTCCAAGCAAGAGATGGAGGAAATTCTGAAGATTATTAAGAAGAGCGACTATAATATTGTAGAGAAGTTGGGACAAACCCCATCCAAGATTTCCATGCTAGCTCTGTTGTTGTGCTCCAAGGGTCATGCTAAAGCCTTGGTGAAGTTTCTGAAGAAATCTCATATACCGCAAGACATTTCTGTTGACCAATTCGAAAGTTGTGTTGCCATTCTGACCGCAAATAATGGTTTGGGATTTTTTAATGCTAATCTAACTCTTTTCGAAAGAAAACACAACAAAGCCTTGCACATTTCTATAGGGTGTAAGGGAACTACATTGTCTCATGTATTAGTGGACACTGGCTCTGCTCTAAATGTCCTACCGAAGAGTGCTCTCGACCGACTTGATGCTGAAGAAGTGGTCATGAAACCCAGTGACATAATCGTAAGAGCTTTTGATGGTTTGAAGAGAACAGTACTTGGAGAGCACAACCTACCGATCAAAGTAGGTTCCCAGACTTTTGATTCTACTTTCTTTGTGATGGACACTCGTCCATCTTATTCTTGCCTGCTCGGACGCCCTTGGATACATGGGGAAGGCGCTGTTACCTCAACTTTGCATTAGAAATTGAAGTACCCGGTAAAGGGAAAGATCGTTGTAGTATGCGGAGAAGAAGAATATATGGTGAGCCATCTGCAGTTATTCTGATACATCGAAATGGAAAGTGAATTTATCGAAACTCCCTGTTAAGCTTTCGAAGTAGCTCCATGAGTCATGCTTGTCGACTCTCCTATCACTCCTAAGGTTACTAGAGTTCCACCGAAGATGGCCTCGCTGAAAGATGCCAAAGCTGTGGTTGAAGAATGAGGTTGTACTATTTGGGGTCAGCTACACGATTTTCCGTTCAAATCTGACTAGATTGGTTTAGGCTTCACTTCCAAAGGCCAAACAATGATACGCTGCAAACATGTCGGGGGACCTCCGTTCCACATCAACAAGAATGAAGTTCATGATATAGAAGACGATGATGGTGACTTCAACATCAACAATTGGATCTTCCCAACTCCTTGCGATGGACTCAACAATTGGACGGCTAAGGATGTTATGTCAATCTCCTTTAGACATGAGTAATTGTTTTTTCTGTTTTTATGCTTTTACGCTTTGAACAATAAGACTTTAGGCCTAGTTTCTTGCCCAGGGAGCAATGGCTCATTTGTGAGAGTTTTTATTTATCATTCGTATATTTTCATTCAATAAATCATTGGACTTCTGCATTCAAATATTTCGCTCTCTGTCTTTATTTTTACTTTATCACCTTTTCAAAAGCTATGTGTTCTTACACACACCCATGTAATAAACTGCAGACCCACATTCACTCTGAATCTCGTCGATAATGACTCTACTATTGCTAAATATGACTTTGATAATCCGATCTACCAAGCCGAAGAAGAAGGTGAGGAAGATTGTGAAGTTCCAAGAGAACTTGCCATACAGCTACAACAAGAGGAAAGGGCTATACAGCCACACGAAGAATCGGTCGAGGTTGTGAATCTAGGTGAAGAGAAAAAAAAATCAAGATAGGAGGTCTTAAGAATGTTAAAGAGATTAATCCAGAGATCATTTTACTTGGTCCTACGAAGACATGCTAGGTCTAGATATCGACATTGTGGTGCACCGTCTACCGACGAAAGAAGGTTTTCTCTCTGTGAAGCAGAAGGTTCACCGTATGCGCCCTAAGATGTCCGAGAAAATTAAAGTCGAAGTTATGAAGCAGTTTAATGTCGGTTTCTTATCCATTACTTCTTATCCATAGTGGGTTGCGAACGTGGTTCTCGTACCTAAGAAGGATGGCAAGGTACGTATGTGTGTGTACTACCGAGATCTGAATAAGGTGAGCCCGAAAGATGATTTTCCGCTTCCGCATATTGATGTTCTGGTCGACAACACCACTCAGCACAAGGATTTCTCTTTCATGGATGGTTTCTCCAGTTATAATCAGATCAAGATGGCTCCCGAAGACATGGAAAAGACTACTTTCGTTACACAGTTAGGCACTTTTTGTTACAAATTCATGCCGTTTAGGTTGAAGAATGCTGGCGCAACATATTAGTGTGCGATGGTAGCTTTATTCCATGATATGATCCATCACGAGATAGAGGTCTACGTCGATGACATGATAGCTCGATCATAAACCGAAGAGTAACATCTTGATCATTTATGTAAGCTGTTTGATAGACTGAAGAAGTACAAATTGAGACTGAATCCGAGCAAATGCACATTTGGAGTCAGATCCGGCAAACTCTTGGGATTTGTTGTCAATGGTAAACGTATTGAAGTTGACCCTGCTAAGGTTAAAGCTATTCAAGAAATTTTAGCTCCCCGTACCAAAAAGGAAGTCAGAGGTTTCTTAGGACGACTGAATTACATTACCAAATTTATTGCACATCTAACTGCTACTTGTGAGCCAATTTTCAAGTTACTGAAGAAAGATCAAGTAGTAGAATAGAACGACAATTTCCAGACAACTGTTGACAAAATCAAGGAGTACCTACAAGAACCTCATATCCTGATGCCGCCAGTTGAAGGAATACCTCTCATCATGTACTTAAAAGTATTAGAGAATTCAATGGGGTGTGTGTTGGGGCAACATGATGAGTCTGGTCGAAAAGAGTATGCAATATACTACCTTAACAAAAAGTTTACCAACTATGAAACAAGATACTCATAACTTAAGAAAACTTGCAGTGCTTTGGCTTGGGATGCTCGCCGACTAAGACAGTATATGTTGACTCACACTACCTTGTTGGTCTCTAAGATGGACCCAATAAAATACATATTCGAGAAACCTGCTCTCTCCAGAAGAATAGCAAGATGGCAAATAATCTTGACCGCGTATGACATTCGATATACTACCCAGAAGGCAATCAAAGGAAGTGTGGTAGCTGATCATTTGGCTCATCAAGCCGTAGATGACTATCATTCTATGCATTTTGAGTTCCCAAACAAGGATATCATGTTAGTCAACGATTACGAAGAGCCTGGACCAGATGAAGGACATGAGCAAGGATCCCGGTGGACTATGGTCTTTGATGGAGCTTCTAACGCACTTGGCAACGATATTGGTGCTGTAATTACATCTCCTAAAGGTGGCCATACACCTTTCACCGCTAGATTATGTTTCGACTGCACCAATAATATGGTTGAATATGAAGTGTGCGTCATGGGTTTCAAAGTTGCTATTGACTTAAGGATCAAATTCTTGCAAGTATACGGAGACTCAGCTTTGGTGATTAGTCAGATTAAAGGCGAGTGGGACACGAAGCATCCTAATATCATTCCATATCGAGAACATGTGTTGAATCTAATCCCCTACTTCGAGGAAATCAATTTTGAGCACATTCCACGAGAAGAGAATCAGCTGGCAGACGTGTTAGCTACCATGTCATCTATGTTCAAAGTTAGATGGGACAACGAAACTCCTCAGATTACTATTGAAAGACTAGACGAACCAGCATACTGTTGTGAACTTGATACCAAAGGAGTAAAGGAGATATCGAGACTCAAGAATACCCTAAAGGGGCATCTGTCAATGATAAGAAGTTTCTAAGGAGGTTCGCCACCAAGTTCTTTCTTAGTAACGACATCTTATACAAACACAACCATGACTTGGCCTTACTCCGATGTGTAGACTAGAAGACAGCTAAACGAATTATGGAGGAATTACATGAAGGCGCTTTTGATACTCACTCCATTGGACATACAATGGCCAAGAAGATTATGAGAGCAGGTTACTATTGGTCCACTATGGAAGCCGATTGCTATCAATATTCTCGATCTTGTTGCAAATGCTAGATATACGCAGATAAAGTGCATGTACCTCCAGCTCTATTGAATGTTTTGAGCGCCCCATGGCCTTTTGCGATGTGGGGAATTGACATGATCGGATAAATCAAACTTACCGCTTATAATGGACACCGTTTCATCCTCGTCGATATTGATTACTTTACCAAGTGGGTAGAAGTAGCCTCGTACGCATGTGTTGCCAAGAATGTTATGGCTCGATTCATCAAACATAATTTCATCTGCCGATACAGCATCCCCGAAAGTATTATCACAGACAATAGTACCAATCTCAATAGCAAAATGATCATCGAACTTTGCACGCAGTTCAAGATTAAGGATCACAACTCTTCCCCATATCGGCCAAAGATGAATGGCGCAGTGGAAGCCATTAACAAGAATCTTAAGAAGATCATACAGAAGATGACAGTGACGTATAAGGATTGGCATGAGATATTTCCATTTGCTCTCCACGGCTATCGCACTTTAGTTCGAACATCTACAGGGGCAACCCCATTTTCTCTCGTGTATGGCATAGAAGAGGTTCTACCCATTGAGGTTCAAGTTCCCTCACCTAGAGTATTGAAGGGTGCAGAGTTAGACGAAGACGAATGGGTCCATACTCGACTTGACTAGATAAAATTGATCGAAGAAAAGCGAATCGCATCCATCTGCCATGGACAAATATATCAAAAACACATGATCAAAGCCTTCAACAAGAAAGTTAAGCATCGAGTATACCAAGTTGATCCCATGGGAAAATGGACTCCCACCTATGAGGGACCATTTGTAGTCAAGACTATGGATGGAGAAGACTTCCCGCACCATGTGAATGCAGACATAGTCAAAAAATAATACGCATAAATGAGACTCGCTAGGTCGACTAACCTAGGAAAAAATAAGGGCGTCGTGGCGAATCAAAAGGGTTCGGGCAAAAGTTAGGGACATATATGTAAAAAATGTACACCTGGCAAGTCGAAAACCTGCAAAGGCGGATTAGGAAAAAAAGGGTATCTCAGTAGACTGAAAACTTGAAAGGGCGGTCTAGGAAAAAGTTAGGGATTAAAAGCGTATGACTATGTCTCGTCAAGATCATCTACTTACAGACTATATTACTATCAGCTTCAAATGGCGCAAATCAGTTCAATCACCTTCTTCTGGCAGCAAGAAGATGAGATAGTCGAAAATATATGAGTAATAGTAGAGTTGAAACTCAACGAGATTGTTTCCATATAGCTTTTACATATTTTCCAAATGTTTCTGAAAATTTTCTCTTACTAGGATATTTGTCTCTTTGTACACAAACTGCCTGTATATAGGCTTACTTTTCAAAATTAATACAATTTCCCTTTTCTAGTTCCAAACTTTTACTCTTATCTATTTTGTTTGTATAAAGTCCAATGATTACTTTGAATGATTATATGCATATGATAGTAAATATTTGTTCACAAATACACGAAAAGCAAACATAAACAGTAATTACTAAAGGCTCTAGGAATTGAGATGACAATCCAAAGTCACCAACACATCCCCGCAGAGTCAGTGTCACAAAAATATTCTCACAGAATGATCTCTATAATCCCCACAGAGCCATCTCTCCCTCAACAAAGACAAACTTCCCCAACAAAATCATTACTCTATCACCTCCTTTCAGCAGTTCCAACACTTCTATTGATCACATTAGTCCCCGAGCAGTGATCCTATCATTTCATCACATTAGTCCTCGAGCAGTGATCCTATCAATTCATCACATTAGTCCCCGAGGAGTGGGCCTATCAACTCATCAAATTATTCCCCGAGCAGTGATCCTATCAACTCATCACATTAGTCCCTGAGCAGTGATCCTATCAATTCATCACATTAGTCCCCGAACAATGATCTTATCAATTCATCACATTAGTCCCCGAGCAGTGATCCTATTAATTCATCACGTTAGTCCACGAGAAGTGTTCCTAATAATTCATCACATTAGTCCCCGAGTAGTGATCCTATCAACTCATCACGTTAGTCCCCGAGTAGTGATCGTCTACAACTTCACGTTAGTCCCCACGCAGTTGTTGTACCCCAAAATTTACCTTATTCTTTTCCATATTTCTGGATTATAATTCGATTTTATAAACATAAATGTAGTCACATAAATAGCATTGATTATGGGGTTACCAGATTCAAAATATCCCAAGTATGGAAGAAACAGTGCGCTTCGGCTATCTTAGATCATTTTGAGCTAAGAATCAATATTTCTCGGTTCGTACGACTATTTGCAAGATTTTTTGTTCAGGAAGCTATTTTGGTTTGATTCCATAAGCTTTGGTATCATATCAATATGACCTCCAGTTTATCTGTTCAGATCGGAGGTCGTTTCGTCAAGAAAAAGAATTTATTCGCTTATTTCTCAATAAAGTGAATTTTGGGTTTTCAATGCGTTTTGGGCACTCCAGAAGGCGTATCTCTCAGCTTGTCGGATATTTTATGATGATTTTTTACCGGAAAGTCCCTTTTATCATTATCTACAACTTTCGTTTGAAATCCAGAAGCAAATTGTGTGAGGAAAGTTCCCAGAAGAATTGATTTCTCAAGTGATCTAAACTAAATTTTAGTGTTGTTCTGTGCGCTCAGTGCACTGAAACATTCATAATTCCCAGATGGAAACTCGAAACTGAGCGGGATTGGAGTCTAAAATTCCGTATCAAAATTCTCTACAAGTTTCATTTGCAACTCCAGAACAAATTCATTACCATTTAAGAGCAGTTTTTTATTCTTCAGAGTCATTTTCGAGCTGAACCGAGCAATTTTCATCTGATACGTGAACTTCGAAAAATCATATCTCGGTCAATTTTTATCGAAATAAGGTGAAACCAGTGCCAAAAGTTCAAAAATTGAGTTACATTCATTTGCATGAGAAATAGCCAAGTTCAAATTTTGATCAGAAGACCCCCCGTTCGTGGCATTTTCTCTGAAGAGCCCAAATAAAATTCTGCATGTGTCAGTCGCCTGAAAACTGTGATGAAACTTCAAAAATTCATATCTCCTTTACCATTCATCCGATCGCATCGAAATTTTGACTAACATAAGAAAAATCGCGTTCTGGACATTTTTTGTTTAGGGTCCCGACTTTAAATTCTCGACGGATTTAGCTGTTTTGAACTGTACACGAATTTAATTCGGATAATCGCGATTTGGGCTTAATTGTGGATCCAAGGCACTCTAAGGCCCAAATTTTCACGCTATAAATATATTATACCACTCACAAAATTGGTAGAGAGAATCATTTTCTAAATTTCACCCCAAGAGCTCTCACTTTTCTCTCTCAATTCTCTCTCAACTCAAAGTTGCACAACCACCTCCAACCACCACCGGAATTCCAAAACCACCGCGCCAGAAAACTTTTTCTTTTTTTTTTCTCTCCCTCTCCGGTACCGCCCACACTCTTCTATTCTCTCTAAATTCTCAAGGATCAAATCAAGTCTTTCATCAAGTTTTCTCAAGAACATTGAAGAACATTGAAGAACGTTCAAGGTGTCGAGGTGAAGAGTTGAAGTTTTCCTCTTCTATTCCTCAAGCTCGCGCCTCCTTCTCTT
Source organism: Vicia sativa (assembly GCA_021764765.1). Taxonomy (NCBI): domain Eukaryota; kingdom Viridiplantae; phylum Streptophyta; class Magnoliopsida; order Fabales; family Fabaceae; genus Vicia; species Vicia sativa. Next base: position 231,978,829 of record CM038796.1, read on the forward strand.
TCTATTATCTCCACTCCAATTTCGATTATTGTCATCAATTAGAGAATTGCTTCAGTATTTTCTTCATCAATTTGACTCAAGCTTCAAGAACAAGTAAGTGATTAATTCAATTAAGCACTTATTTTAAGTGATTTTTACACTTATTGATTTTCTTGAAATTGAATAGTGAAATTGCTTGCAAATTCCGTATGGATTCCGATTATTGAATTTGTTTTGTTGAATTCTTTTATTTGATTGTGTTTGGATGACATTAAAGTGTGTCGGTGTGAAGCTTTTTACACACAACACACACATACACTTGTGGTGTTAGTTTGCATTGCATTTAGGCTTCTAATTTATGCATTTTGCATCATCTATTGTATGTTCATGCACTAGAGAACATATAATTTGGATAGAATGCATCGAATTATGTGAATCAAAGCATGTGTTGCATATAGAATTGTGTCGAAATGTAGGAATTAATGCACCTAGTTTTAGGCACACTTGCACTTGTATATAACTCACATACACACACTTGAATTCATACATTATGACATAAATTGCATCTTTGCATATCCATATATTTGCATGTAGGATAGTTGAACTAATTTGATGTGGTGCTGTTCAACTTTTATGGCATGAAAATATGTCGAAATTTCACTTTTCACTCACAATTTCACATGTATGCCTTCACAACACTTTGACACTTTGCACATTTAATTTCTTTCATCATTCTTACATGTTTGCATAGCATTTAGGTAGTATTTGCATTGAGTATGTATCACTTGCACATGATATCACATACACTTGCAATTTCATTCATATATATACTACCAAAACACATTAGAAACAAGTTTGTTTGAGTTTGGTGGAAAATAACATGACACTTAAAAATTGATAAAGTTGGACATAATATTTGTTTTTGCTCTAACTTTTGATCCGTGATGAGTTTTTTCGAATTTTCTTAACGTAAACCATGTTTCTCGAGCCATCCGAAGCTCTCCAAGCGAACGGTTTCTTGATTTGGACATGCTTCGGTCAAATCTGGGAGTTGCTAACCTTTGTACGAAAATTGTATTTTTGAACGAGATTTGACCGAACCGTCTGCGTTATTGAAACCGTACACGTGTGCATACCTTCTGATATTTTTGATAAATCATTTTGTTTGTTTTTTTAGCTTGTGCCTTGTGTTTCGATTCACTTTTCCAATTTATCCGTAATGGTGATTTTTGGATTCGATATGTGTCGAAGTATAACTTTTCATGCACATTTTCACGTGTTTATGATACATTCTTGTTTGTATGAAATCAAAGCATCATGACACATTGCACTCTTGATTTCATTCGGCTTTGATCCATGTATTGCATCACACTTAGGTGTAGTACACATTGAGCATACATTGGTTACATATTGTATGTCATTCATTTACATTTTTACGCATGAAACATCATTGAATATATGAATAAACATGCATTTCCATGCAATTTTTTTGCATTCATTTTCCTCTAAGCAACTTTAAATTTGTGCATTCTTTTGCATATTAAATTGTTGTGAATTATTTACTTCATGTACATGAACTAATCTCCAACTCTTTCTTATTTCAAAATCAAAACAAATGAGGGTTGAGAATTAATTTGACACATGAATGTTCATTTTTTTTATAAGCCTTTTTAGGCATTTTTGTTCATAAAACCTCATTTTTTTTCTCAAAGGTCCATGGTAGCAATATTCCCCCCCCCCTACATTTTGGCATATTCTAGAACCGACTTTAGAGGTTTCAGAATCAAATTTTGATCACAACATGCTCAAACACCTCCACTGCCCCGTCACTTTAATGCTCAAAAAGTACGACTTCACTCGGAATTAATTAAAAGCGCATACGTTTTTGAAACCGTTGACGTTTTTGCGAGCAACTACGTGATTTTTAATCGATTCCGAGAAGTTAACTTTTTCGCCCCGATTTTTCCGATTTTATTTCACTTCTTGCATGCTTATACTAGATTATAATCATATTTGTAATCAGTTTTACATTTGGAACATTATTTCCACCACTTGCTTTGTTAATTTTGACATTTTATTTCATGTGCAAGGTACTTGGACTCCTTTCATGTGGGATTTAGATTTCTAGCATCCTTATTTTGCATTTGTACACATACGTGTACATCTTATTGTCTTCTTTTTGGGTCTAACTCCCTTCTTGCAGGTGTTTTGCGCTTGTATACCCACGTATACATTCTATTTGCTTGCTTTTTGGGTCTAACTCCCTTCTTGCAGATGTTTTGCGCTTGTATACCAACATATACATTCTATTTGTCTGCTTTTTGGGTCTAACTCCCTTCTTGCATGTGTTTTGCACTTGTACACATATGTGTACATTCTATTATCTATTTCTTGGGTTTTACTCCCTTTTTACAGTTGTTTTACGCTTGTACACCAACGTGTACATTCTATTTGTCTACTTTTTGGGTCTAACTTTCTTCTTGCAGGTGTTTTGCGCTTGTATACCCACGTAGACATTCTATTGACTGTCTTTTGGGTATAACTCCCTTCTTGCTGGTGTTTTGCGCTTGTATACCCACATATACATTTTATTTGCTTGCTTTTTTGGGTCTAACTCCCTTCTTGCGAGTGTTTTGCGTTTGTACACCCACGTGTACATTCTTTTTACCCGCTTTTTCGGTCTATTTGTTGGGATTTCTCCTCCCTTGCAAGTGTTATTACTTCGGATGCGTATGAATGCGTATTCTGCTTGTTTTTGATACCTTGAGCGTTTCTCACCGGTTTACTCTTATTGCGTGGCTGCAGTACTTGAAGTTTTCCGGAGTATTCTTTAGCTCGCATTGCTCTTCGGATTTGATATCCGTTTGGTAGTTCCTACACTGTTTTGTTGCATTCTCTTACAACTTTCCTAGATATCATGAGAAGTAGGGCTTTACAGCTTTTTCTTTGCCATGAGAAGTAGGAATAAAGATGCATGATGGGGCTTCCATAGTTGGAGCATATTCAGGAACCCCTTTGGTTTATTTAAAGACCCGTTTAGAATGCTTCTATGTGCTACTTGTGTTTGGTTATGTTTAAAGTCCTCGTCCATGCATAGGGAGGCCATTCTCAGTAAGTGTTTACATTTTGTGCTTGCATAGGTTAAAGTGGTTAGGCAACCCAATGTTGTACCACCAATCAAAGTCCCGCTTTTTATATTTCCTACTATCGAGTCATGATGATATGATGGGCACGCGGAAAGGGTCAGCAATCGACCTCCGCACAGTTCTAGTCTGTGTCAGCTCAGCACATGCGAATCGTGTTGCATCCTTTATCGAGTCAATAATAACAAAGTGGCAAGAGTCCCCTATTCTGAATCTCCACGCTTTCCCGGGGTTCGCATTTACTGCTGAACTCGCATCATTTTCTCTTTACACTTGACAATTCATGTCATGCGGTGATACCACTCACGGGAATCAGAATATGTTGGTTCCTGGTTGCTTTCGGCCCTCAGTTTGATGTTGTAGGCTACGGGACATCCTCATTTTCCTGCGCTTCTATGACATTTATTTGTACATTGCATTGCTCGTGGGCTTCTGCCAAAGCACTTGATTGCTTCATCCCTTTGCATCCCTTGGTTTTACAACCAAGACGGATATAGGATAGCTTTCCCTTAGGATCGCTCAGCTAGGATATCTCTCGAGCCTAGACATTAGGATATACATCCTTGACATGTCAACATAGGTAGAGATTCCCTCATCCTCAACCATAGGTCCAATCTTTGCATGACAACATTAGGGTTAGTATTAGTTAGTCTCCATTTTTGTTTTGCTTGTTTCTTTTTGCATTCTTGCATGTGATTAAAACTAAAACTTGCTTTCTTTTTTTTTTTAAAACAAAAACACTTAATAATGGTTCGAACTCCTTTCACAAAGGTAAAAGCAACCAACCAAGACAAACTCTTTTTTCGCCTACAGGCGCATTTTCTGTTGTGTTTAAAATCTTTTCATAAGTAAAAAACACAAAACCCACCAAAACAAGTGTGCCGAACTACAACGCTCTGACTTTCCCATTTCACGAGGGAATACGTAGGCATATTATCACGGGGCTCGATCGAGCACAACTTGTAAAAACTTCCTTCTTTTCCTCGTGGTTTCTTTATTTTCCTTTCCTTTTGCATTCATTGTAGCGATTAACATAGATAGATATAAACACACCCCTTATCTAGAAAATAGAAGTGGATACCGTAGAGTACTACGGGCATGTGGGGTGCTAATCTCTTCCCCTCACGTAACAAACTCCCTTACCTAGATCTCTCGGTCGTGAGATCATGGTTTCTTCCCTCTCAGGTTTACTCGATGTTTTCCTTTCTCCTTCGCGAGATAAAAGACATTCGTTGACGACTCCATTGATACACCTTATCAGTCGGAAGTTCAGCCGGGTGATTTCAGCAGTGAACGTCAATTTTGCTACATTGGTCACCGAGCAGTAGCAGATCATCGACCAGTTTATTATGTTAGTCTCCAAACAGTAATAAGCTATTCAAAACTACAACATTCCCCAACAAGGGTTTATACACAAGATATTCATCTTCAGCTGAGTATCACAAGGATTATCATTCCCCAAGAGCATCAATATCCAGACCCGAAACTTGGTCAGATAGTGCATCGGAGGAATTCACATCTCTCTTGTTCCCCAGTCAGGCTTTCCAACAACTACATCCCCAAGCAGAAGTTGAAGATCTCCAGCAGAGAATTCCTATCTTCTTCAAGATGGATATGCTTTGAAATACCACAACATCTATATTCATACATCATTCATAAAAATCATAATGTGTGCATACATAATTCTCGAGAGCATCATTACATACTTGCATGCATCATAATGTGCATAAAACTAACCTCATTATTTCAGTTTAAATTCTCAAACAAGTGAAAGTTATTCACAAATTTCCAGACAGAAGGTCATAGATTAATGGCCGAAACAAGACGAGAAAACTATCTGAACAACCAGTCGAGTTTACCAACAAATAGTAGGTTACAAATTAATACCTAAAATAAGACGAGAAAACTATCTACATCATGACGAATACTCATCTCAGATAAAGCCAAGATGAAGGTTTTTTCAGACTCTCTCATATCATCAACTACTCTGGATGGCATCTTTAACCTCATCTCCAACTACACGTTGATATCTCTCCACCTGCAGAATGTTGTATATCTAGTTAAAAATTAATGTGTACTGATAACTTCCGTAAAAAACGAGCATGAAATCTAACGTAAGACTCACTCTCCAGCACCAGCTTTCTCCAAATGGCATCTATAATCCCATTCCAGTACGTCGTCAACTGACGATCTCATTCCATATACCAACGAGTGCAAATTTTTAGGTGTACTCGAGTGTTCAATCATCTTCTACCTTCAGGTCATGAAAGGCAAACATAACAATATAACCCTTCAGGTACAAGAAGATTGAACAGGGGCAATTTTTATACCCCAAAATTTTCCCTCATATTTTTCAAGTCAATACACATCTCCATACTCAAGAATTTCTCAAGGGTTGACTAGATGAACACACTCCTAAGCAATCAACCCACAACTAGGGTTTTGGTTCTCTCAAGTAAAAGATGGTTTCTAATGCTTCAAGTGATCATCATGTCTCCTCATATGTCTCAAGGTATCATCGTGCCAATTTTCAAGCCTCGCGGCTCAAGTTTGCTTAGTCAATTGCTCAGATGGTTGAAAATTAGTTGTATTGGACAAAAAGTCAATTGTGGTTAACATACAATCAAACTTCATCTTTTTTGGTCAACATCAATATTTTGAAGTAAAATTCATCATTTGATCAAGGTTTGATCATGATTCATCAAGAAAACTCAAGATTTGATCAAAAGCCAGAGTTTCTAAATTAGGGTTTTTTGATAAAAAGTCAACAGAACTTTGACTAGGCATAACTTTCACATACTTTATCAGAATTTTTTCCACCAAAGATAATTTTGAATATAATTCAATTCTCTACAACTTTGTGTCTCACAAGCTTGGGCCAAAAATGCTTCATTTGGGAGTTATGGATCAAGACATTACAGGTCCTCCTAAAACTCAACAAAAAGTCATCTTTTTCAAAAGAAGTATACATGAAAATGGAAGCTTCAATGAAGATGAAACTAAAAGGAGTGTTTAGAGGATAACTTGAGCTTTCTAAAAAGTCCAAGAACACTTCAAAATGATAAAAATTGAGCAAGATACAATTTATGCAAGTTTGGCATTTTGAAGAGGTGCATGAAGGGAAATACTAAGAAAAATCAATTTTTTTTCCAAATGGGCCATGGTTTTTATAGTTTGGACTTATTTATAAGATATTCCATGACTTCTAAGACCACTTGCACGCCTCTCTTTAATTTGTTTTATTTATTTTGGAATTTATTCATTTAAATCCAATTTTAATTAAAATAAAATGCCAAAAATCAAATTAATAAATGCAAGGCTGAATATTTATTATTCTTGAGGTCCAAGCAAGCCCAAACAGCTGGCCAATATCGTACAAGGTTTGATTGAACAGGATTGAAGCAAAATTGGAAGATTTTGATACAAAATTTCAATCAAATATTTTCTAATGAATGCAATATATTTTTTCATTATTTCTGACCTAAGACACTCCTCACTATATATGCTACAAGACCAGATGAGAAACACAAGGTTGGCTGCGCTCAAAAACCCTACACGAAATTCTCCAAATTTTGCAAATTTAGGGAAAACTCAAAGTCCATTCTCCAGTTGTTTTCAATCGGTTCCAAGCACACAAATGTGTTCCTGAGGTATTGTAGAGTAAGTACAGGTCCAGAGTCATGGCAAACATCCCTGAAATGCATGCATCGTGAACTTCGATTGCCTCATATTTTTGAATTTCGTATTTTAGTTTTTATCATGTTTTTGCTTGAACTAACATTACCAGTGTTTTAGTAAGGTCAAATAGAACAGATTACATCCATCGCATGAAGCTTAGAACACATGAGTCATGATGTGCCATAGTTAAGGCATGATTTGTCTGCAGATTTGTATCTATCTTTACAGGTTGCTTCAGGCCAAACCGATGGCACCATTGAATTCGCAGACCCCGATTTATGGGGGTAGGCTTAATCCCCAGCTTCGAATTTCATTATTTTGCAGGTTCCAAAAATCAACTCGTCGGAGAAGACGAAGTTAATTGCCGTCGGTGGTGGTTTGAAACTTTGACCCCGACGATCCCTGCATGGCGTGTTTCGATTGGATGATTTAAATACCTGGGGTCCACTTGCATATGTTTCTGACTTTTGTCTGATTTTCAGGGAATTATATCACATATATACTTATCCTTGTAATATAATTCATGGATGCATTATCACCCCAGCAGTCAAGAGTGTGCATTTAGTGCATTACTCTCTCAAGGCGTGGGTTCGATCCCTGCCTTTTACCACTTTTTTTCATATTTTCTGGATTTTACACAGGTTACACTTACATATAATTGGAGGCAGGACAATGACATCTCAAGCACTTGGCGTAGTGGCTAGGTTTTGGATCTATGACCTTCAGGTGCTGGGTTCAACACCTTCCAAGGCCATCCCTAATTTTAGTCACTTGTTTCTTCAATTTTTCTTATTTTCTCTAATTTTTCTAATTTATTTAATTTCTTTTCAAATTATTTTTTAAATACAATAAAAAACCCTAAAAAATATTTTAATTTTAGATTTAAGTTAATAAAATGTTTAATTAATTTCAGACACAAAAATATTCTATTTTTCCTTTCATTTAAAATTATTTTCTTAATTAATTGCTAATTGATTAGAAATAGGGCTTTTCACATTAAAATCACTCCAGAAAATTCACAAAAATAATTTCCTTTCTAGTAATTAGGTTTACTAATCTTAAATTTTTTTACTATCATCAAAAACATTTTTATTTTATTTATTTATTGCTTCATTCGCATTTTAAATTCTAAAAATCGATGTATAGGTTGCAAGGACATTTTTGTAATAACGTAGATTTACTTTTCTGCACTTTTACTTTCGTACTTTTATTATGTAACTGCCCCAAAGCCCTGTAATAACTTAGGATTTTACTTTTCTGCAATTTTACTTTCTGCACCTTTATTTTCTATACATATATAAATTGCTTAGATGTATGGCTAATAGGATTGTATGATAAGATCTTAAAATCAACGTTAGATCACCTTAAACAATCAATATAAAATATCTGAATCAACACACTTCTCACACTTGCACCCCCTAGGGTACTCTCTCTTGTTGCCTTCGGAATAAAATGGTCATGTCCCTCGGACGTAGGGGGTACTATTAGCAAAGACCCTCGTTTCAAAAATCATCACAAAGATCATAGTCCCTCGATGACCCTCGATGTTGCATGTGAATATATGATCTCGTCCCTCGGTTGTTGTCTACGAACAAGTGATGATCGTCCATACGAATTGCTAAGGTATCCTTAAATGTTGTCTTCAATGACCATACGATGACCCTACGATTGTCCCTTCACATCCAACGGATAAAGTTACCTAGCAACTAATGGTATGGATAACCTTATCCTAAAGGAGAAGGAAAATAATAAGAAATAATCATTTTGAGTAGGTAAATAAGACTCTATTGTTTGCTCCAATCAAAATTCGTTTCACACCTCACATTTATTTTCAAACTATTTTTTTAAACAAACATTTTGTATACATTCCAACGAGAATCATTACAGAGTTCAACATTTTCCAAACAAATATTTCCAAACACTTCGTATGCATTCTTGAGGAATGATACAAGAATCATTACGAAGTCAAAGTGAAATACTTTTCAAATACTTTTCAAATAATTTTCAAAATACTTTTCAAATCACATACACACAGAAAGCAAGTTTCAAAAGTGAGCTAAGCAATTAAAAGCCCGTAGATAACTACGGATGAAAAGGGTGCTAATACCTTCCCTTTTCATAATTACCTCCCTTACTCATAATCTATCAAAGGTTTTTCCTGTTCTTTTCACCTTTCCTTTATTAGATAAAAGAAAAGTTGGTGGCGAATCTTGCTATCCACAACATTTGCGATAAAATGCAAAACAAACAAGTCAGTTCTCCCACCGTGTTACATTAACCATCATATTCTCCTTCGTCTTTGCATGTTGAGTTTAATGCAATTTTCAGAGCTATTAAGATAGCGAGAGATAAAGGTTATACCAACATTTGGATAGAAAGTGACTCTCTCTTGGTTTTTTAAGCCTTTTATAAAGACAATTTAGTGCCTTGGAAACTTAGTTTTTGTTGGAATCCCTGAAAAATATAATAGCAAATATGACTTTTATAATTTCTCATATTTATATAGAAAAAATTCTTTGGTAATTTTTTTGGAACTTGGGTCCCACTCTTCCTTTTTTTAACTATTCTTTATCCCGTTCCTTTGGGATAAAGGAATTAATTTGTAAAAAAAACATGTTAGATTTGCTATTTTTTAGTTTTACTCATTTTTGTGTATCATCTTTTCCATTTCAATATATGGCATTTATTTTAAAAAATTACAGAAACAAACTCTTATATAACAAACACGTTACCCAAATTTAATATTACTCAATGTGTCCCCAAGAAGTGAGGGAGATCCATTGTGGCATTGAGTAGAATTAGTTTCCATTGGGAACATGCACATTTAATGCTCATTCTACAGCCAAAATTTGGACGACAACAAAGGATTGTGGGATGAATTACTCCATGAGTTAGCGATCAAAGTGGTCTTAAAAGGGATCAAAATAAAGTTGGATGACGACAAAGGGTTGTGGGATGAATTACTCAATAAAATATTTTATACCATACTACTCCCTACTCAATTAATAAGAAAACTCCTTTCACCATAATATATATGGAAGGTGTTATGCTACCCATAGAGATTGACAGACCCTTATAGGGGAATTCTCAGTTCAACCAGGAAGTGAATGATATCAGGCTAAACTATGTCACTAATTCGATTGATGAAGTAAGAAAAGTCGCCCATACTCAAGAGTTTATCATCAAAACGAATAATGCCTAGAAGATAAAACTAAATTAATTCCAAGGGAAATGCAGGAGGGCGAGTTGGTGCCAAGACAAGTGATTTTTTTTACACAATAGGGAAAATTACAGCATAATTGGGAAGGACCATATCATATATTATGGAATTTTCCAGATGAATAATACAAGCTACAAGAATTGGATGAACAATTCATCTCCATGACTTGGAACTCCGTCAATTTAAAATATTATTATAGTTAAGTTATTTATGAATTTTAAGAGGCACATCGTCCACCTATGTATGAATTTTCTAATTTTTTTACTAAGGAGGATGTTTCGATTTCACTATTATGTACATTGGACTTCTACGGGAAGATCTTTTCTGCATATTAAGGCAATACAAATACTCATGACTTTTATATGAAGATATGTGCCGCCTCTCAAGGCAATACAACTATGTTGGATTTTTAGGAAAATCATTGCCTCTCAAAGTAATATGAATGTGTTGGATTTCCACAAGAAGACCATTGTAGAACTTAGGGGTAATACAAATGGGCAATACGTTGGAGGTTAACTCATCTAAACACCTCAACAAAGAGACTGTAAGTATCCTTAGAAGTCTTGCCTAAGGGACTCGATCAAAGTCTGGCCCGGGAGAATTAACTTAAAATTCTTGCTTGAGGTTTTTGACCGAAGTATTGCCCAAGAGACTCGATGCCCCGCCTGAAGGACTTAGAGTCTCATCATATAGGCTCAACATATAATATATCACGAGGGACTTAAAGTTCCATCAAATAGGATCATTTAAACACCTCGTTTGGGGGGCATGAAGCCTCTTTAGACATGCCCTACACATGTTCTCGCCTAAGGGACTCGACCAAAGTCTAGCTCGAGACTTAACTTAAAAGTATTTCCCCAGGATTTTGATTGAAGTCTTGCCTAAGAGACTCAGCGCCTTGCCTAAGGGACTTAGAGTCTCATCAAATAAGCTCAATGTATATTCTCTCTTAAGGGACTTAGGGTTTCATCATACAGGCTCAATGAATAATATTGCATGAATGACTTAGAGTCCCATTAAAAGGCTAATATAAAATTCTCGCCTGAGAGACCTGAAGTCTCATTAGATAGACTCAACATATAATCTTGCCTAAAGGACTTAGAGTTCCATCAAATAAGATCATTTAAACACCTCACATGAGGGACTATAAGTCTTGTCTGACAGGACCCAACCTAAGGTCATGCCTAAGGGACTTGACCAAAGTCTAGATCGAGAGAGTTTACTTAAAAGTCTTGCAAGTGGGTTTCAACAAGAGTTTTTCACAAGAGACTCAATGCCTCGCCTGAGGGACTTAGAGTCTCATTAGACAGAATTGACATATAATCTCTCCTGAAGAACTTAAAGTCTCATCATACAGGCTTAATATATAATATTTCCTAAAGGACTTAGAGTTCCATCTAACAGGCTCATCTAAACGCCTCGCCTGAAGGATTTGAAGTCACCTCAAATAAGACTCATCCTATGAATTAAAGTCTGGCCCACGAGACTTAACTTAAAAGTCTTGCCTCAGGGTTTCGACTGAAGTCTTGGCTGAGATTCAATGTCCCTCCTAAGGGACTTATAGTCTCATCAAACAGGCTCAATGTATAACCTCGCATGAAGGACTTAGAATCACATCAATTATGTTAATCTAAATGTCTTTCCTCATATACTGGAATTCTCTTCAAACAACATCCAGTCTAAGGTTTGGCCTTAGGGACTCAACCAAAGTTTGACCCAAGAGACTTAACTTAAAAATCTTGCTTGAGGGTTTTGACTGAACTATTTCCCGAGAGGCTTAATGCCTCGCCTAAGGGACTTAGAGTCTCATAAAAAAAAGTCTACGTATAATCTTGCCTTAAGGACTTGTAATGTCATTAGATAGGCTCAATGTATAATCTTGTCTAAAAAGTCTCATTAGATAGACACCCCAAAGGCATAGTCAATTAAAGCATTTTTCCTATTATTAAGCCCTTGTGATTGGGGGACCTTATATTGATATATTTTCGGAGGACCTACCAAGGGAGAGGGGATTATGTCGCCAGTAAGGGGAAACATCTTTACACTACCCGCAATTTAAGAAAACCTCGCCTTAAACACTCCTCACTTGCCAAATTTTGAGAAAAATGGCATGTCTTGGTCAAATAAAACTCATAGTCAAGAGATTGAACCACATCTTCTTAGGAAATAAAGAGTCAACGATTTATTGTCATTATTAAGTTAGAAATTGTTATTCCCAAAAATCCTAATTGCAGACCCGTTAGTCTATATAAATACTCCATCCCAAACATGAAGAATGACAACCGATAAATCACATGAAATATCTAAAAAAAAACACAGCTTATCATCTGCGTGAGCTTTTTCTCTCCACTACTGAAATACCACCAAACAAATTTCTTCATAAGTGTAAATTCCCTAAACCATCAAAAATTCTAAAAGCTTCTGACCACCCTAGAGTGTCACGCATATGTACTTTTTCCTCAAGAACATAGGTGGTGCTACATTCTTCTCCTAGAAAAAGATTTTGCCGAAGCCATTTTAATCTTAAATTTAGAAGCAAGTCACCTACATGCATTGATATAATATAATTACACCTACATGCATTATAAAGAATACAACTTAATTATAGTTCCTAATTGTTTACCAAACAAAAAATAATTTCAATTCAAAATCGTTAAATTTTAAATATTATATGCAGCATGAAGGAGAGTAAGTGTTGGTGGAACTTCTTAAAAATAAGTGATATTTTAACATCAATATTTGATCTCATATGACCATATATATCAACTGTATATTCATTTTTTTTTTTATCTCTTTTATATTTTCATTTCATACCCTATTTTCATTTCAACGCGAAATTCCAATAATAAATTATTGCCCTTAAAAATTATATTTCACATATTTTTAACATTTAAATTTTAAATATTAAAATATTATTTTTCAATGTATTTTTATTAAAAATATATATTCTATTATTTATTAACTAATGAAAATTTTACAATTTTCCGTATTTTCAATTTGAAAGAGGTTGGAATAGTTTTCATTTTTCTATTTTTGAAAACAACAATTTTTAGAAACTATTTTAAAATACGAAACCAAACCAATTTTACAACTTTTAAAATTTTAAAAAGAGAATATTGTTTTTCAAAAGCCAATCAAATAGGCTCAAATATTTTATAAATAATATCCAAAACAAAAGAAAAAAATAATTACAATTACATATTCAATTAAGATGTAAAATACCTATATAAAAGTTTAAAAAATTACAATTACATAATACTCAATTAAGAAGTAGAACAACCTACTTAAAAGTAAAAAATATTACAATTACATAATACTCAATTAAAAAGTAAAAAAAACCTACATAAAAGTAAAAAGGATTACAATTACATAATACTACTAAATTAAGAAGTAAAGAAACCTACATAAAAACTATACTAACAAAGTTAGGTATATTACATTTTACACCCAATTTTGATACAATGAATTGTTTGTCTTATTTATACGGTGGATAATATCCATTTTTACAAACTTTTTAAATATAAAATATAATAATTATTTAAAAAAACTATTTTAAATTTATTTTTTAACATAAATATGAGATTGTGTTAATATTTAATTTCATCATTGTATTAATTACAACTATGTATATTATAAATCACTTATTTTATTTAAAATTTATTAATCATTTTATTAACCTATATATATATATATATATATATATATATATATATATATATATATATATATATATACTATTAAACATTTTTGATAATAAATTATAGTGTGTATTGATCAATTTTTTATATTTTATTTAACCTTTTATTTTATTATTTAAGACATGCTTTATATTCAAAAACTCATTAACTGAATTAGATATCAATTAATCAATCTTATATATATCATTAATCATAGTTGATATATAAGACAACTTTTTAATGTCTGTACTTTAATAACTTATAATATATATTAACCTATTAATTATATATAATTAATCAATTTTAATTTTTCCATTTGTTAATGTCAAGACACATTAATCATATATATTATATTAAATAAATTTTTACCAAATTTTATTTACATATTATTAATTAAATTTATATTTATACAAAATAAAAGAAAAAATTAAAATGATAACATTGAATTCGTGAACAGTAATATACTTTGGTGTCATAATAACAATTTTTCTAATAAAATTCAACTCCAGCAAAAGATGAACATTTCACATTTATTAAGAAAATTAAAAATTTTGTGTCTTTTTTAAAATACATTTTATGAAAAGATGAAAAAATAATTTTGATTGGTTGTTGTTTATAAAAAAATGAGAGATAAATTAAATTAAATACAATTTATATTTTGTTTTATTTTGAAAAAGATGAATTTTAAATAAAAAATATTAAAAAATATAAAATTAATGTTTTTCACTTATAATTTGTAAAAAAAATAAGTATCTTTTTCTTATAAATTAGTATGGAAGGAGTACTACTCTATCGTATATTATAAGCAAATTTTGTATTTTTATATTTATTAAATAACTAGTAAATTATCCGTGGCACGGGTTCATTTATTTGATATTATATATAGAATTTGTTTTGATATTTATAATATTGAACGATAAATTTAATTATATAAAAAACTAATGATATTCATTAATTTGTATAGATTAAAATAATTTTGTATAGTAAATTTTTATTCAAATGCATATTAAAAGTAATATTTATCAAAAATAATTTTACGTGAATTTAACTGGCCGTGTCCCGTTATAAATTTATTTAATATGATATAGATTTTATCTAAATATACATGTACATTTTAAATGAGTTATTTAATTATAAAATGAATAATAATAATTTAAATTTAATTTGAATATTTAAAAATAAGAATTTTGTGTCTCATATAAAAAAATATTAATTAAAATAAAATGGTTATTTTATCGATAGTGCTCCGTGAAAAAAATAAAAAAAAAATTAAATTTTGTGTCTCAAATAAGTATAATGTTAACTAAATAAAATAAATATTTTGTTCGTAGTGATCCGTGAGAAAAGTAAAAATTTTAACATGTGCAAATATTTTTTTTAATAATTATGAATAATTTTGATATTTGAATTTTTTTATAATAATTATGTTAATTCAATTTATTAAAATTGTAAAAATAGAGTGAGGAATAGAAATGAAGTAGAGAATTTTTTTAAACAATATTTTCACATTTAATTTACACTAAAGTCCCGTTTAATTCAAATTAAAGTGTAAGAATGATTAAATTCAAGGGTTAAATAAGTTTTTGGTCCCTATAAATATCTCAAATTTTGTTTTTAGTCCATCTCAAATTTTTCTTTAAAGAATGATCCTCTTAAAAATTTAAATTTTAACTTTTGGTCCCTCGTGGTAAAATCGTAGCTAAAATGGTCCCTCTTCAGAAGTTGCGACTTCTGAAAAGGAGGCAGAAGTTGCGACTTTTGAAGAGGAGTCAGAAGTTGCGACTTCTGAAGAGGAGTCAGAAGTTGTGACTTATAGAGAGGAGTCAGAAGTTGAGACTTCTGAAGAGGAGTCAGAAGTTGAGACTTCTGAAAAGGAGTCAGAAGTTGCAACGTCTAAAGGGAAGATCAAATATTTAAAAAATAGAGGCACACATGTCTTTTGATTGTGGAAGGAGTGAATAAAATATTAGTTTATAAAGAGACAAAACTACCCTTATTAACCTATAAAATTTAAAAAGATGAAAGGCAGATTCAGAAAGGTGATAAATCTTTCCTTTAAATGTTAGATAGTAGACTAATATATCTAAATTGTATATAAATTAAATATATTAATTATTTCTTGAATTTAATTACCTGAAATTTGTTTATAATATGTGATAGAGTAGTACTCCTTTCATATTACAATTTTTTTTTTGTTTTCTTGGAGTAGAATATTAATGGTTTGACCATTACATAAAAATCTATGATTGTTTCGTGCTATTTCCAATGCAATATAGGCATGTGATTGTAGGCCAATTAAGAGAGAGAAACTATACATTTCCACCCTATGTGTCCCTCTCTATGCTTTAGTTTTGTTTGTTGGTTTAGTCTAATAATTCAATTTGCAAGTGTGTCCTTTAAACTTTTCATTGTACTTTTGACTACAACTTTTTTATAATGGCTTTTGGAGATCAGAAACAGTAGAGGTGATTAACCAAAAAGCACAATATTACACGAACTGTTAATCACTTTTTTCCATCAATTTTATGGTATCTCCCATTTTATTCACAAAAGTTACCTCGTCTAGAAGATAGTACCCACCAAAATTTGATAAAAATATGTATGGGTTCAAACAAATACTATTTCCAACTGATTTATAAGTAATTTTTTAAAAAAATTTATTGAATAATGAATATATTTGTTAAGTATAAAAAATTAGATATATTCATTATTTAATAAAATTAAAAAATGAACATTTACTTATAAATAAAGTCAGAGAAAATATATTATTATAATCAAATGGGATGCTGATGTGAACAAAAGTCACAAATAATAATAATCGGTCAATTTAAATTTGATGATCAAAATTTAATCTCAATATTTTTAACTATATAATAAATACTACATTCGTTCCTTTTTATAAAATTTATTTTTTAGATTCATTGAATAACCAATGTAAATTAGATATATTGATTATTTCAATATAAAAATATGAACTTTTTCTTATAAAAAGGAGCGGATGTAGTATTAAACATGAACTATTTTAGACCATTTGATCGAGATCGGACAATCAACAACATCTTGAATGCATGACTGAAGGAAAATGGTGACAGTAGATAATCCAGTTTCAGTCAAATGTTACACAAGAATATGAGACTACATTAGTATTCAACTGAACTAATACTTATGCAGAGATCTCATTTATTCATCTATATTTAGCTAAGTTAATAATTGTGCATAATATCAAATTGTAGAAGCCCACGCATTTAATGACTTTTTCTTTAAAAAAATCTTAAATAATTATTTTGTATAATATCAAAATTGGCATATGAAATGAAACATATATAGGACATAGGAGTAGTAAAACGGGCGGCCCGTCCTATTTAACTCGGTCTAAAAGTGGGGCGGGACGGGTCAATTTAAGCGTCCGAACTCAAAAGTGAAGTCTGTTTCGTTTACTAACGAGTTGGCGGATTGACAGATCGGTCCATCAAATTTTTATTGTTTTATTTTATAATTTGATTTACTACATAATTTATAAAAAAAATATTATTACTAAAGAATTGACAAAATATTTTTAACGCATAATGAAACTTCAACATGTGTTAGTCTAAATAGTTCATAAAATAAAATAAATAAAGACTAATTACAACAAAAAAATAACGAAATAAATCAATCACAATAAATAAAAAATATCAAAATAAAAAGAAACGATACATATAATCATAATCATATTTAAAAATTAACTACTAAAGAATCATATTAAGATTTTACACAAAACAAACAAAGATAACAATTACACTGTATAAAATATTGCAATGCATAAAATAGTAGTGTATAAAATATCAACACTTGACTTTCTCAATGTTTACATCGTGTAGACTCTTATATTGACTGACTCTTTAATAGTTAAATCTTAAATTTGTGACACGTATACACTAATCAAATCATTCTTTTTTTAAAATAAATATCTATTTTTAAAGAAAATATATGAGTTAATGTATTGAAAATTTAATAATTTTGCATGTCATACAATTGTTTTTTATTTCAAAATTTTTCAATCAATACATGTATTAGAAAATTTTAAAAAGAAAGTTGAACTTATAATTCAATTTGTTTGTATAATAATTTAAAATACAATTTAATCAACATAATCCTAAGAGAAGAGTGTTATTTTTTATAGTTAAAATTGTTTTAATTCGATGTAAAAAATAAAAAGTATTAACAAAAAGCCCGCGGGAAAAACCCGCATCGGCCCGCCATTTTAAACAGGTTAAGCGGGACGGATCAACTTAAGGTACTGAGTCAAAAATTTAAGTCCAACCCACCAAAAATGACGGATCAAATAGACCAACTCAACGGATCAAACCCATTTTACCACCTTTAATAGGACACAAACAATTATATATTTATCTCGTGGGTCCTTCAAAATAGGACTTATTAATTTTTATACTCTAACATGTGGTTGTTTCCGTGACACAAGACAGGAAAAGCTCATACATGTATCCAAAATTGTTAGATAATTTTGCGTGCAGTTAGAGATAATTTTAACTGCTCCCTTTGAAAATCATGAAGAAAACTAGAGATTAAGATGTACTAATTGATTCATTATTTTTGCATAAAATGCGGATTCACATGTACTAGTGAGTGTGAAGCTGAAATTATAGTACCTCTAATTTCAAATGTTTTGAGACTCTCTAGGAGTATATAGACAAAATTACGTACTTATTTTTTCTTTTTCTGATTTTGTGCCTTTGGATTATTGATTCCTCCATAATAAGGTATCAGTTTCACCAATCATTCAACCACCTATAGGAAAGTTCTTCAAAAATAAAGATACCTTAATTACTAGGTCAATATCTATCAAATCTATATTAGAATTGATGTTTGCAATAAGCTTGAAATATAAGAAATATTAGCGTTTTGCAGGGGAATTAGAGTTGATAAGTAAATAAGGAGTTTCTTACGGTGATTCTGAATTTTCTATGCGGTGGAGAAGATATTGATATGCGTAATCATTACTTTAACGGTTAAATCAATATGAGATGGAACAAAGAGTTTTTAAGAAAGATAGTTTTGTGAAGAAGAATAAGAATAAGAGAATTGAGAAAGAGAGAGAGAATGGTTATCTGAAAATTGCATGAAAAATTCAATATTGATTGCATTACTTATGATTACAAAGAATTGCCCTTTTATAGGCATACAATACCCAGGTCAAAAACAAGCTAAGCTAAGGCCCAAATGTTAAGGTCCAAACGATGTCGACATAATGACTAAATCCACACAATCAAACAATTCGACTTAGTCGGCAGAACATGAGTTATTCATTCTAACACACCCCCTAATTCATGTTCTTGAGACTTCTCATCTCAATGCTTCTCGTTAGCTCTTCAAATTTGTCTTTCTTCAAAGGTTTAGTGAATATGTCGGCTAGTTGTACTTTAGTCTTGCAGTGTCTTATTTCCAGCTTCCCTTTGTTGACTCGATCTCTCAGGAAATGGTACCTTCTTTCTATGTGTTTACTTCGACCGTAACACACAGGATGATTTGCTAGGTTAATTGTTGATTTGTTGTCGACAAATAACTTTATCTTCTTAGGCTCCATTATCTTGAGTTCTTCAAGTAACATTTTGATCCATGCTTCTTGGAAGACAGCATATAATGCAACTACATATTCAGCTTCGCAAGATGACAATGCCACAATGCTTTGTTTCTTCGAACTCCAGGAGATTGGAGCACATTCGATCATGAAAATGTAGCCTGCAGTGCTTTTCTTTTCGTCTTGATCTCCACTGAAATATGAATCAGTGTATCCATGGACTTTGCCACTTGTGTTGTTCTTCGACTTCCTGGGCAACAACATGCCATAGTCGACAGTTCCCTTGATGTATCTCAGCACCCTCTTTACTGCAACGAGATGACATTCTTGAGGTTTCTCCATAAATCTGCTCAACAGTCCTACACTTTGGTAGATATCTGGTCTTGTATTGCAAAGATATCTCAAGGATCCAATGATTTATTTGTACAATGTTGAATGTACAAACTTATCATTTGTTTCCTTCTTCAACTTTGCTCCAGTTTCTAACGGAGCGACAACTTCATTATAATTGCTCATGTTGAACCTTTTCAAAATATCTTGAGCATACTTAGTCTGATGCAAGAATACTCCTTCTTCAGTGTTTTTGAATTTCATCCCTAGGAAATATGAGAGATTCCCTAAGTCATACATTTCAAATTCTTGCATTAGCTTCGACTTGACTTTCATTATCTTAGCTTTGTCAGATCCAATAATGAGTAAGTCATTAACATAGAGGCATAGAATGATTCGACTAGAACTGTCGACATTATTTACATACACTCTGTATTCAGAGACACACTTTGTGAAACCTGCTTTGACCAGGAAGCTATCTATTCTCTTATTCCAAGCTCAAGAAGTTTGCTTCAAACCATAGAGAGCCTTCCTTAATATGTACACCTTCGACTCCTGTCCTTTGACGTCAAATCCTGGTGGTTAAGTAACATAAACTTCTTCTTCCAATGGACCATTCAAGAATGCTGACTTTACATCCAATTGATGCATCTTCCATCCCCTATATGTTGCAGCCGACACAACAATTCAAATTGTTTCTAGCCTTGCAACTGGTGCATATACTTCATCGAAGTCTATTCCGGGATTTTGTAGGAAGCCTCTAGCCACCAACCTTTCCTTGTACTTCACAATCTCGCCATTTTGCCTTCGTTTCACTTTGTATATCCACTTTACATCAATTGGCTTTTTATTCGTTCTTTCGACAAACTCCCAGGTCGTGTTCTTCTCAATGGCTCTGAGTTCTTCTTTCATGGCTTCACACCAATTCAAATTACTCATGGCTTCATTCAAATCGATTGGTTCTGCTTCAGCCGTCATCATGGCTTCTTCGACTAAATCACCATCAACATCAATTGCTTGATCTGGAAATCTTTCATACCCATCTAGCCTTGTCGATTCAGTTCTTGTTCTTGTCGACCTCCTTTCATTTTGTTCAAGTGGTTCTTCATTTCGACTAGTTGAGGGCTCATCCTATCGATCTTCCTCGAATACAGTTATAATTGTGTCTGATTCCTGTGTTGAACTTTGACTCCGGTCCCAACCTTTGATTTCATCGACAAGAACATTTTTGTTGATTACCAATTTTTCTTCGACTGGCGAATACAACTTGTATGCACCCGTCGAATGATAACATATGAGAACCATAACTTCACTTCAATCATCCAGTTTCTTTCTCAATTGTTCGGGTACATGCCTGAAACACATTGATCCAAAAACTCTAAGATGAATCACACTGGGCTTCGTCCAAGCCTCATAAGGTGTTCTTCCTACTATCATCTTTATTGGACACCTGTTTAGAATGTATACTGCTGTCGAAACCGCCTCAGCCTAAAATCTCGTTGGCATATCTTTAGCCTTCAACGTAATTCTCTTCATGTTTAGTATACTTCTATTTTTCCTTTCAGCTATGCCATTGTGTTGAGGTGTATAGGGTGCAACAATCTCATGCTCTATACCTTCCTCATTACAAAATTTGGTAAATTCAGCAGACGTATATTCACCACCACCATCAGTTCTTAACTTCTTCAATTTGCAGCCACTTTGTTTTTCAGCATGCAACTTGAATTTCTTGAACTGTGTAAATGCTTCACTCTTCCTTTCAATGGGATAGATCCATATATGTTTGGTGAGTTCATCAATGAAAGTAAGGAAATACATGTTTCCTCCATTTGACTTTACTTCAAATGGCCCACACACATCAGTGTGAACTAGTTCCAACTTACGCTTGGATTTCATGGCAAGTCATGTTTGAATGCTTTTCTCGCTTGCTTAGATTTAAAATATTCCTCGCATACTTGCTTTGGTTCCTTCATATAAGGCAAACCAAACCATCATCTTCTGGTTGAGCATGCATAAACTCCTAAAGTTTAGATGTCCATACATGTGGTGCCATAGCTAGTTCTTATCTTCTTCCGCTGTTGAAGCAAGACACTTATACTCTGATGTGTTGAGTTCGACCTTGAACATTTTATTTTATTCCAATGGTGCTTTCATTATTAGTCTTCCTTCAACCCTATATACTTTTATCTGATTCTTCTCAAGCTTTATTTTGAATCATTTTTCAAGTAATTGACCTACACTTATCAAATTACTTGTCATAGAGGGTACATACAACACTTCAGTGATAGGAGCCTTTCCACCATCCTTCCTGACAATTGAGATGTCTCCTTTGCCTCCATAGTTGATGTCTCTTCCATCAGCAAACTTTATCACCTTTTTTACCGACTCATCTAACTTGGTGAACCAATCTCTATTGCCAGTCATATGGTTGCTACATCCTGAATCCAGATACCACATGTTGGTTTTCTCAGTGTTCGACCGAGTGTTTAATATCATCAGCACATCATTTGAGTCATTATCTCCTGCTCGTGCATATTGGGCTTCATCACATTTTTTCTCTCTTGCTGCTTTATTTCTTCGATAGTCTCGAGCATAGTGACCACAACCTTGACAATTGTAACATTTCACCTCTTTCCTTTCAAATTTCCCCCCTAGAGTACTTGTTGCCCACACCTTTCTTGCTCAAATCAGCATTCTTGCTTGACTTCTCATCACCTGCAAGGTGCTTTCGCTGCTTCGACTTCTAAGCTTTCTTGCTAAATCTGTATGGTTGTGCTTGTTCAGCCACCTTTTCTCTTTTTGAGTTTCTCTGCTTCAACCTCATCTCATGAGCCTCCAATGAAGCTTGAAGTTCTTCCAACTTCATCTCAGATAGAGTCTTGGCCTCTTCAATTGTCAAATACATCATAGATTACACATCGTTGAATCAAGAACAACACTTTACAATCTTTTTTCCTCTGATCTTTATGAGCAGCTTTCTGAGCATCTATCGCGTATGCTTCTAACTCGGATACTCCATCATTCAAGATTTCAACAACATCTTGAAATATGAAGATAACCTTAATCTGTGTAACCCGCCGTTGATTGTTCTCACCTTTGAAAACTGGTAGAGTCGCTGGAATCTGCGACAACGTTGTTGTTCTGTTTGCCATTAGATTATCTCTGAATCACAACCGAGCTCCTTGATACCAATTTGTTGAAACAAAGAGTTTTTAAGAAAGATAATTTTGTGAAGAAGAAGAAGAAGAGTAAGAGAATTGAGAAAGAGAGAGATAATGATTATTTGAAAATTGTATGAAAAATCCAATATTGATTGCATTACTTATAATTACAAAGAATTGCCCTTTTATAGGCATACAATACCCAGGCCCAAAACAAGCTAAGCTAAGACCCAAATACTAAGGCCCAAACGATGTCGACATAATGACTAAATCGACACAATCCAACAATTCAACTTAGTCGACAGAACATAAGTTATTCATTCTAATAAAAATGACGTGTGAATAAGAATGAATTTAAATATCTGATATGTTTTCTCTTATAAATAAGAGAAACTGTTGCTAATTAAAAATACTGATCACTGTCAGTCGTCAGATTAATCTATACCACTAGCAAAAATTTTATTTACAAAATTATTATTATATATATATATATATATATATATATATATATATATATATATATATATATATATATATATATATATATATATATATATATATATATATATATATATATATATATATATATATATATATATATATATATATATATATATATATATATATATATATATATATATATATATATATATTTTTCTCTCAATATAAATATTAGGTTAAATTTAAATATTATTAATTAAATCTCACATCTTTTAAAAATAAATAATAAATAATAATATAGATTTTCGATTAATATTTTTTTCCAGATTTATTAGATTATTGTTGAATTTGATCCATATAAATGCCAAATAACATTGATACTAAGAAGTAAGAAGTAAGATAGATGACTAGTAGGTATGCAATTTTTATTAGGTTGAATTTTTATTCATAAGTATGATTTTTTTAAGATTATTTTTCATTGTATTGGTAAAAGCACAATAGAGTTGACAAGGTCAATTCCAGGTAGTTAATTGATTAGCTGTGCCTATACACGTGAATTGTGATATGTATAGAGATTTAATTTGATCAATCCTTATCAAATCCCAATACAATGTATATGTACATGATGCAATAATTGGATCAATAAACTTGACATATTCATTTGGTTAAAAATATTACGTACTAATTATATGCATTTGTGCTCATTCTAATATTGATATATAAAATACATTTTTAGAGTGTCATTGGAACTAGGAATTAAAGAAAGTGATTGTTGCAAAGAAATATGAACACACAAGTGTAGTTGTGTAGAGCACATTTTAAGTAACTTGACAAGTGAAGGGGAATCTTTATTTTCACTAATAAGTATTGAGCCTTAAGTAAATATCATATCAAGAGCTAGTGATTTAATGGAAATAAGATAAAGAAAGATTTTAATTAAAAGTGGGTGGAAAGTAGACTATGGTCTTTCAAACAATGACATCTTTATATATAATTTTTATAGAAAATCACACGCACTTCAAGTAAAATTAAAATATCATAAAATGACGAAAGCATCTCCATTAATTTTGAAATATGTATTAATTTATCCTAAGCTTACATATATTAAAAGAAATTATGTGACATATAGGGATGGTAAAATTGGATTGTGGTTTATCGATCCGATTTGCGTACCTGTTAAAAAATAACGGATTGAATAGTAATTTTAGATGTATTATCTGTTAAAGTCTATCGCCGTCAAAACTCGTCCCATCAAAATTCACTGTTCATCAAAATTCGTTCGCCTATTCGTTCAAGCTATCCCTTCTCTAGTCTGCTATTTTTTAGTAAAATATAGTAATTTTAATTATTGATAAATTTATTTTATATGTTTATAGTAAAAATAATATTTTTTAAAAGTAAAATTTATTAAAAAGATATTCTATAAAAAAAATTCTAAAAAATTAAAAATTTAATTGAAATATAATTTTTTTTATTAATTTATTAAAAAAATAATATAAAAATAGACAGACAAGCCCACCGATTAGTCACTTTGACAGAGTGGTTATATTTTATGTCTATTTTTATTTGTCAGACTTGTCTACCCCACTATTTTTTGGGACGGAGTGAGGCAGAAGAGGCGACTTGTTTTGCCATCCTAATGTGATCTATAATTTTAATTTTTAATTATCATTAAAATTTAGAAGGAGTCTGAATGTAATTTTAATAGATCTTAAAAAAATTAATAAGTTACAATTTAAATAGATATTTGATTAGATGAGTGTAATTTTTCTTAGTCATTCCGAAGTCTATATAAAAGAATTTTTTTGAATAACTATTTTTTTAAAAAAAATTCAAAAATAACAAAAATTTTAATTTTTTTTTACAGAAATGACAATTTTTTGGCCAGATTAACATAATGTCGCCATTTCAATTGACGACTACTCTTATTTGGAGGGCAAAACGTCATTCCCATTGACGACTTCTCTTAATTTTGAGGGTAAATCGTCACTCCCATTGGCGAGTTGTGTTGAATTTTATTTTTATTTCAACACAAGTTGCCAATGGAAGTGACGACTTGCCTTCAAATTAAGAGAAGTCCGCCAATAAGAATAACAATTTGTCCTCAAAATTAAGAGAAGTCGCCAATGAGAGTGGCGACATTGTGTTAATCTGGTCAAAAAATTGTTATTTCTATAATTTTTTTAAAATATAAGTTATTTTTGGTTATTTTTGAATTTTTTTTTAAAACAATTGATTATTCAAAAGAATTATGTATAAAACTACATAATAGTTATGTATTATTATTTGAATGCATTCAAAATTTCAATGTTAACACTACAATTTATATTATATAAAAGTTTAGGTATATGCATGATGTTTCTTATAAATTCAATACTTCATTCCTTTATAATTAATGTAACATTTAACCACTCATATTTGTATTTAACCATTCTTAAATTTGACAAGTAAAAATACCTAATCCGTCCCAACTTAATTTTATATATTAAAATGTACGAGTCACTGTCTTTAAAAGACCCTTCAAAATCAAATCTTCTACCATTCATTCATCATAACAGAACTTTCTCACCTCCTGCAGCCTCATATCACTCCATATTTTCTTTGCCATTTTCTCAGCCATGTCAACCTCCAAAAAACCAACATCAGATTCATCTTTCAAAGCATATCATGAAACAAATCAAACACAAATGTGTCTGTCACTACTTCAAAGAAACACCAACACTTTACCTAGTAGTGAAAAAAGAGGTAGAAGAAAACAAACCGAACCAGGAAGGTTTCTTGGTGTTAGAAGAAGACCTTGGGGTAGATATGCTGCTGAAATTAGAGACCCTACAACCAAAGAAAGACACTGGCTTGGTACTTTTGATACTGCTCAAGAAGCTGCTCTTGCTTATGATAGAGCTGCCATTTCCATGAAAGGAAACCAAGCTAGAACAAATTTCATTTACACTGATACTATAAACTTTCACACTCTTGTTTCTTCTCCTATTGATGTTCAAACTCTCTTACCAGCTTCACAGTTGCTCACCAACACTACTCAAACCAATCAAAACACTATTTTTTCTAACAACACTTCACTCACCACTGGAAAAGATCAAAACATGATCATGAGTACTTTTGATCATGAAAAAACAGCATATGGATCATCAAACCATGATGATAGTTTCTTCTTTTCCAATGACACTAACTCTGGCTATCTTGAATGCATAGTTCCTGATAACTGTTTCAGAAACAGCAATGTTAGTAGTGCTTCAAGTGATGAAAAAGTTGGTGATACCAACAAAATTCAATCACATTTTGGTGTCCCTTCATTTTCTCAAGAAATGCCAACAAGGGTCACTAGCTTTTCTGAGTTTTCTTATTGTCCAAGTGAAATCAGTCAAGGGTTCTTAGATTGGAATTCTAATGAACTTTCTGCTATATTCAACAACAATCCATTAACAGTTCATGAACATGAATGCATGGATATGGATACATTAATGTTTCCAAATTATCCCATCATTGAAAACCTAACTCCAAGCTATGGAATACTCAATGATCAAGCTTCTTCTTCAACAAACTACTCTCCATCATTTGATTTTGGTTACCCCCTCTTTTGAGCTATATCTAGATGAGTTGCATTTTCATACACTTGCACTATTTTGTATTGTAATATTGCATTGCATTGCATGCAGTGGTAGTAATAGTAGTACTAGTACTTTTTTTGTTAATGTTTTTCAAGTAACTTTAGTAAGTAAGCTTTTTTTTCTAATGCTGTTTTCTAATGAAATTATTACTAAATATGTTACATACAATATGTTGTATTGGAAAAAGTTTGTCTGATATCACTATCACAATGGAAAGTTACTTGTGTGAGATGCATATTGATGATATGATTTGATCCTTCTTTTGAGCTAGTTTGTCTAAACTTTTGACAACAATAAAGAAAGTTATGGCACGAGTGTCTTTGCAACAGCATGAATTCACAGAAAGATATATGTTGTCAAGCCACCCTTGATTCTAATCTATTGCTTTTGCAGTACATTACATTCCTTTCTTCTTTTATTTTTCTGATTTGATTGATTAGATAATTCCTTTTTACTGTTTTGTTTACTTTTATAATAATAATAATAATATATCATGGTAGTACTAGTACTAATGAATAGAAACTTTGAACAACTCTAAAACCAGTGTTATTCAGTTTCTATAATGATACTTTTTTATGTACTTATTTTTTTTGGTTAACTAGTAGTTTTCTTAATCAATGAATGAGTTGATAGGACTATTCATATTCATGATGATAAAACATGAGATTGAATTTGACTAGTTAGTTAGTCTTTTAATACTACAGGCTAACTACTAACCAGGGCCTACCATCACGTGTGTGAGTGAGAGAGAATGTAGTTGTCCTCATTTAGAATCTATAATTGGACTTTACACTTTAACTGTTTAATGTTAGATAGATGAGTATGAATATGATGCTCACAAAATAGATGTGAGTGATTGTGTATGCAGCATTTAGACAAAGAATAACTGGCCCATTTGACAGGTTCTGTTTCAGAACTATTAACATTTGGCTGACTCTTTTCCTATCTTGCCCTGGATGATCGATGGTGTTTGCAAATTTACAAGTTAAAAGGAATATCTACGAAGTTTTTAAACCTAAAGTTGATCGCCGCATTCAGCCTCGGCCTAGTTGCTCTAACTAAACCATGTACTCTCACTGATAAATTGAACAGGGTACATGGCGCGCATGGAATGAGTTAAGAAATGAGGAATAATTGTTTCTCCCATAATTGAAGGGATAATTCCCATCCGTTTCTCTAGGCCTTGGGTATAGGCTCAAGGAACCCCTATATATATATCTTGTTTAAAGAAGGGGTGGGGGTCACAAAATTCTCTGAGGAAAACACATACAAGCTC
Source organism: Vicia sativa (assembly GCA_021764765.1). Lineage (NCBI taxonomy): Eukaryota > Viridiplantae > Streptophyta > Magnoliopsida > Fabales > Fabaceae > Vicia > Vicia sativa. Next base: position 232,006,938 of record CM038796.1, read on the forward strand.
TCCATAATCATTTGTGGGTGAACTCTCACCTCACGCAAAAATCCTAAAACCCTTGGACAGTCCTATATAGTTAGGAGTCGTCTCTCATTATATTATTTTTAGCAAGTATAATTGGTGTCCACTGTGGGGCTCAGATAAAACAAGATTGGGACATTCTCGTAATCCTGCCTCCTTAATCCTTTCCAATATGATGAATAGTCGAGCAGACATCAGTTGGCAACAACTCTGACAGTAACCTTGAGACCATAGCAAATATGTGTTGCTATGCACAATTTGAGTTGTCACAACCAAACTTTAGAGGGTAACGTCCTTAACCACCAACAACGCCAACAGGAGATAGATCCCACCAAGGAGATAGAGATCTTAGATCCCTTACCTCGCTCAGATGAGATTTAGAGGGCTCTCGTACTGGAAAGTTTCAAGCCGCCTTTACTCACAAAATTTGATGGAAGAAGGGATCCCTAAGAGAACGTCACCTCCATTAATACGCAAATGGAGATCATCGAAGCCTTAGAATATTTGAAGTTCAAACTTCTTTCCAACACCTTTAGGTGTTCCACACTGAGGTGGTATATTAACTTATCGCGATTATCAATTACCAGTTACCAGGACCTGGTAAAGAAGTTGGTCCACCAATTATGGATAACCACACGCATGAAGATGTCAACCACCAACATGTTCAATGTTCTCCAGTGCCATTTAGAATCTTTAAGATGGTAGATGACCCAGTTCAATGAGGCTAATCAAGGTCATCCACCCCAACTAGGAGATGTTTGTAGGAGCCTTATAGAATGGGTTAAGGGACAGATATTTTATTGAATTTCTCGCCTAAAAATTAGTCTTTTCCATGACCGAGGTTGTGACGTGCGTAGAATTACATAAAGTGAAGGGGAGAGTAACACATAGAAAAAGGCTAGGGACACTAAGGAGTTGGCGTATAACAATCTTGATTCGTCACAACAAAAACAACGTAGAAGCCCTTACACCTCGCCTTTCAAAGACATGGCTTTTTTCAATCAGATCGAGAGGCATACCGATAATGGCGAATCTCGAGGAAAACTTTTGGGGATGCATAAAATTATATATACATGTCACACCCTAAATTTCACCCTGAGTTTTTAGCCGCATTAGCACACCATATTTTTTCATCTTGCCATTGTTATTCGTCTGCATACGTTTCCATTAGGTCATCGACATTAAACAATCATCCATTCATCCCATCTGCATCATTAGTCGTATTTAAGTTGACCAAAAGTCAATTTAAATCGACATTTGCATCGTTTTGTAGTGGTAAAATACCCGTTATTTTACTTCATGCATTTGTATCTCTCTACCTGTTTCTTGCATCATGTTAAGTTGATTATATGTCAATAATATTGAATTTTCGGTTTTATAAACAGACCGTTAAAAACGATTCGACACTGTGCGGAAAATTAGCGGGAAAATATTTCAAGTTTTCGCCTTTAACTCACTGTTTTATGAATCTACGTGTCACGTAGATCATGAAAATGTGCTCTCTCTAATTTTTTGATACATTTTTGAATCTCGTTTTAACCGTAAGTGTTTTAAAACTGAGTATTCTTTATTATCATTTTATTTTGATTTTAACCATTTTTATAATTTTTCTTTAATCTTTGAGACCCATAGTTTATTTTAATGTGCTCATTTCTTTTTTTCGGATTATATATTGTCCAAATTTTTATCATTTTTGACAATTTTAAGTGTCCAATTTTTATCTCCAAAAATCAAAACAAAAATGTTTTCGGGTAGATTATTTTTTAATCTATTGGGCTTTGGGGTCCATTTAGTCATTAGGGACATTTTTGGCATTTTTAAAAATAGCGAAAACCCTATTTCTTTTGTGTGTGTGTGTGTGTGTGTATATATATCATTGTATACTGTTGAGAGAGAGGAGGAGTGAAAAAATGGAACATGAGAGGCGAGAGGCAAATCTGAAATTCAAAACAAAAAAGTAACTCTTTATCTTCCCACTCCCTCGTCTCACCTCCTTCTGCTCTCACTCTTCATCTTACTCTCTCATCTCACTCTCTTACAGTACCCTCACTACATACTGCCTCCACCTCTTCATCATCTACGACCATCCCCGACCACCATTCTCTACCTTATCTCTTTGTCGCGTCTCACACTCTCCATCTTTCGCACTGTCATACTCCCTCTGCAACCACAAACTCCATCTCTTCGCTGCGTACTCAACCTCTCGTCACTCCCTCCATACTGTAACTCCCTCCATCATGTAACTCCTCCATCGTTTACGACACACAACACCACTACATCACCTTCTGTCACTTCCGAAATCGCCGATCTGCTAAACCATCCATAACAGATCCGACGACTTTCTCCCTTTTGCAGCAGCGCCTAGAAAAGCTTGTTATCCTATCTATTTCAGAATCCACGTTGTTTGCAATTGCCAAACAATTAAAATCGCATTGGGATCTTTATCTAATATTCATCTGATGTACCACGCTTTATCCGACCTTGAAGTTTACTTGAAGCTCTTTATCGCACTACGCGATGGAGTTTACTCGATTATTCGAATTAATTCGGTTTGGTAGTATTGTTTGTTTATTTAGACTTTTAACCGCACTTTTTCAATTTGATGTATCCTCATTCATACACTTGTACCCCCATCTCAGCATGGTTTGTAATAGTTTAGGATTTTTATTTCCTTGTGTGTTCTAATTATTGCTTAATTACGCGTTTGTCATCATATTAGAAGCCTCCTCTTGGGCTCTTCATCAATGAATAGGTATACATACAAGTGCATACTCGCACACATTCATAGTTTGGTCCTGGGGTTTTCTACAGCGACAACTATCCGATTGATTTTTCCAATCGATCATTTAGAATACTAGTGCCACGCTAGTCCCATTTTCTAGGAGCATACATATGGCCACCTTGTATGGGCTCACTTGCTTTCTTACCTCCTTATTTCTTCAATTGGATTCTTATATCATCTTGGTCCATACCAAGCCTTTCCAAAAGGGGTTTCATAGTTGGGAATGGGCATGGCCATTCTCACAAGGTTAGTCGAATCCCTAGTTTTCTTTGATTAACCATAACCCGAATAAACATTGGTCCATATACCAATTATCCATGCACAAGGATTTCATAGTTGGGGGTAGGAGCACCTATCCTCACGAGATTAATTTAGTCCATATACTTGATTAATCATAACCCGATTCAACTTCTCTTGGTACATACACCAAACATCTAAAACACTTTCATAATAAATTTCCAAACCTTGATCTAACGTCGAGTGTCTTTTAAAAAAATCTTTTTCACAATAAACTCCAAGTCTTTAAATCGTTGGACGTTAGGCCAATTGTTTAAAAACTTGTGCCAAATAAACTCCAATTCTTTAAATTGTTGGACACTAGACCAATTGTTTAAAGACTCTTAATAACGTGAACTTTGTTTCATTTTACTTTTTCATGAGAAAACCTTTTGGGATGATAGACGACTCGTTGGGCATTAGTTCCTCTGGTTTCTAGTATTTGAATCGTAGGACGCTAGTCCTATTGTTCGGTACTTTTCACCCATATTAAAATCAATTCAACTCATCAAACCTTTCCCACGTGCAAGTCCTTTTTCAAAATTCGCTCACATGCGACTTCCATCGCTCACACACGATCTTTCTTCGCTCACACGCGATCTTTTTTCGCTCACATGCGAATTGCACTAGTGATGTCTTATCGTCCACATACGATTAAGCTCCTATTTTCATAAATAAAATCAATCAACCAACAAATATTCTCGCAACCGAGAACTACGTAAGCTTTGGCTTTCCCATCGCACTTGGGGAATACGTAGGCACGAGATTCTAACATCTTGGCGATCACACTTTTAAAAAATTAAAACATGTTTCTCTTTTCATTTCTCTTTTCGCATAAATAATAATAAGATTGCAAATTCACTTTTTAAACACATAAACACACTTAGAACTAAATGGGTCTCATCGAGTACGATGAATGTGAGGGGTGCTAATACCTTCCCCTTGCATAATTGACTCCCGAACCTACATCTCTTGGTCTCGAAGACCATTTCATTTCTCATTTTTATTTCACGGGTTTTATCTATATTTTCCCTTTCCTCATTAGGAATAAATAAAGTTAGATGGCGACTTCATTGTATTTTGTATCGAATTTTTTTCAATTATAGCGTCAACAGTTTGGAGACTTCACTGTGGATAATTTTCTCAAGCGAGTCAAACCTAGTTTAGTTCTTTGCATGTTTGTGTGTTTATTATTTTACTTTGCTTTTTTTTCTTCTTATATTTATGTTTCAGTCATTTATTTCCTTTATGCTTTATATTATCTTGTTTATATTATTGTGTTGGGAATTTTTTTGGCTTTGATTCATAGATAAGCCCAATACCCAGGCTTCTAGGTAACATTAAGTTAGAGTGGTTGCGTAGCTTAGGTATATTAGACATCCATGTCTCTTGGATCGACGTGAAGAATGCACCTTAGAGTTGGTTTTTTTAAGGAAGTTGTTGCACCGCACGCTAGCGTGGGACGATAATTTTTGGACAAAGGGCCTATAACTCTAAGTATTAGGATATCCAAACCGAGACCGACCGCTCAAATGAAAGTTTTTTAGTATCCCTTTAAGAGCCGATTCTTGGAGTATACTTTTGGAAATACTATCACCACGTAGGTCGTTTGCGTGATGATAATGTTTGTCAAAGGGGGATCTGAGACTCCGAGAAACATTTAACAAAAAACCTAGAACAATCCTGTGTACGGGGTTATTGCGTAGAAAAATTAGAGCCATCCAATCATAGAGAGCTTACCTAAATAGGCTGTTTTATTATCCTTTGTATGTATCATTCACATCTCGGTGTACATGTTCTTATCATTATGTTGCATTCCACATGTGATATTCCATCCTATGAACATGATTATTGCATATAAAAAATGTATGCATTCCACATTCATCATCATACATGCATTTCACCATCAAAATACTTATTCCACCTATTTCCATTCATTCAGTTAACAAAGCAACCTGATTCCCCGACACTGCTACGAAACCATAGTTGCTGTCAACTTGAGAATGGAGAATCTAGAACAACACAATGCTGAATTCAGGATGGAGATTGATGATTTGAAGTATGGAATGACCAAGCTCACAGAAATGATGCAGGTGATTATGGCCAGAACTGATCCACCTCAAAAGACTGTCATCTTTGAAGTCGATACTGTTGTTGTGGAGCCACCACAAATTCAGAATGTTGCTACCACCTGGCCAGAATTTGGTCTACCACACAATTATTCTCCATAATATGAAATCAATCATGGAGTGGGCCAATTCGCTCAACATACTGTTCAGATGCCTGTGGTCACCGAATAACAACCAATCATCCACATCATACCTCAAGTTCCCTTTGGAAATCACTTCACATACCAGGATGATGGCTCCCAAAATGGCAATCAAGTGCAGAATGATAAAGTTAAAGAAGTGAAAGAGAAGTACAATGCTATTGAGAAGAGGTTGAAGGTTGTGGAAGGAAATGACACTTTTGGATTCGATACCTCTAACCTCTGCTTGGTTTCTGATTTGGTTATGCCTGCAAAATTCAAAGTCCCTGAATTTGAGAAGTACAAGAGACTTACTTGTCCAAAAGATCATCTGACCATGTACTTCTGCAAAATGGCTGCTTATGAAAAGAATGACAAGATGATTCATTGCTTCCAGGATAGTCTGACCGAAGTTTCTCTAAAGTGGTATATGAGCCTAAAGAGAGAGGACATCAACTCTACAAGTGACTTGGTTGAATCTTTCTTGAAATAATACAAGTTCAACATGGATATGGCCCCTGACCGTAGACAGTTGCATACTATGACCATGAAGGACAATGAAACATTCAAGGAGTACGCTCAACATTGGAGAGAGCTAGCATCTCAAGTTAATCCTCCTTTAGGAGAAAAGGAAATCACAGGCATGTTCATGGACACTTTAAAACCAATCTTTTATGAGAAAATGGTGGGAAGCATATCTTTTGGTTTTGCTGATTTGGTTACCATTGGTGAGCGAATTGAACAAGGTTTGAAGAATGGTAAAATTGTCAATACTGCAGGATCATCCAACAACAACAATGCTAATAAATTCCCTGGAATCTTCCAGAAGAAAAAAGAAGGTGAAACCAATACAGTCAATGGATCTCAGACACCACAGCCTTACCAACCTGTAATTGCTCAGCAACCACCATTCATGCCATACTATCCATACCCGTATGTTGCAGCTTCTTAATACCAATAATCCAACTTTGTTATGCCTCCATACCAACATCTATGGGTGGCTCATCCTCAAAATGCTCTTCGAACTTCTCAGTAGAATGCTAGGCCAAGTTATTTGTAGAATCCCCAACGAAATGCTCCTCAGAATCAGAATCAGCAACAAAATTAGAATAAAGCCCCCCACTACTAGCAGAATAAGGCTCATCGCATTGATCCAATTCTAATGACCTACTCTCAATTGTGGCCATACTAGGTCAATTCAAAGGCAATAGAGCCCAGACCTAGACATCCTAAGACATCAAATTTCCTGCAGGGTACAACCCAAATGTCAAGTGTGATTTTCACAGTGGCGTAGCAGGTCATTCAATTGAAACTGCAAGGTTTTGAAGGAAAAGTCCAAGATTTGATTGACAAGATGCTCACTAGTATGTCCCCCAAGTGGTCTCCAATCCCTTTCCCTAAGCAGTGCCAAGACACAAGGGACTCTCCTAAAGCCAGTTATCAGGCGGGAAAGCTCATCCTTGCTGCTGATAGTCACTAGGCCTTTATTATTTCATGTTGCAATTTTCTTGTTTGTAATTTGCTTTTGAACTTCGTTATCTTTAATCATAATTTTAATGAAATGAGCATTGCATCTTTTGAATTAATCGTGTCATTTTCTTGTTTTTACTTTCTTGCTATCACTCGAAAATTACAAAAAAAAAAACAACAATACTTCTTCCACCTTATTTTCTTTCTGTTTAAGCAAACATTGGAGGGGGGTGATGATAAACAAATACCCAATTTGCAAAATTATGCTTTCAAATAAGACTTTGCTGATGATATACATGAATTGCTTCAAATCCCCAAACTTTGGAGATATAAGGAAGATAATCCCTCGTTAACCCCTTTGAGCCTAGAAGTAGGAGTTTCTTTCTGCATACAGTTAAAACCCTCAATCTTAACCCGAGACAGGGAAGAAGTTCAGTTAAAGCAATTGATACATTCGATTTCCAAGAGAATCATGTCATCATGGATTATTCCCAAATACCTTCACAAAGGTTCAACCACATCCACTTATCATACACAATGTCGAAGAAGTGTAGAATTCAAAACTTACAACGATTGTTCCTCAAAGAACCATCAATATGGAAATCACAACCGTCAAATTCTCACATCAAACAAACAATTGTCGCACAAGTTGTTCTAACACAAAAGTGACAAGTCAAACAAAAAAAAGCAAAAAAGAAAAAAAGTATCAAAAGAGAGATCACCAAAGATCTTCTACAAATGAGCAAGTAAGAACAAGCTTGCGTGACATCCAAAGAAGAATAGGTGACTGCCTCCTCAAAGAGCATTGGTTCTCAAGACACCACGTCGTCATTTTCAATACCTCTTGGAAGTTGAAATTGTCAATTAACTGAACGTAGGAATGGAGAATATCATGAAGAATGGGGTGGGTACAAATAATTTTTGAGCCTTCTATCCTTTATTTCATAAACGGTGAACCAGACCATGTTACAACATTCAAAAGACCTAATTGAAGCAAGGTTTCTTTTGAAAGTATACTAAAGCAAGGTTGCGTTAACCTGACTCAGTGTTTGCTAAATTTCATTGGTGTTGATACCACATTATCAGATCATTCTTTTCACATATTGAATTTCAAATTATCATTACATCCTCATCAGGATTTATCCATTTGGTTACCACAATTTCATTTCAATAAATGATTTACTTGCAAAAGTTTTTGCATAATCATCGCTTTAAAATTACCATTGTAAGAAAACAATTTCATTTGCAAGCTTAGCACTTCACATCAAGAGAATTTCAACAGTTGAAGAACTTCATCATCTTCAAGTTATCCCATCAGGGTCAAGCCATCTCTTCAAGAGTTGATCACAATCAGAGGCATTCCATTTTTAAAGTTCCAAACATTGGGGCATGTCATCTTTAAATACCAACAGTTAATTCCAAACTCTTGTTGATCCAAACTTTTCAAGAACTCGGCATTCTGGGGCACTTAAGGCCAAGAACCCTCCATTCTTTCAAAGCTGATCACAAGCATATCAGTTCACAAATCATCAACAACTTCTTAACTCACAAGAAGTGTCGGGAAGTCATGCTTGCAATATCTTGCCAAATGACCATGTTCAGAAGCCTTTCTTATCCCATCTTGCTTGTAACCCACAACCGGGGCACTCATCTAAACATTCAAATCAAATTTCTCAATCATAAACGCATGCATTCATTAATCATGCATTAAACCATGCATACCATTCATGGGGTATCCATTAATTACAAAAGCTTAAAACCTTGCTCGACATTAAACTCAAAAAACCAAGCTCTACCATACAAAAATTCAATTCCTTTTGGCCACATCCAAAATCCCTATCATGCATTGATCACTCATCATATGCATCATTTCCAATGCATGAATCCATTAATTGAAGTTGTCTTCATATCACCCCTTTGTGAACCCACTGGTTGGATTTTATCATTATTTCCTTGTCAATTTGAATCAACCCACTGGTTGAGGATAACCTTTCACTTCTTGGCAACCCACTGGTTGAAGTTAATCATTTATTTTCCAGTTAATTTAGAGAAACCCCGTGGTTGATAATAGTTTTCTAGTTCACCTTCATCAACCCACTGGTCGATATTGGCTTCCTTTCTTACTTAAAAAAAAACTTAACCCATTAGTTATAATGTCGTGTCGATTTTCATCAACCCACGCGTTGATGTTAGTTCTTACTGGTTGACTTTCATTAATCCACGCATTGGTGTCAGCCTGGATTTTGTCAATCCATTTGATTGAAAAGTCTGTGTCAACTTTCATTAACCCACGTGTTGATGATAGTTCTTACCGGTTGACTTTCATTAATCCATGCATTGGTGTCAGTCTTGATTTTGTTAATCCATTGATTGAAAAGTCTTTGTGTCAACTTTCATTAACCCACGTATTGATGATAGTTCTTATTGGATTTCATTAATCCATTGATTGAAAAGTCTTTGTGTCAACTTTCATTAATCCACGCATTGGTGTCAGTCTTTATTTTTATCAATCCACTGATTGAAAGTTTTTGTGTCTACTTTCATTAACCCACATGTTGATGTTAGTTCTTGTTGTTTTGCTTTCATTAATCCACGTGTTGATGTTAGTACCTCTTGGTTGACTTTCATTAATCCATGTATTGATGTCGGTCTTTATTTTTGTCCATTCACTGATTGAAAGTTTTTGTTTCGACTTTCATCAATCCACGTATTGGTGTCAGTCTTTATTTTTGTCAATCCACTGATTGAAAGTTTTTGTGTCGGTTTTCATTGATCCATGCATTGGTGTCAATCTTAATTTTTGTCAATCCACTGATTAAAAGTTTTTGTGTCGACTTCCATTAACCCACTGGTTTATGTTATCCTTTCTTTCTTGTTTCCAAACTCGATCCACTGGTCAAGGATGTCATATCGACTTTCATTAACCCACGCGTTGATGATAGTTCTTTCAGAATTTATCTTATTTAGTCCTCGCAGAGTTTATTTTCAGCTTTTATTTCCCTAGAAGTATAATTCATACATTCATCGCATATCATTTCATCGCATTACATTTGCATCATGGAAGAAATTCAGGATTTGTTTGTATTTAATTATTTCCAGCCATTGATCTGATATCAAGCTGAAAGATAATTAATTAGGGCAGATGTCAAACCCTAAATTTCACCCTGAGTTTTTATCCGCATTAGCACATCATATTTTTTCATCTTGCCATCGTTATTCGTCTGCATACGCTTCCATTAGATCATCGACATTAAAAAATCATCCATTCATCGCATCTGCATCATTAGTCGTATTTAAGTTGACCAAAAGTCAATTTAAATCGACATTTGCATCGTTTTGTAGTGGTAAAATACCCGTTATTTTACTTCATGCATTTGTATCTCTCTACCTGTTTCTTGCATCATGTTAAGTTGATTATATGTCAATAATATTGAATTTTCGGTTTTATAAACAGACCGTTAAAAACGATTCGACACTGTGCGGAAAATTAGCGGGAAAATATTTCAAGTTTTCGCCTTTAACTCACTGCTTTATGAATCTACGTGTCACGTACATCATGAAAATGTGCTCTCTCTAATTTTTCGATACATTTTTTAGTCTCGTTTTAACCGTAAGTGTTTTAAAATCGAGTATTCATTATTATCATTTTATTTTTATTTTAACCATTTTTATAATTTTTCTTTAATTTTTTAGACCCGTAGTTTGTTTTAATGTGCTCATTTTTTTTCCGTATAATTTATTGTCCAAATTTTTATCGTTTTTGACAATTTTAAGTGTCCAATTTTTATCTCCAAAAATCTAAACAAAAATGTTTTCGGGTAGATTATTTTTTAATCTATTGATCTTTTGGGTCCATTTAGTCATTAAGGACATTTTTGGCATTTTTTAAAATGGTGAAAACCCTATTTCTTTTGTATATATATCATTGTCATACCGTTGAGAGAGATGAGGAGTGAAAAAAATGGAACATGAGAGGCGAGAGGCAGATCTGAAATTCAAAACAAAAAAAGTAACTATTCATCTTCCTCACTCCCTCGTCTCACCTCCTTCTTCTCTCACTCTTCATCTTACTCTCACCTCACTCTCTCACATTACCCTCACTATGTACTTCCTCCATCTCTTCATCATCTACGGCCATCCACGACCACCATTCTCCACCTTATCTCTTCGTCGCGTCTCACACTCTCCATCTTCCTCACTGTCATACTCCCTTTGCAACAACAAACTCCATCTCTCTGCCACGTACTCAACCTCTCATCACTCCTTCCATCCTGTAACTCCCTCATCGTTTATGATGCGCAACACCACTACATCACCTTCTGTCACTTTCGAAATCGTCGAACTGATGAACCATCCATAACAGATTCAACGATTTTCTCCCTTTTGCAGAATCGCCTAGACAAGCTCGTTATCATGTCTATTTCAGTTTCCACGTTGTCCGCAACTGCCAAACAATTAAAATATCATTGGGATCTTTATATGATATTCATCTGATGTGCCACACTTTATCCGACCTTGAAGTTTACTTGAAGCTCTTTTCTCGCACTACACGATGGAGTTTACTTGATCATTCGAATTAATTTGGTTTGGTTGTATTGTTGGTTTATTTAGACTTTTAACCGCACTTTTCAATTTGATGTATCCTCATTCGTACACTTGTACCCCCATCTCCGCATGGTCTGTAATAGTTTAGGGTTTTTATTTCCTCATATGTTCTAATTATTGCTTAATTACGCGTTTGTCATCGTATTAGAACACATAGCCTCCTATTGGAATCTTCATCAATGAACAAGTATACATATAATTGCACACTTGCACACATTCATAGTTTGGTCCTGGGCTTTTCTACAGCGACAACTATCTGATCGATTGTTCCAATCGGTCGTTTAGAATTCTAGTTCCACGCTAGTCCCACTTTCTAGGAGCATACATATGGCCACCTTGTATGGGCTCGCTTGCTTTCTTACCTCCTTATTTCTTCAATCGTATTCTTATATCATCTTGGTCTATACCAAGCCTTTCCAAAAGGGGTTTCATAGTTGGGAATGGGCATGGTCATTCTCACAAGGTTAGTCAAAGCCCTAGTTTGCTTTGATTAACCATAACCCAAATAAACATTGGTCCATATACCAATTATCCATGCACAAGGGTTTCATAGTTGGGGGTAGGAGCACCTATCCTCACGAGATTAATTAAGTCCATATACTTGATTAATCATAACCCGATTCAAATTCTCTTGGTCTATACACCAAACATCTAAAACACTTTCATAATAAATTTCCAAATCTCGATCCAACGTCGAGTGTCTTTTCAAAAATTATTTTTCACAATAAACTCTAAATCTTTAAATCGTTGGACGTTAGGCCAATTGTTTAAAAACTTGTGCCAAATAAACTCCAAGTCTTTAAATCGTTGGACACTAGACCAATTGTTTAAAGACTCTTAATAACGTGAACTTTGTTCCATTTCACTTTTTCATGAGAAAACCCTTTGGGATGATAGACGACTCGTTGAGCATTAGTTCCTCTGGTTTCTAGTATTTGAATCGTAGGACGCTAGTCCTATTGTTCGGTACTTTTCACCCACATTAAAATCAATTCAACTCATCAGACCTTGCCTACGTGCAAGTCCTTTTTCAAACTTCACTCACATGCGACTTCTATCGCTCACACGTGATCTTCTTTCGCTCACATGAGAATTGCACTAGTGATGTCTTATCGTCCACGTATGATTAAGCTCATATTTTCATAAATAAAATCAATCAACCAACAAATATTCTCACAACTGAGAACTACGTAAGCTCTGACTTTCCCACCGCACTTGGGGAATACGTAGGCACGAGATTCTAACATCTTAGCGAGCACACTTTCAAAAAAATTAAAACATGTTTCTCTTTTCATTTGTCTTTTCGCATAAATAATAAGGAGATTGAAAATTCACTTTTTAAACACACAAACGCACTTAGAACTAAATGGGTGCCATCGAGTACGATGGATGTGAGGGGTGCTAATACCTTCCCCTTGTATAACCGACTCCCGGACCTGCATCTCTTGGTCTAAAGACCATATCATTTCTCATTTTCATCTCACGGGTTTTATCTATATTTTCCCTTTCCTCATTAGGAATAAATAATTTTAGATGGCGACTTCATTGTATTTTGTATAGAAATTTTTCGATTATAACGTCAACAAGACACAATTGGATAAGTGGTGATATTTAATGGTCCCTCATATCTCCTTTGCGAGGGCACAAGGTGATCTTCATGGTTAGCACTCCAACAACAAAGTTAGTTTAACATTCAAGGTGAATATAATGAAAGTGGAGATCAGAGATTGCACTTTTCTCTTCGCATGTGAATTATTTTTATGCTTTGGGTCAAATAGAGTTGATTTGAGATGGATTAGGCCTTGGTTTATTGTACCTTTTGACTTGTCTAGAACACTCATCTCCAAGGCTTTTTTGGGCACTGAATGAGCCATGGGAATCCTTAAGTATCATTGACTGGCCTCCACGTTATGATCCGATGCAAAATGGAACTGAATCGCTTAGGGTCATTTTTGAAAAAGTAATGGGAAACAAGCATATTTAATGCATTTCTATCATTGAAATGCTTCATCACCCTTTTCTAGCATGTGTGTTGAGGTGATTAGTTAGGGTATGACACAGTTTATAGAGAGTACTTCAATGCACTCGAGTTTGACGTGTATCCATTAGTGAAAATTTAGTCGTCGATTTCACGATTTCTTCACATAGTTGGTATTAATCTTCCCGCTGCCATTGCTTATTAATATAGTGAGTTGAGCATTTGGTGGTTGTTTTCAACCATTTAGCTTTCAAGCTTACAACTACTTTCCAGAAAAATGTCTTTGCCCCTTCTTTCTTGAAAGCATCAATAGAAGCGACCCAATACTTCCCTTAAATCTTGTTCCTTTTCCATTCCCCCCGCTTCATAAATATCCTATGACCATGTACTCTTCTAACTCAATCTTTACCTTCAGCATTTCCTATTTTTCTAGTCAGTATGAGCGATAATTCTACTAATTTAGTGAGCGATTTAGAAGTGGAAACTTTATATGCTTCTGCAATAGGAACGACTCTAGATTTTTCCCACCTTTCTCTTAGTAGTGATCACATAGGACCATAAATTATATTATGTCTGACAATTATGACTCAAAAAGGTTATATGGGGATTCCTTAGAGGAAGAAACTTCTTCTTTTGGGTCGTTAGACACCCTCATGTCAAGTGTTTGTGGAAGAATATATCACACTAAGGTCCCAATACCTCATCCTGTCTTGCCTTAAGAAGAAATACAAGCCAATTTGCAAATGAGGGAAGTGCTATATATTTCATTTAGGTCTGTCTACTGACTATTGGTTGTGAGCCCATCGATAATTGGGTGTTGGACCACCTAAATCTTCAAAATTGGCCTGATACGCCGAGGTATGACTGGGTGAATGCAATATTAGCGGGCTTTTCCTCGGCCATAAAAACTGAGGCCACCCAAAGAGATGCTGATCTTGGGCAGCAATCTTTCAGAGTGGTTGGTCTTTATGGTGTCAAGGGAGAATAGGATACGCAATTCTTTTGGTGGTTTCATGGTCATGTTCTTTGAGTGCCTATTTACCAAAATAGGACTTTGGTTGCCTTTTACTGAATTTGAGGTGGTTGTCCTCAACCTTTTAAAAGTTTCTCCTTCATAGTTCCATCTAGGGTCATAAGCATACATAAGGGTCTTCCAACTGTGTGTCGATCATAAATCTTAAAAGCCTTCTCTTAACTTATTTTTCAATCTTTTTCATGCAAAGCATACTTCCTTGGATAAATTTTGTAATCGGGGGCTTATTTACTTCCACCTGATTAACCATTAGTTCGACCCCTTTACTCTTGACTAGGATAATTTTTTGGGGCGTTTTATATTGGTGAAGCCCCTCAGCTTCATGTCTCACTCTATTTTATGTTACCTTCTTGCCTATCCTCTTCACTCTTGTCGTGGTTAGTTCCCAAAGTATAGGTTCAAGCTCCATTTTACCGGTCTACTCACTCCTATTGTACCAAGTCGTGTTCTCTTTCTCCACACGAGGTGATTGTGAAGTAGGAATTGCAATCCTGGTTTTAAGGGTTTGGCTATGAGAACGGGTTCAGTCATGGTGAAATTCCTTCTTCCGATGCGGGGAAAAGACGAATTGAGGAGAGGACAAAAATCTTTGGTAAGAGCAGAGTCTTCGTGCTTTTTTTACATGTGTGGTTTAATTTTGCATATAAGATGGATACAATAAGCAATACAACCTTGTTGATTATGGGTGTACATGTATCGATTTGGGTTAAATTTAGCCAAAACCATGACCCAACCCATATAGGATATACTGGTTTGGATGAGGTAAAATAACCACCCACTGAATCATTGGGTCGGTTTGGGTAAAACCACAAATTTGTGGGTTTTATCGAGTTTGTTGGGTTTACCCAACCTATGTAAACCCCTATTGTTGATCCTCAAGTTATCCGGGTTATGCTGAATAATGGGACTTCTTCTTCTACCCCCACTTCTTTGGTGGTTGTCACTCATACTCCAACCCCTTATCCTACCCCAGTTGTAGAAGCTTCGGCTTTTATGCTCGAGGTGGATCAACTTATGGATCCTACAAATATTTTGACAAAAGAGGAACCAACCTCACCTATGCTATAAGCAAAGAGGTCCCTTGAGGAAGAACAACAATCTCCTCAGACTGAGTGCTCTCTAAAATGGACTCGGGTTGTTGAGGATGATTCTTCCAAAAAGTTGACTCCCTATATAAAGATACCAAATATTTTATCTTCCTAGATTCTACGGACTCACGAGGAGGCCTCTACTATTTTTTTGGGTTTACCCTTCATCCAGAATCTCCATGAAAAGGATAAGATGGAACCGACTTCTCATCTTGCTAACAACATGTTCATGATTGGTACCAATTTCTCTCTTGTCTTTTCTCAAAGGGATGATGTTTGTTCCTCGGGTAATCCTTCCCAATAAAGGGATACTTGGAAGGGGAAGGCCAAAGCTATGGATCAAAGCTCCACTAATCTCTAGAAGGAGTTTGTTGTGCTATAGGAGGAAACGAAAATTGTAAACTCTTTACAAATGGAAATGGAGATACATGGATCTCCTTAGGTTATGGTTTCTCGTGTGACTAATCTAGAGGGCTTTCTTCAAGATGCAGAGATGTAGTACAAAGTTGCTTCAAGTTCTGTTTAGTAGAAGACTTTTTAGACTATCTTCAAGAAACTGAGGCCCATGCAAAGGCTTTGAAAACTCTTTAGGATAAGGTGGTCAGTCTGAAGACGGGGATATGTGTCTCTCTTCAACAGACTATGTGGGATGTGCTCGAATTCCATGAGCGAGTTGTGGAACCAACGATGACGTTTTTCCTTGACATCGTGATTGTAACACCCTATAAAACCCCATAGAATAATACGTCATAAATCAGAGTAATATAACATTCATATCAATCGAATAATTCAAATAAAACCAATTACTTACAAAATCAAACAAGTAATATATATATATATATATATATATATATATATATATATAATTACTAAAATTGGGGTATTACAACTCTCCTCCACTTAAACTATTTTCTCCCTCGAAAATCACCTCAAACGAACATATTAGGATATGAATCCTTCATCTGACTCTCAAGCTCCCAAGTCATGTTTCCACTTGCTGGTCCTCCCCAAGCTACCTTTACTAAGGCAATATCTTTACCTCGAAGTTGATTCAAGTACTGATCCTCTATTCGCATAGGTGATGCCTCCACAGTCAACTTATGTCTCACTTGCACATGTAATTGAACCACATAAGACATATCTGCAATGTATTTCCTCAATTGAGATACATGAAAAACATCATAGAGATTAGCAAGCGACGATGGCAAAGAAATTTGATAGGCCACCTCTCCTATATTTTGCATAATTTGGTAGTGCCAATAAAACGTGGCGTTAAATTATGCGACTTCAATGCTCGACCAACACCTGTTACCGAAGTATCCTAAAGAAACACACGATCTCCCTCCTAAAATTCAAGTATTTTCCTCCTCTTTTCATTATAACTCTTCTGATGACTCGGAGAAGTCTTTATCTTCTCCTAAATCATCTTAATCTTATCACTAGTTTGTTGGACTATCTCAGGTCCAACCACAACACTCTATCTTGACTCATACCAACACAATGGCGTCTTACACCTCCTACCATACAATGTTTCAAATGGTGCCATCCCGATACTTGAATGAAAACTATTATCGTAAGTAAACTCAATTAAAACAAAGTAGTTATCCCAAGTTCCTCCTTTTTCCAACACACAAGATCGCAAAAGATCCTTAAGTGACTGAATAGTCCTCTCAGTCTCACCATCTCTCTGCGGATGATAAGGAGAACTCAAATGCAACTTCATACCCAAAGTACTTTACAAATCTTCCCAAAATTTTGAATTAAATCCCGGATCCCTATCTGACATAATAATAGATGAAATACCGTGAAAATTGACAATCCTCTCAATGTAAAACTTTGCTAGCTTCTCCAATGGATAATTGATTCTCATTGGAATAAAGTGAGAAGATTTCATCAATCTATCCATAATAACCCAAATAGCTTCAGAATTACTCAATGTTCTCGGTAAACTGAACACAAAATCCATCGATATATTATCCCATTTCCATTAAGGAATAGATAACAGTTGCATCAAACCCGACGGTTTCTTATGTTTGATCTTCTATTTTTGACAAATCAAACAAGAATACCCAACCTCTGTAATTTCTTTCTTCATATTGGGCCACAAAAATATTTTCCTCAAATCCTGATACATCTTTGTAGCACTTCGATGAATACTCAATCCACTATAATGCCCTTCCCCAAGGATATTATTTTCCAGTTCCTCTATATCCAGAAGAAAAAATCTATCACGACATCTCATAATACCATTTTCATCAAAATTCAAAAGTCACTACCTCAACCTTGATTGATCAACGTCAATCGATCTATCAAACTCAAATCAGATTTTGGACCTTTCTGAATCTCATCAAGAATACCCCTAGTAAGCTTCAACATACAAATCTTAACTCCATAAGAAGTCTCCTCGCAAACCAAAATCATATCTTGAAATTATTCAATCATTTCTAACTCTCGAACCATCAACATCGACATATGAAAAGATTTCCTATTGAATGCATCAACCACAATGTTTGCTTTACCCATATGTTAATTCAAACCAAAATCATAATCCTTTAGCGATTCTAACCATATCTTTTGCCTCTTATTCAACTCTTTATGATCAAAGAGATACTTAAAACTCTTATGAATACTAAACACCTTAAATCTCGATTCGAAAAAAATAATGCCTCCAAATCTTCAATACAATCACAACCGCAACCAACTCTAAGTCATGCGTCGAATAATTAATATCATGCACTTTAAGTTTCCTTGAATCATAAGCTACAACTTTCTTATTTTTCATAAACACACCTCCCAATCCCATAAATGAAGCATCACAATACACAACAAATAGTTCTGCCGAATTAGGCAATCAAAATAGGAGCTATCGCCAATATTCTCTTAAGTTCTTGAAAACTTTCCTCACATTTTGCATCCCAAAGAAAAGATTGACCTTTCCTTGTTAATTACGTCAATGACAAAGCTAAATTTGAAAATTCTTCAATAAATTTCTGATAATAACTTGTCATACTAAGAAAGCTTATAATCTCATAAACAGATTTCGGAGCTTCCCACTGAGATACAACTTTAACCTTCGATAGATCTACCACAACACCTCTACTCGAAATCTCATGGCCAAGGAAACTCACTTCTTTTAACCAAAACTCACACTTTGAAAGTTTAGAATACCACTACCTCTCTTTCAATACTGTTAACACAACCTTCAGATGCTCAACATGATCTTCTTCACTCTTCGAATAGATCAAAATATCATCGATGAAAACAACAAAAAATTTGTCCAAATATGGATGGAAAATCCTATTCATATGCTCCATAAATACACCAAGTGAATCGGTCACACCAAAAAACATCAAAGAAAACTCATAATGATCATACCCGATTCTAAAAGAAGTCTTATGAATTTATTCAACCTTCACACGGATTTGATGATACCTAGATCTCAAATCTATCTTGTTGAACACTGTTATACCCCAAAATTTTCCCTCCCACTTCTCAAGACAATTCACATATCCATACTCAAGGATTTCACAAGGGTTGACTAGACAAACCCTCTCCTAAGCAATCAATCCAAACTAGGGTTTTGCCATTCTCAAGTCAAGATGGACATACAATGATTTAATTGGTCATCATGCCTCATCATATGCTTCAAAGAATCACCATGTCAAGTTTCAAGCCTTACAAGTCAAGTTTGCTCAGTCAATTGCTCAGATGGTTGAAAATCAACTGTATTGGACAAAAAGTCAATTGTGGTCAACATACAGTCAAACTTCATAATTTTTTGTCAACACCAATATTTTGAAGTAATATTCATCATGTGATCAAGGGTTGATCATGATTCCTCAAGAAAAGTCAAGATTTGATCAAAAGTCAAAGTTTCTAAATTAGGCTTTCTTAGACAAAAAGTCAACAGAACTTTCACCAGGCATAACTTTCACATACTTTATCAAAAAAAATTCCACCACAGCTAATTTTGAAGAGAATTTAATTCTCTACAACTTCATGTCTGACAAGCTTGGGCAGAAAATGCTTCATTTGGAAGTTATGGATCAAAACATTACAAGTCTTTTTAAAAGTCAACAAAAGTCAACTTTTTGTAAAGAAGTGTTCATGAGCATGGAAACTTCAATGAAAATGAAACCAAAATGGTTGCTTAGAAGACATCGTAAGCTTTCTAAAAAGTCCAAGAACACCGAAAAATGTCAAAAATTGAGCAAGATATACATTGTGCAAGTTGAGCATTTTTGAGGAGGTGCACAAAGAGAAATACTTGAGAAAATAAAAAAAATTCCAAATGGGCCTAACTTTTCTTGATTCAAAGATGTTCCTTATCTGAATTGGAACCTCCAAGCCCAAGGCCGCGTTTTTATCTTTTATTTTTAATTTATTTTGGATTTTTATTCATTTAAAACCAATTTAATTAAAACAAAAGATATAAAATCAAAAATTAAGTGCAAGATGGATTTTCTCTCATCCTTGAGGTCCAAGCAAGCCATTTAATCTGATTATTTCGAAATAATTGAGATTGGCAATTTGACTTGATTGAAATTGGATCAAAAAGGAAATATTTGGTTTGATTCCAAATCAAATCATTTTCATTGGTTGGCATGATATTTTCTTACAATTCTTGACCTAATTCATTACAATATAAATACATGATGATTCCACATGCACAAGGGACGAAATTCTGGCCTCAAGAACCCTAAACCAAGTTCAAAAAAACCGTGACATTCAAGCAACCTAGC
The DNA here is from genome assembly GCA_021764765.1 of Vicia sativa. Classification (NCBI taxonomy): domain Eukaryota; kingdom Viridiplantae; phylum Streptophyta; class Magnoliopsida; order Fabales; family Fabaceae; genus Vicia; species Vicia sativa. The sequence goes on from CM038796.1 coordinate 232,027,175, forward strand.
AGCCATAGTTTTGCTTCAATTCAGACAGTTCCAAGCCTTGCAATCAATTCCTGGAGGTTCTCTGAGTCAATCCAGATACTCACAAGCAAGCAAAACCCCCAGAATCACAAGAACACGATCACGGTTTACATATTCTAACTCAAAATCGATTTCTAATTTTTATGCATAATCAATTAAATTTAATCGTGTATTTGTGTTTGTGATGAAGTTTCGAAGCTTTCTGCATAGTTTAATCTGAGTTTGAGTGCAAGAATAGGAATCCACCATGGCTAGGGTTCGTAGCTCAGAATTAGAGCTTTCCGTTCAAGACAAAATTAGCCAAAATCAGAGCCATCATCATACTCAGAAGAGGATTTCCAATCGATTGATGTCCTCAAAATTAATTTATTTTGTGTATTATGAATGGTTTGATTTTGCAGGAATGTAGCTACGGGAAATAATCCGTGGGTAAAGGCTTTAGCTACGGATGAAAATCATAGGTAAAAGCCTGTGAAAAAAATTCAAACGAGGAAGAAGATGAAGGCCTTGGCGCGGTTTTTGTTTTAATTTGATTTTCAGAACTTATTTTCCCTTATAATGTTATTATTTCATATTGCTAACTGTGAATCCACCTAGCTCAGATGGCAAGGCAGCGCGCGTGTGAGAAGAAGGTCCTTGGTTCGATCCCTGGCTCCAACATTCTTTTTTATCACCTTGCAAAACTAACATATTTTCCTATTTCTTTTCATATTTTCTTTTCTAATTTAATTTCTTTTCAAATATTTTTCTAATGCATTAAAAAATCACAAAAAATTTATTTCTTTTTGCATTTAGGTCTGAAAAATACTTATTTAATTTTTGACATAAAAAAATTATATTTTGCATGCATATTTTAATTAATTGTTAATTAATCGAAAAATTGACTTTTAATTGTTTTTCCTTACTAAAATCAATCCAGAAAATTCCCAAAAAAATTTTTCTCATCTAATTAGGTTTGCTAACCCTAAAACTTTTTTCCTAACTCAAAAATCTTTTTCACTAACATTATTTTCTATTATTCGCAATTCGATTCTTTTTCCGATTATTGTATCTACTTCCAGGTTGTAATAGTTAGGGTTATTTTCTCGCATTCTTTTTCCCAATATTATGTAACTGCTCATGGGATGTAATAGTTTAATTAGGATTTACTTTCCGTACTCCTCAATTATGTAACTGCCCCAAAGCCATGTAATAGCGTAGGATTTACTTTCCGCACTTTACTTTCCGCAATTTACTTTCCGCACTCATATAAATTGCTAGTAATTAGGCGTGTATGGCAAGATAAAATCAACATAGCTAACTCTAATCACAAGATAAAATTATCTGAATTTAACACACTTTCCTCACACATGCACCCCTAGGGTATTCTCTCTCGTCGCCTTTCGAATAAATGGTCAAGTCCCTTGAACGTAGGGGTATCTTAGCACCGTTACCTACAAACATATCATCATAGTCCCTTCGAATCAAAGATCATAGTCCCTCGAATGACCCACAATGTTGCCTACGAATATATGATCTAGTCCCTCGATTGTTGCCTACGAAAAGTGATGATCGTCCCTACGAATGTGCTAAGATACTCCTACAAGTTGCCTTCTATGACCATCCGATGTCCCTTCGAATGTCCCTCCACATCCAACGAATAGGGTTACCTACCAACTAATGGTACGGATAACACTATTCTAAAGGAAAGTAAAATAACACGGAAACGACCGTTCTGAGTAGGTAATAGACTCTTAATTACTTGCTCTATCAAAACACTTTTCACACCTCACACTTTCTAAAAATCATTTTCAAACGCTTTGTATACATTCCAGCGTGAATCATTACAAAGTTCTTTTCCAAAACGAAACATTTCCAAACACTTCGTATACATTCCAGCGTGAATCATTACGAAGTCAAAGCGAAACGACTTGTTTTCAAAATCTTTTCAAAACACACATAGAAAGCAAATTTTAAAGTGAGCTAAAGCAATTAAGAGCCCGTAGATAACTACGGATGGAAAGGGTGCTAACACCTTCCCTTTTCATAATCACCTCCCTTACTCAGAATCTAACGAAGGACTTTTCCTGTTCTTTTCACCTTCCCTTAATTGGATAAAAGAAAAGTCGGTGGCGACTCTTGCTATTCGCAACATTTGTGATCAAACGCAAAACAATCCAAAGTCAGTTCTCCCACCATGTTACAAACACACTTGAATCAACCAACCGATCCATCAAATTATCAATCCTAGGAAGTAGATACTTATTCTTAATAGTCACCTTATTCAGTTGTCTATAGTCCACACAAAGCCTCATAAAACCTTCTTTCTTCTTAAATTATAAGTATGGTGCACCCCACAGTGATACACTCGGACGAATGAATCTCTTCTCAAGAAGATATTCAAGTTAACTCTTCAAATCTTTCAATTCTGATGCTGACATTTGATATGGAGCCATCGATACCGGACTAGTACCTGGAACTAAGTCAATTATAAACTCCATTTCACGTTCTAGCGTGAAATCACTTATATTTTTCTGAAAATACCTTTGGAAAATCATGAACTATTTCTAATTCATCAATTATTAGTTTTTCACTAATACTCAAATTCGTCATCAACGTAAACATCTCAGCACCATCATGCACCGTCTCGTTCACTTGTTTAGCAGACATAAATAAGTCTTCTTCAATCTCAAGTTCAAGAAAAATAATTGTCTTAGAAAAATAGTTGATATAAACATGGTTGAATTCCAACCAGTTCATCCCAAGGATAACATCAAGTTGATCACACGGAAGACACATTAAATCAACTCCAAATCTCTACCATAAATACTCAATGGACAATTCAAACACACATATGAAGTAGTCACTGAACATATAGTAGGAGTATCAATAACCACACTTATATTCATCTCAGATAACTCCAGGGTTTAATCTGTTAACATAATCCAAAATAATAAAATAATGTGTCACTCCAGTATCAATTATAGCAATCAAAAGTGTACCGTTAATAAAGCATGTACCTCTAATCAATTGATCTTCACTAGAAGTCTTCGATCCTGGTAGAGAAAAAAAATTCCTCTAGATTGAACCTTCTTCGACTTATCACACTTGGTACTAATGTTCCATTGCTCACCACAATTATAGCAAGTCACCTCCGCACCACTTTTTCACTCAAAAGCTTTGCGAAATGGCTTTCCACACTTGAAACATTCTAGTTCAGCACTTGTGCACTCTGAGCACAATGTCCTTCGAATATACACCTAAAACACCTAATTGGATCAGGAGCTCCTCCTCACTCGGCTTCTTATCATAACTAGCTTTCTGATTCCCCTTATCAGCATGAGTCACATACAGTTTCCCTATGAATTGACCATTTCCTTTCTTCTCATTCAAACTCTTGTAGTGAGTAGATCGAGCTATACTATCTTCACTATAGATCCTACTCTTGTTAGCTAGCTTGGAAAATCGTCTAATCTCCTAATAATCAACGGCTTGCTTGATCTCACGCCTCAAACCATTCATAAAATTAAGACATTTGGACTTCTCATCATTAGCAGTGTTATAATAAGGACAAAACTTTATCAGTTCTTCAAACCTTGCAGTATGCTCTGCCAAAGTTGAGTTACCCTGCTTCAGATCAAGGAACTCAATTTCGTTCTACCCACACACATCTTCTGGAAAATACTTCTCTAGAAATGCTTCTCTGAAAATAGCACAAGTAACCAGAACTTCCTCTTTCTTAAACCTCTGACGAGTATTACCCCACCAGATAACTCAAGATTTAATCACTTAACAAAATCCAAATAAATAAAAGAATGTGTTACTCTAGTATCAATTATAGCAATCAAAGGTATACCATTAATAAAGCACGTACCTCTAATTGATCGATATTCACTAGAATTCTCCAAACTTGATAGAGCAAACACCTTTCCGTTAGCTTGAGCCTTCTTCAACTTACTAATGTGCCCTTGCTCACCAAAGTTGTATAAAGTCACCTATGCACCATGATTGCACTTAAAAGCTTTGTGACTTGACTTTCCACACTTGAAACATTTCATTTTAGCACTTGTGCACTCTGGAGAATGATGTCATTCGACACCACACCTAAAAAACTTAATTGGAGCAGGAGCTTCTCCTCCAATCGGCTTCTTGTTATAACTAGATTTTTGTTTCCCCTCGTCAATAGGAGCCACATACAGTTCCCTCTAAATTGACCTTTTCCTTCTCATTCAAACTCTTGTAGTGAGTACACCGAGCTCTACTATCTTCATCATAAATCCTACTCTTATTAATCGGCTCAGAAAATTGTCTAATCTCCTGATAACCAATGGCTTGCATGATCTCAGGCCTTAAACCATTCACAAACTTAAGACATTTGGATCTCTTAACATTAATATTATTATAATGAGGACAAAACTTATTCAGTTCTTCAAACCTTGCAGCATACTCTGCCATAGTTGAATTACTCCGCTTCAGCTCAAGAAACTCAATTTCCTTCTTCCAACACACATCTTATAGAAAATAATTTATGAGTTTCTTTAATATTATCCAATAAATTATTATTAATCTTCAACATTATCAACATCACACTCTCCGGTGTCACTTCACATGCTAAACTCATGTCTCTTAATTGCTTAATCAACTCTAACTCTTTAACCATCATAGCTAACATATGTAAAGTATTTCTACTCAAAGCATTGGCTACAACATTAGCTTTACCTGGATGATAGTTCAAGCCAAATTCGTAGTCTTTCAACAGTTCTAACCACTTGCGCTTTCTCATATTCAATTATTTCTGGTCAAATATATACTGCAAGCTCTTATGATCACTAAATACTTCAAACCTGGAGCCATAAAGGTAATGTCTCCAAATCTTTAGTACAAACACCACTGTAGCTAATTCTAAATCATGCATAGGGTAATTTCTTTCATGATTCCTCAATTTCATCGATGAATGCGCCACTACCTTGTCATTCTGCATGAGCACTCCACCTAAACCCAATTTAGAAGCATCACAATATACTACAAATGATTCTTCAGGATTAGGCAATATCAAAATAGGATTCGTCATCAATTTCTTTTTTAGCGCGACAAAACTTTCTTCATATTGGATGTCCCATACAAATGCTTTGCCTTTATAAGTCAAATGAGTTAGCGAAAGAGCTAACTTAGAAAAACCTTCAATAAATCTTCTATAACATCCAGTTGTAAGTTCCTTGATTTTAAGGATTGTCCTTAATTTTAATAAAACAACTAATAGCAGCAAAATGTAATGTACAATAGGATATTTAACTTAAATGCTTAAGAACATTTAATCCTATTGAAATGCCTTAACATGTTTTTTTGAATTAAATCGACAATTGGAACAACATGTCGAAGGAGATGTCATGATATTATACATCAGACATCACGCCTGCTGAACTATTAAATCAACTACAGTTCTACTTTAAGTTATGCAGAATATTAAGGGAATACTATGCATCTTATATGGCGTGTTAGTGAAGGAATATGTGAAGGTCTAGAAGATTCAATCAGAAGCTAAAGAGAAAAATCAGGAGACTCAAGATTGAAGACCTTAATTGTAGCAAAAGTTTTCTGCAGTTTGTTTTTGTAGTTTATTACAACTGAAAAGCTGTTGTTTGAAGGCCCAAGTCTAGTTTGGGAGAAGGTTATCAATAAAGACTTTGTAACCTAGTTTAGGCAGCTAGTTATACTAAGAATGTAATCATTAGGGTTAGCCGTGTGTGAACCACCCAGACACTGGGATGTCACTGAATTGTACCTCAAAACCCATAGGCAAAAGGATAGTTGCACTTACTCAGAAGCTGTGAAGCAATGAGATGAGTTATTGTTCTTGTAGGAAGCTGTGAATCAACTCCAAGGTGTGTTATAAGTTAGAAGCATGTTGCTTTTAGTCTTAAGTAGTTGTGACAGAAGTATAGCTTCTGATCATGTGTGTTTGAAGGGTGTCTTCAAGTATTTGTTATTTGTTATAATCACCGTGTGTGATTGAGGGGGAGTGAGAGGGGATTCTCATATCTAAGGGGTTATTAGGTAGAAATTGTATTGGGTAGTAATGAAGTGAGGAGTTGTATATGGGGATTTTAACTCTATATTAATACTGTTGATAGTGGATTTCATCCCTGGCTTGGAAGCCTCCAGATGTAGGTGTGTAGCACCGAATTGGGTGAACAATTTTCAATGTTCTTTATGTTTTTCCCTGCACTATTAATTCTACCTTGTTTGTTTGTATTAATTTCAGATCAGATGTCTCGACATCCTTATAGGACATCTGAGTCTGCTGCACCAGAATTTCAATTGGTATCAGAGCAGGCATCTTGTCTGTTTTTGGATGATATCCTAGGGAGGATACTTTCTGGTTATGTATAAGGTAGAAGGCTTGGACTGAAGAATTGTCTGGACAAGGTTGGTTCATATTGTATGGTCTCTTGAAGTGGAGGATGAACCTATATGTGGAAGACCAATATGTATTGAAGACAAATCTGACCAGAACTCTTGTACCTTCTTGATGAAAGAAAAAGATGAAGGTAGAACAGAGGAAGCTTAAAATCAAAGGCCTTATGAGGGAGTGAAGACCTTGGCTTTATAAAAGAATTATTGTTCAGCTAATGTTTAGCTAAAGAAGAAAATTGTCAAAGCCTTCATGCGGGAGTGAAGATATTGATAAGTTAATTCTTTAGCATATTTGGGTTAAAGCACCTTTCTAGTTATGATATTGGTTATGTATGGTCTATAACTTGGTAAGAAGCTACTGTACATAGAGTTGATGTATTTTCAAGTCTAAGTTATCGTGCTTATGCTTGGATTGTGGTGCAAGCATTGCTATTATAGAGGTGTTTGTGTATTCCGCTGCATGATATCTAATATAATTTTGAAAGTATGGGAAGGATACTAAGATTGTTTTCCCCAACATAATATATGCTAGATGTTGTAAACCATATTAAAAGGGTCAAATATACTTGAGATCTTCCTCAAGTCCACTCATAAACACATTTATTAATAAAGTTGATGAGAATCAATTGATCAATGATCCTCATATACATTTGCATATGATGTGAAGACATTGAAGACTTTCAAGGATGGTGCATTCCAAAAGGATGGAACTGATGTTCTATGGGATGTTAGAAAATTAGTTCAACAGGTATGCAACTACCAGTTGAAGAGCAAATGCTTTAGGTGCTAAACAAAAGTATTTTGAATATTTTGTTTGGAACCTACTCCTAATCTGGAAGAGGAGGCATTTGGGTTGTGCAAGTTGATCAGGACACGATCAAAAGATTATTTACTCCATGTGTCAACTTAGTTATGACCAAGGATGATGGGAGTATAGAGGTTAAGCTCCATATGGACCAATAAATATTTCTACTCCAGACCCTTTATGTTAATAAAATGAGCTTGTACTTGGAAGATCCTTCTGGTCAAAGGAACCAAATTCATGAAATAGTGTGTGGCCATAGAATAAATTCTGCTTGAAGAGAAGTACTATGATCCAAACACAATGTTTAAAGGCCTAAGTATCATTGTGAATGCCATTACTATAATATCAAACAGGATATTGTGATATATTGTCTTGGATAGGCATTTCCTTGAATAATCAAGGGAGACATACTTCTTTAAAAGGCCTGTATATTTAAATATCATGCTTAAGTAGGTACGTTCCAAAAACCTATTAGAGGGAATCTCCTTTGTAGGTGCAAACAATGGCATCCACTATCTCAAAGTCAGATAGGAGGTCTGAAGAAAAGCTTGTTGAGATATGGCTTGTGGTATCCCCTGCATATGTTGGTTATCTGATTCTAAAGATTGATCAGTTGTTGTTAGTATGATGTGTTCCCCCTCACAAGTGTTGAGTATAAGTTAGTATAGATGTTACCCTCATAACTATACTAAAAATGCTTGATGTTGTATCAGATGTTGGAACATCATCTAAGTGTCTTTAGCAATGATGGTATGTGTTGGCTGTCATGATTAGATGTTATCAAAGATTCAACAAGCATCACAGGTGTGAAGCAGAAATCTGTCAGTGTTATCTAGTGTGAGTAGATAATCCTATCTCACTAACTGGTAAGTACTTTGATGGAAGACTAAGTACTTATTAGCATGTAGCTCAAATGCTAATTACAGATACTCTGTCGGGAGCTGAGTAATTGTCTGATGTATTTGTGCAAAATTATAAGTTGAATGCCATTAATCTTCACAAGTCTAGGATGTAAGGAAACATCATCTGGTGATAGTATGAAAAACCGATTCCTTGTAGAAGAGATGCATACTAAGAATGACAAATATCTTGATGGGAGCTGGATATTTGTGAGAATTGTATGGAAGTCTGAATTATGAACTCCTTATTCTGAATCAGGAATAATGAAGTATGTGATGTGAAGAAAAGGATGTTCTACTTGAGGATGTAACATCACATCTATTGAAGACCGCAAATATTTAGAAAAAGCATATAAGATTCAGACTTATCTTATGAAGATGTATCTCTGGTCATATACATAGTTGAGAATATAGTTTCCTCTACTACAAGTAACATAATGTGGCAATCTGAATCTTGTATAGCAAGCAAACTAAGGATTCTTATGGAAAAATCCAAATCAAGAGTGCTTATTGAGTGTAAGGATTAATAGAGTTATCCCTGAAGAGGGTATTTTTGAAAGCCTCACTTTTGAAAGTTGAGAGGAAAACATCCAAAAGTCAAGCTACTACTGAGGGGGAGAAATCATCTTCTGTCATAAATAGCAAGAGTGAAGGGGAGTTTATACTACTATGGATTTTAGTGTCTTGGGGATGAGATTATATTTGTAGTTTTGAAGGAACTACTGTGATCATAGAACCAAGGCAGATAGGTTCTGTTATAATAATGTGGATGTCCCATATTATGTTGAAACGTCAATATTTTTGTGAATCTCAATATTCTAATTTCATAACTATCATTGGTTTTTATATCTATTAAAGTTGATTAAAAAGATGTTGAAGAAGCTATATAGTCTGAAATAAATGAAATAGTATTATTCACAAAGAAGAAGTTTGTGATTAAACTCAGTCCACTATCACATGACCACTGGTCATAACAATATATGGACACTTAGGAGGAATATTGACACTTAGGAGGAATATTGAGAAGTGTCCTTGTAAATTTTTCTCCCTGAAGAAATTGTGGATATCTGTAGAATTATGCTGCAATAGTATATTGTTTCCCATTGTTGAAGGTCTATGAAAGGTGAATGTCAAAACAACATGGTAAAGAGTCCCTAACTAGTTGGAGAAGAAAAGTAAGTCACATAAACAAGCAGACAATGTATGACTGAGTGTCAGGATATTATAAAGGGCATGTTTATGCATGGAGATGATAATTGTAGTGATCGATGCATGCATTGGAACTGATTCTCTCAAAAGAAATAGGCAAGAGCTATTAAAGGCATTCAAAGATAGTTTCGACGGTGCACAGTAAGTTATGTGACAGATTCTCAGCCTAAATTAACGCACCTAGACCAAAAATTAATTAACTGTTACTTCCTAAGAACCTGATGTGCTATTTATAAGAGATCTCCGCTATTCACTAGTCACAAGTGAACATTCAGTATCATCATAAACACTATTATGAGTTTTGGCAAATTGTGCCTGGATCTGGTTTAGTGAGGGCTTCCATTACCAAATTTTAGCTAAAAAGGGGGAGAGAAGTTATGTTACTCAGATATTGAAACACAATAGGGCGAGATTATGTCCAAGCCACATTATCCAAAACGCAGACCATTCCAAAATATCTATTAGGTTCCTGCTTAGAATTTCTTTTGTGACTTGTGTTCTGAGTTACCTGGGAGAGTTTCAGGATACTCTTTGAGTTTCCTCTTTTTCTACAAGTTGAGTAGTGGTTCCTACTTAAGAGGTAGTTTATCTCCCATGGTCCTCTTTTACGACACTCAGTGACAAGAATTGGTTCCTATCTTAAGGGGGAGTAGAATTTATCTTCTTCCTCGTGTACACCAAGACTTTCCTTCCATTTACCCGGGTTGGTTCAATGGAGGAATTCAAAAACACGAGAAGATGTCAAATTGGATATTGAGACAATGTCTTCAACTGACAGGCCATCAGTGCAGACCTTGGAAGCACTACTACAGAAACCTCCGAAGTCTGCTCCCATGCTCTCAAGATCTGTAGCTGTTGAAGAACATTTTAATTGTCAATTTTTAATTGTAATGGTTGTTGTTTCTTTGAAATAATTTCATGTAATTGTAATTATTTGTTTTATCCAAAATTTTCCAAATGAGGAGATTGTAAGTTCCTTGATTTTAAGGATTGGCATTAATTTTAATAAAACAAATAATAGCAGCAACAATGTAATGTACAATAAGATATTTAACTTAAATGCTTAAGAACATTTAATTCCTATTGAAATGCCTAAACATGTTGTGTTGAATTAAATCAACAACTGGAACAACATGTCGAAGGTGATGTCATGACATCAAACATCAGACATCACACATGTTGAACTGTTAAATCAGCTATAGTTCTGTTTTAAGTTATGCAGAATATTCAGGGAATATTATGCATCCTATGTGGTGTGTTCTTGAAGGCATATGTGAAGGTCCAGAAGATTCAATCATAAGCTAAAGAGAAAAATTAGGAGACTCAAGATTGAAGACCTTAATTGTAGCAGAAGTTTTATGCAATTTGCTTTATGCAGTTTGTTTTTGCCGTTTGTTACAGCTGAAAAGCTGTTGTTTGAAGGCCCAAGTCCAGTTTGGGAGAAAGTTATAAATAAAGAGTTTGTAACCTAGTTTAGGCAGCTAGCCAATTATAGTAAGGATATAATCATTAGGGTTAGCCGTGTGTGAACCACCTGGACCGTGGGATGGTCACTGAATTGTACCTCAAATCCCGTAGGAAAGAGGATAGTTGTACTCGCTGTGAAGCAATGAGATGAGTTATTGTTCTTAGAGGAAGCTGTGAAGCAACTCCAAGGTGTGTTCTAAGTTAGAAGCATTTTGCCTTTAGTCTCTAGTAGTTGTGACAGAAGTATAACTTATGATCATGTGTGTTTGAAGAGTGTCTTCAAGTAGTTGTTATTTGTTATAATAATCGCGTGTGATTGAGGGAAAGTGAGAGTGGTTTATCATATCTAAGGGGTTCTTAGGTAGAAATTTTATTAAGTAGTGATTAAGTGAGAATTTTTAAATGGGGAGTTTAGCTCTAAATTAATAGTGCTAATAGTGGATTTCATCCCTGACTTGGAAGCCTCCAAATGTAGGTGTGTAGCACCAAACTAGGTGAACAATTTTCTGTGTTCTTTATGTTTTTCCCTGCACTATTAATTCTACCTTGTCTGTTTGTATTAATGTCAGATCAGATGTCTCGACATCCTTATAGGACATCTGAGTCTGTTGCACCAGAATTTCACCAATCAATTCTAAAAAGCTTCTAATCTGCATAACTAATTTGGAGTTTCCCACTGTAACACTACATCCACTTTAGATGGATCCACTGCAATTACATCACCTGAAATAACATGACCAAGAAAACTGACTTTTGTTAACTAGAATTCACATTTTGACAGTTTCACATATAACTTCTTCTCTTTCAAAACCTGTAGTACAATTCCCAAATGTTCAACATGTTCCTCATCTGATTTGGAATAGACCAATATGTCGTCAATGAATACCACAACAAACTGACCCAAATAAGTGCGAAAAATATGATTCATATACGCCATTAATACTCCTTACGCATAGTAACACTGAACGACATTATCGTATACTTGTAGTGTCCATATCGAGTTCTGAAAGTTGTCTTCTGAATGTCCTCATCCTTTACTCGAATTTGGTGATAACCTGACCTCAAATCATTCTTGCTAAACACACGGACACCCACCAATTGATCCATCAAGTCGTCTATCCACGGAAGTGGATACTTGTTTTTTATTGTCACATTGTTCAACTATCGGAAATTGTAGCAACCGACTAAAAAATATTGAAGAGTCGCCACCATTAATTTTTATCCTAAGACGGGAATATAACGGAATAACCCTAAATTGGTACAAAGATTCTAGATTCTTGACTCACTCTAGACGAAGGAAAGGTATTAGGCACTCTTTATCTACCTTGTTCACAAGGATACTGGGGTTTAGGTTGAAGGTTTAGGAATAGGATTTTAGTTTTTTAATAGTTGGACTCCTCTCAGTTCTAAGCGAGTGCCTACGTATCTTCTTGCGAAGAATTAGAGTCCAATTTCGTAGTTCATAGTATTTGGTTGGTGTTTTTTTATAGGATTGCGTAGAATTGCTTTTGAGTTTATACTTGAACCTTGTCTAGATTTTGTAAAAGAGTGATCGTAGACACAGTTCGCAGTTAATTTTAATAGCAATGATACTTAATCCTTTATTTGAAAAATGATCTTGAAATATGAATTATGTTAGTAGAAAAATGTTAGTAATTGATTGGTTAGCTATCTTAGATTATGTAATGCAATATGTCAAAAAAAGATGAATTTTACATGATAAAAATGTTTAATGAATTTATGAAAAATATGGTTAGTATTTTAAAAAATAATTAATTAACAAATAACTATTTTTTTATTATCAATAATATTTATAATAATAATCCAATATTTATTTATTAATAATATTTAATGGAAAAAAATTTTAATGCAAAATGATATGTATGACAATAAAATAAGTAAAATAAAATAGGAAAATAAGTCAATTAAATAAAATAATAAAATTAATTTATTTATTTAAACCGGGAATATAAATTATGATAGGTGGTGTATTGGAAAAATATCCGAAACCAAAGAGATGTTGAGCCCAAAATGCCTAGGGGGTGCATTTTGTAATAGAGTAGTAAAATTGGGAAAGTGAGGATATTAAGGGCTCGAGTTTAGAAATTGAACTGCCCCGAATACATAGAGGGGTTGTGAATTTTAGTCTAGTAATAAAAACAGGGTGTGTTAATAAAAGGGGTCCAAGTTTAGAAATTGAACTTGGCCCAATTAAGCTGGCGAATTTAGTAATATCTTCAAGAAATTAATCTAATTAAATTAAATAAATTAGCTATTAAAAAATTAAATAAATTATATATATATATATATATATATATATATATATATATATATATATATATATATATATATATATATATATATATATATATATATATATATATATATATATATATATATATATATATATAAGTAAGAACAATACGCTATTATAAGAAATGAGAAAAAATGATTCCAATCGTCAAATTCTAATTAATAAAATGATTCCAATCGTCAAATTTTCATAATCATTTAGAAAAAAAATATGCTCATAATTTTCATTTTTTTTCTCAATTTTTTCTAAAAGTTTACATTATTCCAAAATAATTCAATAAAAAATTGAAACTAACCTCAATAATTTACTAATTTAATTCTTTTATTTATGCTTATAATTTTTTTTTTTTTTTTTTTTTTACGAATTTTTAAATTGCATTTCTAAGTGATATTTGTATGACATATTATTGATAAAGATTTAAGTTTTCATTATTTTAATAGATTAAATATTTAATCGTTAATACTTATTAATATATTTATAGATCAAAATTTAAGATTAAATTATTTAAAAAATCAATGATTAAGTTATTAAATTAATAATAATTTGAAGTTTTAAAATAAAGAAAATGTTTAAAAATTACATATAAATATGTAATTAAAATATCTAAGCATCAAAAAATCCAATTATAAAACCTTATATTTAGGAGAAATACAATATGTTTTACCATTGCTACTATTTTTGTAATTAAAATTGTTTTTTCTTAATATATTATATTATCAAAAGCATTAGAAATGAACTTTAAAAAATATTTAATATAAAATATGATAATTCTGTTTCTATTCGATTTATCGAGTCTTTTAAAATTATATTTTCAAATTGCTGGTACAAAATAATCTTTATTATTATAATTATATATTTATTCAAATTATTATATGTAATACTAAAATATATGCACTATATTTTACCGCTCTATATAAAATTGGTAATCTTAAAAATAAGTTAATAATTAAACAAAATTAATTAGAGTATCATATATCAAATAACGTTGTTACTATAATTTTTTATTTGTAATTACGATTGATTTATAAAAAACCAATAATTTTAATAATATGTGAATAATATTAATTTAAAAAATGAAAAAAATCAAAATAATGAGGATGTTATTTTTTTAATAAATGACTATGAATACTTTTAATAATAGAAAATATTATATTATTGTTTCTTTTAATATTTTTTGTAATAGAATATATTATATGATGATTATGTAAGAAAAAATTGATATGATCCATTGATTTTCATTATTTAGAATCTAACGATTATAATTATTTGTTCTCGTTTCTCACTATAGCAAAAAATTGATATGATCCATTGATTTCCATTCTTTCTTATATATATTTATTTATTTTAGCTAAAATTTGTCAAAGGGGAAGATTGTAAGTTCCTGGATTTTATGAATTGGCTAATTTTAATAAAGCAAATAATAGCAGCAACAATGTATTGAACAATACGATATTTAATTTGATGTAATTCTATTGTAATGCCTGAACGTGTTGTGTTGTTTTTGTTGCAGGGGATTGCAACCGTTAGGTATTGTAACAGCCTGGGCCCCTCACAAGGCAATCTCTACCCTCTCACCAAGGCAATCTCCCTCTCACTACTGATAGTGGAGTCTTCTTCCTGGCTTGGTAGTCCCCAGATGTAGGTTGGTTGAACCAAATTGGGTTAACAATTCTGTTGTGTTTTTATTTCTTTCCTGAACTACTGTATTATGCCTTATCTGTGTTAGTTTTAATGTCAGATCAGATGTCTCAACATACTTATGTGACATCTGAGTCTGCTGTTGCACCAGAATTTCACGAATGTTGTTAACACTAGAAGGTGTCTCAACACCTGCACCTGCTCTCCAGAGAAACCAACCAAGGTCCCACTGAAGGGCAACAGTTCCTTGGAGTCAAAATACATCCCTTTGAAGGCTTCCCAATACATGACATCGACCTAGCTTCCCGGATCTATTAGGACTTGTTTGACGCTTCAATCTCTGATCTGTACTTTGACCACCATAGGTTCGTTCTCATGAGGTAAGATGCCCTTAGCATCCTCCCGCGAGAATGCAACAGTCTCGGGGTCTTCACTGGTCAGCCCGACCTAAGCTACATGCATGAATCCCCGGGCATATTTCTTCTGGGAAGAACTGGTTGAACCTCCTCCAATAACCCCCGAAAATGGTATTGAGGGTATGTCGGGTGAGCCTTGTTTCATGAACTTCCTCCGCTGCTTTTCCCTTCTTTTTGGAAGGATATCTAGAGTCCATGTCCCCCTTCGGAGCACTGCGCTTTGTTCGCGTTAAAAGGTGTCGTGCTAGAGAATTAAATCAGAATTCAGATTCTCTGGCTCGAAACGGTTTACTCTTTTGATTTGTTTATAAAGATGCCACGAGCATCAAGCTTTATTATTTTCAACACAAGAAAAGATGATTTAATGATTATGAAAAAGGGGAAAGCTGTTAATACCCTCAATTGATTTTGATATGCGTAACGACTAGCGCAAACTAGACGCAACGCATTGGGGAGATTCTGAGTAAGGGGGTTTGTTATATAAAGGGAATAGATGGAGCACCCTAAATATATATAGTTATCTATAGCTTTATATATGAATATGTTTGATATGTTTGTGTGTTTTAATTGCTATTTCTATGATTGGGAAAGTTTCTCCTTTGAATTTTAAGAAACGGTAGATTATGTGGGATCCTAGAGTTCGTTATTATTGTGCTCGCAAAGATCTTTGGATCTTCTGCATACATATCCCCTAGTGGGAATCAGAGCATTTGTAGCTCGGATCTAAAGGGATCTATGGTTTGTTTGGTTTGAGGGAGAAAGAAATTTGCTCGGCAAGGATGAGACCTTGTGCCTACGTATTCTCAAAAGGATGTTGAGAAAGTCAGAGCAATCGTAGTTCCCACTTATGCTAGTGGAAAGCAACGGGATGTTAGTAAGAGACAGACAAATGTCATCTTAATGAAAAATGTATCTAATATATTTCATCACATACATTTTTAAAAAGTTTGATTTAAAATCTTTCATCGTAAGTTATAGGTGTTTTGCTTGAGTGTACAAGCGTTACCACTTACCTGTTTAAGAAAGATGTTTTGAAAAAGATGATTGAATCTTTTAACTGTAAGCATTGGGTGCTTTGCTTGAGTGTACAAGCGTTACCACTTACGATTAAGAGATGTTTTTGTTTGAAAAGTTTTTGAAAAGAGTTTGATTGTATGTGATGTGATAGATGAGATACTCCTTCCATAGAGATGATAATCGTCTAAATCTCGAGGAGAAATTGATTGGATTAAAAGGATGCTTTTAAGAAGCCCATGGGTTCTTGTATTGTTAGCCCAAGAGAAGGCATTCCGAGGGTCATCGAGGGTCCTTGTATGAAGCTCAAGAGGAAGCTATAGGGTATGGCTGGCTTTGGCTTTAAAAGGGATTTCACCGGGAAACCATCCTTTTGGAATTAAGAGCAATTTCACCGGGAAACTATAATCTCTGGGTTCTATCCTAACGCGGGTGATTCTTTGTATTGGAAGCCCAATAGAAGGCTGTTTAAGAGATTTTATGGTCTCTTTCATTGTATGATGCCCAAGAGAAGGCTAAACTCAATGAGGAGTTCTTTTGAACGAAGCCCAAGAGGAGGCTGACTCAACAGGGGAGTGTGTCTTATATGAAGCCTAAGCGGAGGCTAAACTCAGATGAATGAGTTTTCTTATATGAAGCCTAAGAGGAGGCTGAACTCAGTTGAAATGAGTTACCTTGTACAAAGCCCAAGAGGAGGCTAGCTCTGTGGGGAAAGTTATCTTGTATAAAGCCCAAGTGGAGGCTAAACTGTGGGGAATCTATTGGTTAGACTAGTTGTTATGTTATAACTAGACAGTTATATAAACAAGTGTGTGTGTGTGTGTGATATGTATTCACAGGAGTTTATGAAGGAAATATAAACAATGCATGATGTTTATTTACAAGAGTTTATGAAGTATAAACAAGTGTCTGTGAAACGAACGTTCAAAACGAGCGCAACTTGATTATTTACAAGTTTTGAATTGTGTACAAGGAGGTAAATATGTACACGAACGAGTATTTATGTACAAGAGAATGTGGATGTACATAGGAGGGTTGGGACTTACACCATGATGGTGGCCCATTGGTTTAAAAGCAGTTTCACCGGGAATAATGCTCCTTTCAATACCAATGGTATTCAGTGTATACACAAGTGAAGTGAAAACAAACGATCGAAGTTTGTCTGTACTTGAGTATTTAAAAAGTATCTGTATTATGTACAGGTAAAATAGATGTGTACATGAAAGAATTGGTTATGTACAAGGAAAAAATTATGTACATAAAAGAATGTTGGTTGGGACTTACACCGTAAGGGAGGCCCATGATCAGTTGAGAGAAAACGGATTCGGTTTTATCGTTTAAATCGGATCGATCATGGAAAAAAAAGATGCAAGTTTGATGAAAAGTTTTGAAGAATGTTATTTGAAAAATTTTTTTGAAATGTAAAGTTTACTTGTAAGAAGTTTTGAAAAGAATCGGGATTCGAAAGTTTGAAAAAAAATCACCTTTAGAGGTGTTTTGAAAAGTACTCAAAGTACCGTTTTCGGCTCGATCAAAATATAATCGGATGAAAGTTTTTTCTGAAAATTTTTGCTCTATCCTAAAATAGATACATTAATTGACAAGTGTACAAAAAATCACCTTAAAATGAGGAGTTTTGATTGGTTTTAAAAAATGTCAAAGTTTGTAAAAAATAACAAAAGTTTGAAAAAAAATGGTCCCAATGAGGCTTGAACCCGGGACCATTAGGCAAGGCGTGGCAAGAGAGTTTTAAGAGTGAGCTGGCAACCGCTGGGGCGGTGATACATCCATTAACTTATGCCAAATCAGTTAAATATATTACAAACTCTTATTTGAATTTTGAAAACACGCGCGAACTCCATCTTCGTCTTCCTCAATCCTTCAACCAGCCATGGATTTCTTGTTTCTCAATGAAAACGAATGATGTAAACATCAAACTTGCACGATTTTTAACAAGGAATATGATGGTAATGGTTAATTCCATTTATTTTCAGTTAAACATGATTAAATTTCTGGAAAACCTGAAGAACCCTAAAACAGAAAAATCTAATTGAAATTGTGTATGATGGATGATTTTGTCAATTGATTGAGGGTTAATGATCGTGTAGGGTGCAGAAACAAAACGGCCAAGAGTTTTTTTTAATTGAATCAAAGAATCATAGAGTTCGAGTTTGGTGTTCTTACCTGTTGAAGCTGGAATCGAATTCGATGAAGGAGTGTTTCCAGTCGTGTTTTGAGGATTGTTTGAGCACCAACGGCCTATGTGGAAGGTGTTTGATCACCCTGCTTGCTCTAGAATGCTCTAGAACTCTCTACCCAAGTCGACCTGCATAAGCTTAAAGTTGAACTTCGAATTCTGGGTTAGAGGTGTTACAGTTTGTTGTTTATGATCTACATCATGTCTATGATGTATATGGATGATGTTTGAATGATTAGAACTCAAGTTACTCGAGCCAAACCATGAATTCGAAAGTTATGGCAGTTTTGCAAGCTTATGGTCATGAAATGTGAAAACTGGTTTTTAGCTTTCCTTGTGTTGATCTTATGTTTCAAACATGTTATATATTGATTATAAGATATGTTAGACACCAAAATTCTTCATGGTTTTCACAAGTTTTCAAAATTGCATGAATTCTCAAAATGCACTATGTTTCTTAAATTTCAAGTAAGAAGAGAGAAAGCATGTCTTGGCATTACTTTGGTGTAGTTTGAATGGCAAGCAAGACATCTATTTATAGGCCATGAGTTTGGAAAATAATTGAGAAAGTTTGGCCATTGGTAAATTTGACTTGCCTTAGAGGGCAAGGAAGTCTTTTTTGCATTAAATGCAAAAGGAAGCTTCCTTCTTTTAACCATGGTTAAATTCAACTTGATCCAATCTTGTCATAATTACTACTCACTGATTTTTATCAGTTCTAATCTTATCTTTGCAAGGTGGCATGTGTTCTAGAAGAAGAAAATGCAAAATGACCTATAATCTTGAAGTTTTGAACTTGAAATCCATGGTTATGGAGCCTTATGTTTCAAAATCAAAAGGGTAGCTAGACTCCATGGATTTGAGAGTTCTTGGACATTTTGGAAAGCTTGTTTCAAGGGCTACAACTTTCATGTTTTGAGTTTTTTCCAATTCAAAGTGGAACTATGTGAAAAAATGTCATGAAGTTTGGAAAAAGTACAAAATTTTAACACTTAAATTTTTTTCTAAGTGTTGGAAATTTTGACTTTTTGTTGACTTTTCCAAATTCTTTGATTTTTTATGATCAATATGGATCATTTGAAGTATTTTGATGATGGAAAAAGTTTTGTTTTGAAAAAGTTGACCAAAAGTCAAAGTTTGACTTTTCTGTGCAGATGAAATTTCATCAGATGTTTTAGAAATTGACTGATGAACCCTGTGATCTTCTGTGATGTTTTGAATCCAGAAATTAGGTCAACATGTTGTATCTAAGATATTAAGATCAATATCTAACCAAAAAAGTCATTCATTGATCAGAAAATCAGAGATTACTCATGCTCGATCAAAACCCTAATTGGTCGATCCTTGATAGATCAATGAGAAAAGTTGGATATCTGAAGATCAGAGGTTGATGATTTGATCAAGATAGATCAAATGAGGTGAGTAAAACTCAAACCCTAATTGCTTGCCTCTTGAATCAGATGAAAATTTGATGAAACCCTAATTTTGACCTGTGAACTCCACACCCGATTAATTCTATTCTGGACTGTTAGTGATGCAATGATGCAAATGTGAGGTGGTATATTAGGTCAAAAATTGGGGTATGACACGCTTGCTAGATTATTTCGGGTTATCCTTGACATAGGATAGAAGCTTCCCTTTCTGGATCAATATCTCTATCTCCTTGCGTAATTGTAGGCAATCTTCTGTCGGATGGCCCCGGATCCGGTGATAAGTGCACCAGGCTTCAACGTCTTTTCCCATTACAGCATTTATCTTGTTCGACTTCCATGGCTTGAGAAACAGATTCAAGTGGTTTACGTCTTTCCAAATGTCCTCTCTACTAGCATTCAAAGGTGTGAACATCTCATCTGAAAAGCACCCTCGTCGAGTCGATTGGTGAGGCCGCCTTTCTCACAGTCGGTCACGATGAGGTGGATTGTCACGTGGTCGTGCCTTATGCCCGATGCTCTCCTCCCAACTATTTCCTCTTTATTTGGAGTCGCGGGATCTTTTATCCATGTTACTCTCTTCACCCTTGACATAGAATTCTGCTCGAGTGATTATCTCGTCCATGTTTGCCATCGGCTTTTGTGCCAGGGACTCGTTGAGCTGCCCAACACGAAGTCCATGCTAAAATTCTGCCACAAAAATCTCCTAGTTGGGACGAGAGACCTTTATGGTTTCTTCATTGAAGCGAGCCACGTAGTCCCTCATAGATTATGAAGGGTGTTGCCTAACACTGAAAAGTGTTGTATTGACCACTTTCTGGTGCCTGTTTGCCGAGAACTATTGTACCATCTTTTTGGTAAAATCCTGATAGCTGGTGATAGAATGTCGGGTTACACTCATATACCACTTCAACGTTGACTCCTTGAAGGTGCCAGTAATCAATTTTCACTTTAGTGAATCGCTAGCCCTAATCAATGCCATCATATTATTAACGGCGATGATGTGTTCATGGGGATCTGTTTTACCATCATAAGGCATCAGTATAGGAGGCTTGAAGTTTTCTGGGACCTGATCGTCCCAGATTTCTTGTGACAGAGGTTGTGGCTCCAAGAGCTCCGTCTCTTGTTCATTAGCATCATCCTGGCTCTTTTGCTGAAGAACCTGAACACTATGTTGTAGGTTATCATTCTGCTGACATAAGTCATCTATCATGGCCAGCAGCTATGCCAAGTCTGGAGGTGGTGGGTCTCCTTTTGGTGTCAAAGATATTCTTCTGTAATTCTAATACGGTGGCCTGAGATAATTTTACCAAGGCCCCACGGTGGGCGCCAAATGTTCTTGCTAGAAAAACTATATTATTGATGTTTAGGGATTCAGAGGCTCATGTGAGTTATCTTGAACTCTAAGTTATATCTCTTGCTTACCCCTCAATCAGGAGCCCTTTTATAGAGGTGTATGGACGTCGATGATTACTGACCATAACGGTTGTGGCTTTCCATGTTGTGTAACTGGGTTTCCGTTTAAGGCATGTAATGTTTGTCGCCATTGTATGATGCTTTATCGTAATGTGCGCCGCCATGATTAAATGATTAGTTACGCCCTCAAGGAGTCGGTAGCATTATAATGTATTCATAATTTCCAAGCTCATTGTAACCCCTGGGTCCGGGGTATGAGATCGACAGCTATCTCCTTGTCTTCTACTAGGCTTAGCTCATCGGCATCTTCGGTCACACAACCTGGGGAGATGCACCCTAAGATCCGAGGTATAAGCTCGGCGGGGAGTCCCTATTAAATCCTGAATGGATGCCTGGATGTTCTGTCTAACCTCTATACCTCGGGTAGAATATTTTATGCACGAACAAGTTCAATCTCCCCATGAATGCATGCGCAATTAACCAACAACATATGCAATTAAGATTATCACCAACCTTAATTATTCAAACATGTCACAATAATTCAACACCTTGAATTATCCACCTTTGCACAAACAAACATGTATCATGGTATCATCAACAACAAATACACATAGTATTCATCATCACCACATACATCACAAATAACATATAGCATCTCCATCATCACAAAATCACGAATAGCATTTAGCAATGATACTAACTCATGTTATTCATATTTTACCAATTTCATGACATACATATACACATACACATGTCACTTTGCATAAATCACATAATGATCCAATCATACAATGCCAAAAAACCTAGTTATATCTTATAGGTTATTGTATTAGTTTCCTTACGATTCGAACGACACCTAAAACGGAGTTATAGTTCAAAAGTTATGGCCGTTACAAAATTATCAAAAATTGTTGAATGAGTCGATGCAAAACATCCATGAGTCGACGCAAAAAAATTATGAGTCGACGCAAAAAGTTTTGATAGTGGTTCCATGTGTTGCGGGTTAGCTCACGTTAACCCCCACACACACACACACACACACATTTTGAGTCGACTAAACCTGCAAAAACATGGTTTTTCTGCATTTTTAACTTTGATTTCACACGAATCTCCTTCTAAGAAACACCATAAATCACCACAAATCATCATGCTTATCAATTTTAGAAGCAAACTATCATTCTAACATGAGAGTACTCATTCTATTCCATTCAACACATCAATTCCTATCAATTTCATATATTTCTACACAAACCCTAACATGTGAGATTTTATATCTAGAAATTGAAATCAACAACAACACCTATCATGTTACTACCCGTTGCATACCATATGTAAGTTCCTGGTTTTTATGAATTGGCTAAATTTTAATAAAACAAATAATGGAAGCAACAATATATTGTACAATAGGATATTTAACTTGCTATAATCCTATTGGAATGCCTAAACATGTTGTGTTGATTAAAATCAACAACTTGAACAACATGTCAAATGAGATGTCGAGAAATTAGACATCAGACATCACGCCACTGAACTGTCAAAGTTTGTCACAAATCTATTTTAAAATTGTGCAGGATATTTTGGAAATATTATGCAACATATGTAGCGTTAAGGTGTGACACCCCATCTAAATACCCCGAATATATTAATTAAATTAATATCAAAATCAACTTTAATCAGAGTTAACACGGCAAATGAGGGATGTCACAATTAATAGATAAAATAAAACTTCATTCAAACAGTAGCCATGCTACACTGAGGATCAAATCTTAGATAGTTTAGTCAAATTAAGACCATGTCTTACACAGCGGAAAACATCATAACCAAACGGAATAATCCAATCATCATTATTCCCAACTAAATTAAAGAAAACAACTAAACAACTATCTAATTCCTCAACTAACGCTCCCTGTTACAATCTAATCGTAGCATGACATCGACACGCGGACTTATATGATAAGCTCTAGAGCCATCCTCGAAAACTCCTCACCGCTAACTTTAATCGAAATTGTAAAGTAAGGGTGAGACTTCTCATAATTAAAGCATATTATAAGCTTCTCAATTAACAATATATTTCAAGCATATTAATCCACCCATTTCAACATAACTTCAGATTCAATACACAATTACAACCATATAATCATCATGCACAACCATCATCAATCAGAGAATAGTAACACTGGAAGACATCCTAACATGTTACTATTCCATACAATCAAAATGCAGACTCAATGCATGTGGTACCAACACGTGACCAAGTCACCCAACACTGATCCATCATCAACCAGATACAGTACCATTGATTCGTCCATAAACATCCGGACACGAATCCAGCCTAACCACCCATCCTCACTCGGATATCGGTTATCGGCAATCCAAGTCAAATTCCGCACAATGGGAATTAACTTCACCAAACAATGCATATGCACGCACATCACTAGCATGCAACATTCAACACAGGTTATGACCACATCAGATATCATAAACCTTCATCAACCACAACATGATATAATCACCTATCATGAAATAATTCACCACAAAGCATAAATATGCCAAACACTTACCCTTTCAATTGGTAAGACTATCACCGGTATATATATCACAACCACAACAACTAAGATCAACAGCTATCAGGTATATACAACACCAACGAAATACATGATACCAAATACCATCATGAAATACACCAATTATCATAAACCGAATCAAAACTCAAAAACATGATATTCCAACCATCATGCATACAAATAACAACAGCATAACACGCTTTACACTCAGTATCAATATACCCATCACCACAGTTTCACTGTTACATACACCTCAAAGTGCGTCAGTCAATAATTGTTCGTTTCGAAATTCGCCTCTTTTTCAAAATAATTTCAACTTTTAGAAAATCTTTTCATTTTATAAGATAGAGAATTAAATTTAAGAAACAACGTCCAAAACGGCGCTCAAAACGGACTTACGGTTTGAAAGTTATGAATTTTCAAAGTTTTAAAAATTTTCAAATAGTTTCAGTGGAACCCGGTTCCTCCCTGGGAGTAACCGGTTCCCACAACTCAAAAATACACGCCCCCTGGAAAAATGTATGGGGAACCCGGTTCCTCCAGGTAGGGAACCGGTTCCCAGAAGAAAATTTTCATATTTTTCTGGAAAACAACGTGGAACCCGGTTCCTCCCATACAGGAACCGGTTCCTGTGTGCAAATTTTCAGTTTTTGTAAATTTTTCAAAGTGGAACCCGGTTCCTCCCATACAGAAACCGGTTCCTGAGTTCAAAAATGTTACTTTTCACCATTTTAAAAGCTGGAACCCGGGTTCTCCCACTGGGGAACCGGTTCCCACGACCTTCAGACCCAAAATTCCATTTTGACAGCAATAGTTCCCAAAACCATTTTCTTACTCATTCCAAAACGTGCCCACACATTCCAACACCATAAAATCAATCATTCAACACCAATAACACATCAAATAACATGTTTTATTCATCATTAATGATCTTACATCATACAAATTAATGGATTTCTACCATCTGACACCAATAGGGATACACCCATAGAAACCTAAGAATTCCTAAACTGGGATTTCCTAACATGCAATGATCTATAGTATCAACATCAAAACCCATAATATAAAATAATCAATCGAAATCACCCCTTACCTTGTGGGTTCTTCGAATTCCGACACCTTAGGTCTTCTTCTTCCTTTTCTCCTCTTCTCAATTCCACGTACAGTGAGTTTTCTCCAAAAAGATCTTTTTTTCCTCTTTTCCTTCTTTTATTTCTTTTATTATTCTAACATAATAAAAAATAACATAATTAAGGTGAGTAGAGCCTTTTACTCCTCACACTCTCACTTTATTCATCACACCACCAATAAACCCACTTCTATTTAATTTAATTGACTTCCAATAATCCAAAATATTAAATATTACATTCCTAATTCAATTAATAATTAAAAATCGTAATTATTTAATAATCGATTTATTTGGGGTGTCACATAAGGCATTTGTGGAGGTCCAGAAGCTAAGGAGAAAATTCATAAATGACCTTGATTGTAGCAGAATTTATCTACTTGTTTGTTATTCTGCAGAGTTTGTTAAAGTAGTTTGTTACATCTATAAGTTGTTGTTTGAAGGCCCAAATCCAGTTGGATAGAAGCTTATAAATAAGCAGTTTGTAACCTAGTTTAGGAAGCTAGCCAGTTTTAGAAAGATGTAATCATTAGGGTTAGCCATGTAAGTGAACCACCCGGATTGTGGGATGGTCATTGATTTGTACCTCAAAGCCTGTAGGCAAGAGGATAGTTGTAATCACTCAGAAGCTGTGAAGCAATGATATGAGTTGTGTTCTTGGAGGAAGCTGTGAAGCAACTCCAATGTGGGTCCTAAGTTAGAAGCAAGAGACTTTAATACTTAGTTAGTTTGTGATAGAAGTGTATCTTTTACTTTTATGTGTTTGACGAGTTGGTGGAAATCAAGTTGTTGATGCAGTGGATGAGATGTTGATTGCTAGACATCATCGTGATGATTGGAAGTGGAATGGGGATATTCCATATCTAAGGAGGACCTAGGTATAAGGGTCATTGGGTAGGGATTAAGTGAAGGGGGTAAACTGGGAGTTTAACTCTGAATTAGTACTACTGATAGTGTACTTCATTCATGGCTTGGTATGCCCCCAGATGTAGGTTGTTTTGAACCAAACTGGGTGAACAATTTTGTTGTGTTTATTTGTATTTTTCTTGCACTGTTCTTTAACTTTACCTTGTCTATTTTATAATGTTAGATCAGATGTCAAGACATCCTTAGATGACATCTGAGTCTGCTGTTGCACCAGAATTTCAATTGGTATCAGAGCAAGCATTTTGTCTGTTTCTGGATGAGATCCTAGGGAGGATACTTTCCGATTGTGTACAAGGTAGAAGATTTGTTTTAACAAGGAGTGTTCATATTGTATGGTCCCTTGAAGTAGAGGATGGACCTATTTGTGGAAGACTAGACCAACCTGACCATAACTGATGTACCTTCTTGATGAATGAAGATTATGAAGCTTGAACAAAGAGAGTTTAAATTCAAAGAATTCGTGCGGGAGTGAAGAACTTGGATTAAATTGTTCAACTTATATTAAGCACAGAGAAGAAAATTGTCAAAACCTTAATGCGGGAGTGAAGATATTGATAAGGTAACTCTTATGCTTATGTGTTTCCTTCTGGTCATGGTATTAGTTATGTCTAGTCTATTACTTGGTGAGAAGCAAGTGTATTGCAGGGTTGATTTTTTTCAATCCTTGGATGTCATGCTTACATTTGAATTATGCAGTAAGCATTGTGTAAATTTTGTTGATGCACTGCTATATTCCACTGCATAGCTTTTGATACAACCCCTAAAGTGAAAGAAGAATTCTAGGGCTATTTTTTCAACAGAATATTTGGCAGAAATTTTAAATTATATTAAAAGTGTCAAAGATACTTGAGATCTTCCTCAAGTCCACTCATAAAGACATTTATTAATAGAGTTGAAGAGTATAAACTAATCAATGATTCTCATACACATCTGCATATTATTTAAAGACCTTGAAGATTGTCAAGGATTATGTGTTCCAAGGAGATGGAACTAATGTTCTAGGGATGTTAGAACATTAATTCAATAGGTATGCAGCTACCAGTTAAAGAGGGGATGTTTTGGGTGCTAAACAAATGTAGTGTGAGTACATATGTTTGGAACCTACTCCTGATCTGGAAGAGCAGACATCTACTTTATATTAGTTGATCTGGACACGATCAACAAGTTTTCTACTCCAGATTTTAGTTTATTTTCTGACCAAAGCTTATGGGAGTATAGAAGTTGAGCTCAATGCAAATAAAAGGACTCTTAAAGGTATGTTCTATAGTCCCTTTATGTAAAATCAAGATGAGCTTGTATCTGGTATATCCTTCTGATCAAAGGAACCAGAAGTATGGGATTTTGTTCATGACCATAGAACAGACTCTGCTTGGTAATGTGTTCCAACCACAGTGATTAATGGTCCTGAGTTTTGACTTCCCTAAACATTGCCTCGGAAGGGTATTGTTTGGAAGAATCAAGGGAGACAGATTGCTTGAAGAATCTGCATATTTTGTGTGTCATGCCTAGGTAAGTCTGTTCCAGAAACCTAGTAGAGGGAATCTCCTCTGTAGGTACAGACTATGGCATCCATCATCTCAAAGTCAGAATGAAATCCTGAAGAAAAGCTTATTGAGATATGGCTTATGTTATCCCTTGGTTATGTTGATTGTTTGGCTGTAAAGTTGGTGTCTGTTGTGCTTCATATGTCCCTCCCCCAAGTGCTATGGATGAGAAGTTATGGATGTTACCCCCAGTACCATACTATGATGGATGATGCCATAACAGATGTAGGAACATCATCTTAATGTATTCATCCTTGAATGTATGTATTATTTCCTAGAAGTAAGTGTAAGTGTGAAGAAATAATCAGTCAGGATAATCTAGTGTGAGTAGATAATTCTAACTGACTAATTGGTAAGTACTTTGACGAGAGACTAAGTACTTATTAGTATGTAACCTGAATGCAAAATCCATATACTCTGTTGGGAGATGAGTATTTATCTGATGTATTCATGGTAAATTATGATCTGAATGTCAATATTACGTTCATTTTAATCTTCACAAGTTTAGGATGTGTGGAAACTTTATCTAATGATTATATGAAGAACTAATTTAAGGTTAAGAGATGCATACAGATGTTGACAAATATCTTGATGGGAGCTGGATATTTTTGTGATAATTGTATGGAAGCATGAATCAGAAGTGATGAAGTATGTGATGTAAAGAAAGTAATGTTCTACATGGAGATGTAACATCACAACTGCTGAAGACACCAAAGATTGAGAGAAGGCAAATAAGAGTCAGACTTATCTTTTGAAGACGTATCTTTGGCTATACGCATAGTTGATAATGTGGCTTCTTTTACTACAAGTAACAGAGTGTGGTAATTTGTACCTTGTGTAGCAAGTAAACTGAAGATTCCAAATTTGGAAACTGTGGAAAATTCCAAATAAAGAATGCTTCTAGTATTATGAGGACCAACATCAAAGATGTCCTTATTTCTGTAACTCAGGGGGAGTAATAGTATTATGGAAATCTTCATCTTGGAAGCTAAAAGGGAGGAGTGCTGATATTAAGGGGGAGCAACTGTCTACATGTTAATTTTTATTTGTGTTTGTGTGTGGAAACAAAGTAGCTATGGTGTGTGCTTCCAAATGTTGATGATGTGTGCAAAGGAAGCAGTCATGTCTCGTGCTACTGGAAATGTTTATAAAGGTAGAAAATTATTATGTGTGTACTTATGTGAATGTCCCCTATGAGGTTCAAACATTTATTCCTTCTGATGCTGACATGTATGTCAAGCTGCTACTGAGAAGGAAAAATTGTTATGTAACTACTGTGAAAGAATATTCATATTGGTCCTGAATGAAGATACTTTGAAGATGATATTCTGTATTTTATAGATTGAAAGAGTAGCTGAGAGACAATTGTTATATCTGAACCAAGGCAAAAGAGTTCTGAAGCAATGTTGTAAAGGGAATTACATAGACAGTGAAGAGCATAAGTGAAGAGTGACTCATGGTAAAAAGTACCTAATCTAATAAAGTGAGTCACATGAAGTGAGAAGACATTGACTGTTTGAATGTCAGGATATTATATAGAACGCGTCTCTGCATGGACAGCATAAGTGGAGTGACCGATGCATGCACTGGAACTCTTTTATCTCAAAAGAAACAGTCAAAAACTATTAAAGGCATTCAAAGATAGCCTGGACGGTGCACATCAAGTAATTAACAGATTCTTAGCCTAAATTAACGCACCTTGAAAAAAATTTAAGCTTCCGTTAATTCCTATTAATCACTGCTCTATTTATAAGAGATCTTCACTACCATCTAACCACAAGTGAGCATTCATACTTCTCATCAACATAAGTTTCACTAAAGCAAGGGTAAACTGTACCTGGATTTGGTATGGTGAGGGCTATCGTTGTAAAATTCTAGCTAAAAAGGGGGAGAGAAATAATGTCACACAGAAAGTAAAGAAAGAAGAAAGAGTGAATCTATGTCACAAAATAAGTCACAACCATACAAAATTATTCAACAGGCCTCTTCCTAGAATTTCTATTGTGACTCGTAATCTGAGTTTTGAACACAATTGTGACTTGTGTTGTAAGTTACCTGGGAAAATTTTAAGATACCTCTTAAAAGGTAGTTTATTTCCGACAGTCCTCTTTTTTCACCACCTGTGACATGAATTAGCTCTTGCCTTAAGGGGGAATGAGAGCTATATTCTTCCTCGTGTACTACTGGACCTTCCTTCCCTTTGACTTGTTGGTTCAATGGAGGAAATAAAAAACACGAGAAGATGTCGAACTGGATGTTGAGACATTGTCTTCAATTGACAGGCCGGCAGTGCAGACCCCGTAAACACTATTGTAGTTCCCCCTGAAGTCTGCTCCCCCGCTCCCAAGACATGAAGCTGCTGAAGATCTTTTTAATTTTTAATTGTAATTGTTTCGGTTGTTTTGATGTAACTGCTTATAATTGTATTTATTTGTTTTAGCTAAAATTTTCCAAAGGGGGAGACTGTAAGTTCCTGGTTTTTATGAATTGACTAAATTTTAATAAAACAAATAATGGCAGCAACAATATATTGTACAATAGGATATTTAACTTTCTATAATCTTATTGGAATGCCTAAACATGTTGTGTTGAGTAAAATCAACAACTTCAACAACATGTCAAATGAGATGTCGAGACATTAGGCATCAGACATCACGCCACTGAACTGTCAAAGTTTGTTACAGTTCTGTTTTAAAATTGTGCAGGATGTTCTGGGAATATTATGCAACATATGTGGCGTGAAGGCATTTGTGGAGGTCCAGAAGCTAAGGAGAAAATTCAGAAATGACATTGATTGTAGCGGAAGTTATCTGCTTGTTTGTTTTTCTGCAGAGTTTATTAATGTAGTTTGTTACAGCTATAAGTTGTTGTTTGAAGGCCCAAACCCAGTTAGGTAGAAGGTTATATAAGTAGTTTGTGACCTAGTTTTAGGTAGCTAGCCGGTTTTAGAAATATGTAATCATTAGGGTTAGCCATGTAAGTGAATCACCTGGATGGTGGGATGGTCACTGATTTGTACTTTGAAGTCTGTAGGCAAGAGGATAATTATACTCACTCAGAAGATGTGAAAGAATGAGATGAGTTGTGTTCTTGGAGGAAGTTGTGAAGCAACTCCAAGGTGTGCCCTAAGTTAGAAGTAAGAGACTTTAAGAATTAGTTAGTTTGTGATAGAAGTGTATCTTCTACTTTTTCTGTGTTTGACGAGTTGGTGGAAATCAAGTTGTTGATGTAGTGGCTGAGATGTTGATTGCTAGACATCATCGCAATGATTAGAAGTGGAATGGGGATATTCTATATCTAGGGAGGACCTAGGTATAAGGGTCATTGGGTAGGGATTATGTGAAGGGTGTAAATAGGGAGTTTAACTCTGAATTAGTACTACTGATAGTGGACTTCATTCCTGGCTTGGTATGCCCCCAGATATAGGTTGGTTTGAACCGAACTGGGTGAACAATTTTGTTGTGTTTCTTTGTATTTGCCTGCACTATTCTTTTACCCTACCTTGTCTATTTTATAATGTCAGATCAGATGTTAAGACATCCTTATATGACATCTGAGTCTGTTGTTGCACCAGAATTTCACCATACATACCCATAATAATAAGGATTATCCCCCTTACCTCTTGAAGATTAAATCTCTAGGTTCCTTCTTCTTCTTTTTTCTCCTTTTTTCTCCTCTTATCTTCTTTTCCCTTCTTTTCTCTTCTTTTGTTTTGTGACAACACAAATTATAATTCCTCTTCTTACTAGTTTATTTCATTAATGGGCCTAATTCCATACTCGTTCTAAAAATGACATAAATCTCCATTCTAATTATTTCATATTCTTGCTCATAAACCCAATTATCCAAATATCACACATATTCAAATAATTTAAATATTCACCAAATTACACAATTTAATTAAGGCTTAAATATTTATTCTGTCCTTGTAAGTTACTGTGTTTTTGCTTTTCGTCCCTATTAGGACTTTTTTTGGTCCAAGTCCTCATATGTCTAAGTTGCGTTGGCGTTGGTCCCTGTTGTCAATGGGACATTAAAAAAAGGTGACATGGCTAACGGTGATGACTTGGCTTTAACTGTATCATTTTTTTAAAATTTTCAAAAACACAAGTGGATTTATTTATTTCCCTCTCAAAATATGGCATTAAAACTCTTGAACCCTTTTCCATTCCGTCCCTGTAAATTAAGGTTGGGTTCAAGTTCAGAAATTTTCACAACTCAGGGAGTGAAGCATTTGAGGTTGACGAAGCTCAAGGAAGGTAAAGCATTTGAGGTTGACGAAGTTGCAAGTGTGTTACAGTGACCTCATCTAATTATCCAAATATGAGCCTTACCTTGAACATTCACTATGGGGGTAAGTTTATTAGGGATAGTGTGGTATACTACTCGGGTGGTCACAAACATTCAATAGAGATTGACCCTGATAGGTGGAGCTTCTTTGAAGCAACTGGTATTGTGAAAGAAATTTGCAATCTTTAGTCTACAAATTATTGGCTATGGTGGTATAACATTGAATCTTGTAAGCATGCAAGGATGGTTAGTGATGTTGATGCTACTAAGGTATATCAAAAAGCTATCGAAAGTAGTTGTAGTGTGGATCTATATGTGGAGCATAGGGTAGGTTTAGCTGAAAATGTCGTCAATGATGATCATATTGTTAATGTTGTAGCTGGGAATGTTTTTAATGATGATGATAATGTTAATGTTGTAGCTGGGAATGTTGTTATTGATGATGATAATGTTAATGTTGTAGCTGAGAATGTTGCTAATGATGGAGGTAATGTTAATATTGATGATGCTAGTGATGATAAGGTTGATGAATTTGCAAATGTTGATGAAAATATTGATGGTGTTGTAGGAGATGGTAGTGGTGATAATGATTATTATGATGATAATGGTGATAGTGATTATAAGGGTTTATCATTTGAAGACGGTGAGGAAGAAAGGGCACTTGGCATGGAAGACGACTTTGATGTTGTAGAGAAACCACCTAAAAGGGTTAAGAAGGTGGAAAGGAAACATAAATCAACTCCAACAAAAGTAAGGAATATGTGTGGAGGTTCATCTAGTGGGGGTAGTGTATGTAATGAAGGCCTTAAAACTAATTATTTAAGTGATGATCTTGGGAGCAGCGATCCTGATGCATCAAATAAAGAGAAAGAGCCTAAATATCCTAGGTTTAGGATTGAGGACTTAGACAAGGACTACAAGTTCAAAGTTGGTTTGGAATTTGTATCTCTTCATGAATTTAAGGAGGCCATAACTCAATGGTCAATATTAAATGGAAGAGAGATAAAGTTTGTAAAAAATGACAAGGTTAGAGTGAGAGTTGTTTGCAAGGGCAGTTGTGGGTATTTTGAATATGTAACAGTTATGTTTTGGATACAACAATGTACTATGGCTTAAGCCTTTTTGTTTATGAAACAATATGTATTTTGGAGATGCAAATTTTTCAAGTTTGAGTTAAACACAATGCAAACCAGGATACGCAATATAGTTTCAAGTATGTATTGTCCAATTTTCAAAACAACTCATTCGTTCATCATATGGTACAAGGACCATTTCCAAATTACATTAATGTGCAGAGGGACTTAATACAAAATACATCAAAATGACTGAAACAAAAGCAATTCAACACCAACTGTGATAAGCAAAGAAAATCCCCCATGACCCAATCAACAAAAGCTTTAATATGGTCGCATTTCTCTTCTCCTTCGCCAACTTAATCTTCATCTTTTCCTTTTTGCCAATCTCTATTTCCTACAAAGTTGACCCTAGATCCTTCAACATATCCATGCATTTACACCCACTTGAACTTCTAATATCACTACTTAGATTTCGTTCAAGCTCATCATCCCAAAGGAATAGCTTGCAACCAGACATTAATCCTGAATTTGGACACTTCCAAAATCTCCTTTTAGGGTTTTCAATGGAGATTGACATAAACATTTTCATGCTTCTATTGCAACCACAAACCGGTGCTTCAACGTGATGAGATTTTCCATATGAATAAGATTCCATGGATGAACTTCAGAGAAAGGTGCAGCAAGAAGAACGAGGAGATGAGAGTGATAGAAGAACAACGTAATGCATTTTTTCATTTGTTCCTTATTTAAAAACCAGTCAAGACATTAATTCCACCTGTGTTAACGAAAATTTTAAAAAAATGATACAACTAAAGTCAAGTCATCACAGTTAGCCATGTCACCTTTTTTTAACGTCTCATTGACAACAGGGACCAACGCCAACGCAAATTAGACATATGAGGACTTGGACCAAACAAAATCCAAATAGGGACGAAAAGCAAAAACACACTAACTTACAGGGACGAAAGAACTATTTAAGCCTTTAATTAATTACCATATAATATAATAATTAATAAAATAAATAAGTAAATATTAGTAATTAAAAACCAGGGTGTTGGAGTATCATTATTGAATACAACTTCTGACACCTCAAATCTCGATCCAAACAAATAATGTCTCAAAATATTCAAAACAAACACAACTGCAGCCAACTCTAAATCATACGTTGAATCACAATTGAATATTCAAAGTTTGATTAAGTATCATTATCTCCCACAAGGCTATTTAGCATTGGAGCTTCAATAAAGTATCCTTTTAATCCTTGAGGTTAATGAATGTTGGAACTTCAATGAAGTATCCTTGCCACCCACGGGCTATTGGATGTTGGAACTTCAATGAGTATCCTTGTCACCCATGAGGCTATTAAATGTTGAAAATTCAATGAAGTATCCTTATCGCCCACTACGATATTGAATGTTGTAACTTCGATGATGTATCATTGTCTCCCACGAGGGTATTGAATGTTGGAACTTCAATAAAGAATTCTTACCACCCATTGGCATTTTAACTCCAAATCCCCAAAGATTAATTTTTCCCTTCAAAGGCCATTGTACAATAAGCCTTAAGCAGAGAATTCTTACTAAGCTACTTAGAGAGGACTCAGTCTCCCTAAAGGCTTCCTCGGGTAATACACATCAAGAAAATAAATAAGTGTCATAAAAGAGAATCAAATCTCCCAAAGTGCGCAAAATATTGTATTAATAAAGCACCATAAGGTTAGGATTACAGAAGGAA
The DNA here is from genome assembly GCA_021764765.1 of Vicia sativa. NCBI lineage: Eukaryota > Viridiplantae > Streptophyta > Magnoliopsida > Fabales > Fabaceae > Vicia > Vicia sativa. Next base: position 232,061,652 of record CM038796.1, read on the forward strand.
AAAGGGTGAGAATGATTACATAAAAACCCTAGGAACGCTATTACTAGAAAGCCATTAGAGAGGGAGAAGACATAATTCAAAGGTGAACTATTGGTCTCCTTCCTGGGGTAACCATTCTTTTAGAATGATCTTCTCACCGATGATTTCCTAAATAGGAATCTAATTTGTTTCAGCATGGGTGCCCTCATATTCAAGCAGAACTCCCCATTAGAATAAGGATCATTTTTCTTTATAGGTGATCCATAATCTTAATCCACAAGTTGGTCATCCCGGGCCACTTCGAACAAGTCCATCTAACTTAAATCTGAACTAGTATAAAGGAAAGCTACATGTTATTTGACCAGCTCAAAACATTGGTTAAAGGTATTCACCAACTCATCCCTACAGGCAGACAAATTGTCATTCACTGTGTTCTTGAAAAGGAGGACAACCTCAAGATATTGTTTCACAATGTCCTTCGATAAGATGAGCTTCTTAGCCACTTCTTCTAATTTCCTAAGGGCTTTTTTGAGATTCACCTCCAAGCCTTCAACCCACCTCGCTCCTTAGTCATGTTTTTTGTCACCTTCTCCTGAGTCAAAGCCTCCTTTGCAGAAGTTATATTAACTTTTAAATTACCCCCAAACCTATCCCTCGGGCATGAGCCTTAAGGAGCACTCACTTCATCATCAGACCCCTCAAGAAGTGGTTATCCACCATGTTAGACGGTTTCTGAATTCCCATCAAAATGATAGCTTGAAAGTAATTAGGAAAGTTTTCATAGAAGAGGAGTTGAGTGTCGGTGTATTTCTTCGTGTCAAATGCATAGTTCCACAGGGAGGTAGGAATTTATTTTGCTGGATCAGCCCGAATTGGACACACTCGCATGTTTCTCGCCCTCTTCATCGTATTCAAGGTTAATAGTTACCATGTCTTTCTTAGTGGGAACCAAAGAGGAATTATATCATACCCCTCTAACCTCGTGATTTTGAGGGTATGTGGCTCAATAATAACACTTCCTTCAGCACCCCCTTTTACATCCTTTTGGTGATGAGGTTGTCCATATGAATTTTTAGATTTCAATCCATTGTTTGTTACACCCCTCCTTTTTCTTGGCCATGTGAGCTTTCCTCTTGGCAACCGGGATGGATGACATTTTTTCTGTAAACAACAAGAAAAGGCAATAAGTTTTTGGGTAAGTAAATAAATATTAAACTAAGAATACCTATTATGATAAACTTACATGGACAATCGAGCTTTCTATCATTCCCCTGATCTAGCTCTATCATTTTCATGGAGCTCATGATAGAGAACTTATCTAGGAAATTAATGACTTCCTTTTTGGTGATAATGAGATAATCAAAATCAAATTTGATGATGGCCATTAGATCCTCAGTCCAAGATAGGGAAAAGCAAGGGGTATCATCCTCCCTAAACCTGACCATGGAAGCGCCATCTAGAATCCTTACTATCACAAACATACCCTTTCAATTCTTGTAGTGGTTGAAATGAGGCTTGAACAAAGTCCTTCTAGACAAGCCATCAAGTGTCACCCAACATTCTATGGATCAGATCTTGGTACAATAAAAAGAGAAGAAAATCCATATGGTAAGGTTGGCGTCCAATTGCTAACATGTGATCTCAAATGCCTTGATGAGGGCCCAATCATTCGACGGAATTTGGGAGGGAACAACATTTGCAATCTCTATAACCTCTGATTACAACAGTGTAAAGAGGACTAAAACACCTAGATCTTGGACGATGTTGAGATGCAAATAGAAAATGGACTAGGTGAGTTGGGTAGGTCAGTCATATTGGCCTACTCTTCTTCTGAACAAGCCTCCAAAATGATGTTTCCCTCATCGCCCTTAACATAGAAGGTAGATGTACCTCCGAAAAGAGGACACCCTTTCCTCATACGTATAATGGATCTCAAATTCTTCGACATATGAGTGCTTAGAGTTTTAGTTCTCATTAACTACTTGAGATTTCCTAGTAAATAACAAGAAGAAAGTGAGTCAATATCGCTATTAGAATCATAAGTGCTCGTGTAACTCCTAAACATCCCCATTTCTAAAAGCCTATAGTTGACCGACCCATCAGATTTCTTGACATTCCTCATGTAATATAGGTACAAATTCGTCTATCCTTTGCCGCTAGAGGGTTCTACCACTTTTCCACTCTCTTCTAAATCCCTAATAATTGTCATGACAGACAGATAAAAGGTGGAGAAAATGAATAATATGTGTACTTGTAGGCATAAGTAATAAGAGTTTGAGTTCAGAGAAGATGAACAACATGCTCTGATAAGGAAATGTGTGATAACATTTAGAAATGGGAGGAATTATCCCTTTTATAGAACCATAAACAAGGTTAATAGGAAATGACGATTTTCAACTAGGTGTGCCAACAGTTTTTGTGTGAATCCCCACGTCTCTAACGCGTGTAGGGTCCTATTTCATTTTTCCTTCCCAATGTAAGCTTTTCATTAGAAACATTTAATGTTAGATATGTCAGTGTCTGTAAAGTTTAAGGGACTCGCCTTAAGCTCCGCTTGAGGGACATACCCCAAGATTTACTTAAGGGACTCGCACCAAGATTTGCCTGAGGGACTGGCCCAAGCCTTACTTGAGGGGTTGTCCCCAACCATCGTTAGAGAGACTCTCCATAATCCATTTAGGCAAAACATCTCAAGTACCTACTCGGAGAGTTCTCCAGGGACCCGTGATAGAGGCTAGAGTGGTATTTATTAAACATTTTACTCTTTCCAAGACCACATGTTTGAGGGATTATAGACTAGAATAATTTTATCGACCTCTGGTAGTAATGGTTTAAAGGACACGAGGCAAGGTCATTGTACCATTATTGGGCGAGCCCCGACAACTCGTTAATGGTCGTCCAAACTGAATGATTACTCTAAGAACTTAAACATGTATTTCCACTGATATAGTGAACATGATATGTGGCGTACAGAATGGGAAATAATTTTTTCTCCACAATTGCAAAGATGACTCGATTCTCCCACGTGCTCATCCATAAAAGGGAAATCATTCCTTTGGGTCTCAGATCCTAGCCTAAAAGGCCCTCTATATATACTTTATTTACAAAGGGGGAGAGAGATCACGGAAATTCATTAAAAAATACATAGGAACTCTCTATAACTAAACATGGGTGAGCTCTCACCACGCTAAAAAATCATAAAACCTTCAGACAACCCTACACAAATAATAATTATCTCTCATTGTATTTTTTAACAAGTACAATCTAAAATTATTAAAATGTATTAAAGCGACATTGATAAAATATAATTAAAGACATTAATATAAAAAAATAAAGGCTTAAATAGTGTTATGGTCCTCGTAAGTTAGCGAATTTTTTTATTTCATAAATTTTGTTAAAAAAACACCTATGTGGTAGACGGCACTAATGTGGCGGCCTTTTTTGCTTTTACCTTTCTTTTTAATATTCAATAATTTGATATAAACTTCTTTTTTTTCGTTCTTTTTATTTTGGTCCCTATTAATGTTAAATGATAAACTTTCAAATATTGTTGCGAAGAGACTTTGAATCCTCTATATTTAACTTAACTCATAGCATAGATTCCCCTCCACCAGATCACTTGTACTTTTTGTTTAACATATGAATAGGCTCTTTATAAATTGTTATAATTTGCAAGCAATATGTAAACTCCATTATAAAGTACTATTAAATTAAAATAAATGACATATAAATGCAAACATTTTTAATAATAAACTTTTAGAATTTGTGAACAATTTGAAAACTCTATTACAAAGTTATTAAATTAATATAAATGACAAAAAATACAAATAATGTTTTCAAAATTATTGTTTATATTTTTTCAAAATTCAATTTAATTTTTTTTAGTCATACGGTGTTATCATATTTTTTCAATAAAACGTGTTAAAATAATATAAATATTTTTTAAAAATAGAATTTAATGTTACAGAAATATTGAGAAGATAATTTAAATTAATTTTTATATATTTTAGATAATTAAAACTAAATAGTTAAAAAATCATATAACAAAAACTAAAACACAATCGTACTATACTTCTATTTGTTTATTTTTCAGTTTTAAATATTTGTATATTTTAAATTCAACTAAATTTCAATTTTAACATTAAATAGAAAATAATTTTATTATAAGTAATCTTACCAATAAAGAATATAAAATTAAAAGTGCTAATGATTATTTTTAATTTTTAAAGACACAACTGTAAATTTATGCTATATTTAAAGATTAATTAACTTTAAAATAATTTTTATTTTTAAGAGACATTCTTGAATCTAAAAACTAAAAGAATTTAGATAGAATGTAAGTTACCTATAAAAGAATTGTAAAAGAAGAAGAGTTAACAAAGAAAATACAATATCAAACGATAACAATGAGAAAACATAATGCATCGTATATATTTAATAACTAACTGAAAATACTAGTGTCATTATAACTAATTATAACTAATTATAACTAACTGAAACTTGACTTATAAAATCTAAACTTATCCAACTATTACAGTGATTTTTCTTACAGTGAGTACAAAGTGCCTCACATTAGCCTCATCTTTCTCTTTCGCAATACTTTGTTTTCTCTACTCATGCATATCCCTTATCACAACGTTATTATGTGTCGTTTGATCGCATATGTTTATGGAATACAGTGTAAACATAGAACATAGATAAAAATGTCAAAATATCAACACTCTAATTTGTCTTGATCGAGTCAAACACTCCTACTTCCAACACAAAACTATGTGAATTTCGAGAGAGCTTTGATTGAACCACATTCTCTTGTTTTACATTTGTCTAACCATCATTCATCCTAGCTATGACGATAATTGTTTGATTCAGCTTACCAGACAAAAAGTCATTTTCAATAACTAGCAAAAACATGCAAAATCATCGAAATGATCGAATTTCTTGACAAGACACTGGCCTGAGTTTGTGTGGAAGCAACATTGTAAGCATGAGTTCAAAGGCAGAGAAATTTATGTAATTTCTTGACAAGACACTGGCATGAGTTTGTGTGGAAGCAACATTGTAAGCATGAGTTCAAAGGCAGGGAAATTTATGTTTCAACATATTTTTCTACCAGAAAGACTGATGCAAAGCCAGGTAAGGATTGGTTAATTCAATGCAGAAACCATTATTTTCGCAACATGCACGCATATTTATACTAAAATTTAAAGACAGTCAAAATCTATGGTTTCAACTGTGAAACCAACCTTAATGGTGAACAGTGACTGTAATTCCAAGACACTGAAAATTGTGTTTTTTTTTCTGCTACTGTCAGACTCTTAAATTCATTTCATATGTCATTTTCAAAGTTAACCTGTGAAGAGTTATTTACTGGTACAATATCATGTTAGCTGGGTTGGTAAAGTGACACTTGGTGAATATAACATGAGAATTTCACTTGGAAATAGCTATATAACATAACATGGGCACAATCTTCTACTCAGAATTCAATTGCATATGCTGCATTGTTGCATATCATGATGCAAAAGATGAGTAAAGTCTACTATTCTACTTTTAATAGTACAATAAATAGTCTTACAACAAACATCACCAAATATTATGAGTAGAAATAAGAGAAACAACTACAACAACAACAACAAAAATCCCTCCAAAGATCACCTGATCTCACACAAAAGTTTGGCAAGTACAGCGATCAAACGGAAGAGAAAATTATTTCTTCATATATGTATTTCTGTAATAAATTTAAGTACCAATAAGTCTAGCATTTTACTTGTCACAACTCCATGATGTATTCGAATAAAAGATAGCAATGTGAATCCTCATTGTTGTCTCCTGATAACTTCTCTTCACACTTCTCTTCACGGTGTAGGGAACAATAGCAAAAAGGATCGTCTGAGCAGAAAAGAGTATTATTCCCAAATGCAAAAAAAAAGGTTCTAGTTCTGGTTCTGGACATTTTTCTCATACCAAAAAAAAGTTTGAAGCATATAAATAAGCACGAAAAGTAGACATGTGGATGGGATGTGCATAATGGACTTGCAGATTCTCTTCAAGTTATTCAAAGAGCAAGGTGCTTGTATGATGGCCATGGTTTATTCTTGATCAAAGAGATGGCCATGAAAAGGTTATATGAACACAGACAATTGTTTGGTGCAATGAGTGATGGGTCCGAACTGGGATAACTTAAAAATAAAGACTATTCTAGAGACCGGCCGGGTGAAAAATTGAGATAGAATGGAGAAATAATGAGGAGTAGATTCACATTGCTTAGCTTGAGATGTGAGAGACAGTGCTACTTGTGGTGGCACTGGGAGTTGCTAAAGAACTGGAATTCTGAGCAGATGGCTGGCTACTTGATTGGGAAACCGGTATAATAGTTGATAAAGTTAACCCAGCTAATGCAGTCATTGTGCTCACTGATGAGGACATTCTGGATGAGGCTGACTCTATGCTGGATCCTAAGGCAAGTTCAGGCCTCAACTCAGATGATGAGGATGATGGAGCAAGGGTGGCAATGGAGAAACCGACAGGATATGGTGCAACTGGCATATCAGAGAGGGAAGAAGCAGATGGACTGTAACTCAGGGATGCTATGGGATGATCAAATCTGCATGCAGATCCAAACTTGCAAATTCCACGCTGCGTATAGTGAGTGCAAGGTTGTGCCCCCTGATTAACAAAACAAAAGCATAAGATTGCTTGATAAATAAGTTGTGAATCAACAATCATTAAAGACGGGAAATAGTCATGTGAAATAATATGTGGAAGCTTGTCATGAAAATCATTCCTTGCAAAGGTACAGACAGGATTCTGCCCTGGCAAGAGAACATACCCAGAGCAGAAGATTTGAAAGAGGAGCTTACTTACAAATTATTCAACACATTCATCCAGAAAACTTAATTCTCAAAATCACTTCACATTTCTTTTGTTTATAAATTCCTAGTAAATCATGCATAGTTAATTCAAGTCATAGAAACCAGACAGGCGTGTATAACCCAACATATGCAGTGATTCTTTTCAATAATAAAAGATGAATTGAAAACTAAACTTTAAGCGTAGTTTGAAAATTGAATCATGCATTAAAGCAATAATAAATATAGCAAGCAACAAAGTTAAGAAGTCAATTTCGTTATACCTTACAGTTATCTATTACAATGACTGGTTACCCAAAAAAAAAGTAAAAGACGGAAATCATAGAATATTTATTAAAAATGGTATTCATAAAAAAATTCAAGAACTGGAATGAAAATGAGTTGAAAGATAATCATTACCGGGCGCAGAGGAAGACCGGCAGGACTAAAGATCACTTTTGGTGCACCCGTGTCCCGAGGATGATGATATCTACATGAAGAACCAAATTTACACTCCCCGGTTTTCATGTAATGATGACATTCCTGCTGATCAGGCCTTTCGGGTAATGACTGTTCCTTCGGACTACTGCCTGAAGGACCAGTTGAGGAACCAGAAGGTTGAAAAAGTCCAGTAAAGGCAGTAGTCGGTGAAGGTAGCTGAGTTATCCCATAAATCTGTGGCGAAGCAATGCTCAATGGAGTACTCGTAGGAAGCACAGGACTAGCTGCCGGAGCCTGCATCAAGCACTCAACAGCTTCAACGAAAGCACATGTAATATAATTTGAGTAAGCAATCAAACAAAAACCCTGGACATACCTGAGGATAAGGGCTCCAGCCTTGAAAAGGTACCATGGTGGGGGACACTACCAAAGGCCCGTAGGGACCCTGGACAAAGGAGCCATGCAGCACAGGTGGCCTCGCGACCAGGACACTGTATTGTTGTTGTGAAGGGCCGGATGGAGGCTGTACAGTTTGATAGATTGGTGAAGGTACTGGCATAGGCAGAGGTGAAACTTGGGGAGCTGGTGATGGTGCTAGCACTTGGACACCAGTGGGCTGTGGATGATGGAATTTACAAGTAGCACCAAACTTGCATAGTCCTGTTTTCACATAGTAGGTACAGTCTTTCTCACCCTGTTACAATTATTTATAACAACTCAATATTCAGAACAAAAGGGAATCACAATATAGAAATGCGAGCACAATAGTCACAAAATATCATGGTACGAAACAAACCACTCGCAACGGATATCCATAAAAATTTAGCGACACGGGGGCGATAAGTCCTGCTGTTTGTTTAGGATGGTGATACTTGCATGAAGCACCAAATTTGCATGATCCCGTCCTTATGTAATACTGCAGTTTAACAATAAGCAGATATCGTCATTACAAAAGGAAAACAACTGATCTTGAAGACAATCAAAAGAAAATAAAACTCAACTTCAATCCCAAACTCACATGCATGCATGCAACAAAACAAAACAAAAAAACTCAATTTCACTTCCAAACTGGCCTGCATGCAAAGCAATACTACTAAAGATCGATGTTTTAAAAAACAGAACCGAAAACGTTCAATCAAATTGAACCATGAACCGACACTGTCTATGGATCGGTTATTTGAGTGGTTCAATTGTGGTTTCGTTCTGGTTCCATCCGTTCAAAACATTTGATCTACAATCCAACCAGATCAATGTCCAGTTTGGTTCATAAATCAATGCTGACAGATTGTTTTCCACAACAGAAAGGAATAACAGCATCAATTGTGATACTCAATCATCAATCGATATGCATGCAGCAATCAATCATCAATCGATACGCATGCAGCCCACAATTGAGCAGAAGCAAAACTAAATACCTGGCACAGCGGCTGTCCAACTCGTTCCGGATACTCCCCAGCAATCCTCGCAGCTCCAATAACCTTAAACAGCACAGAAAAAAAATCCTCAAATGTGTCCAATGCACAACCTCAATCTCATGCATTAATGAATTGAAATTAACAGATAAAATTCAATTATTATTAATTAATAAAACAAAAACACAAGTCCAGTAGTTAAAAGCGTTACAACTATTTAAACCTTAGCTCCTCCAAACTGCACAGAGAAACAAGATCAAACACATTGATAGAAGAGGATCGATCACATCGAGAATTCAATAAACAAAACAAAACCCTTGAAACAAAAAACCTTAACAAAGAAAAAGTTTACCGCGCCACGGTCACGTGGATGGTTAAACCGACACCTAGAACCGTAACCGCAAAAACCCGTCCTCAAATAATAGATACAATCAGCTTCATCAGGTCGAAGAGGATACGATTCACCACCCACCAATCCATACCCTGCCACATTCAAAAACCAAACACCAAAATCACTTCCATCACACTCTCACATTTTCCAAAACCACAAATCAAAACAACCTACAAAAAAAACAAATTAAGAATGCAGATACAATACAATCACCTTCATTCGTGGCCTCTCCACCAGCAACAGTCCATTCCGGCGTCGGATCAGACTGCGACCCTTCGTTCACTTGCCCGTACCGTTCCATTGTACGGACCAAACGAGGCAAAAAAGGACGCAATCTGGAAAACCTTCTCTCTCTCAAAACACAGAATGAAAAAGGTTTCGATGAAAAAAAGCGTGTGAATGAAGAAACTAGAGTGAGAAACAGGTTCGGATTTATGGGGTTTCTTTCTCTCTCTTCCCTCACACACACAACAACAACAACAATAGCGTCTCTGTTTCTTCTATTCTAATACTGCTTTGGTCTCTCTCTTTCTCTCTCTACTTTCTCTCTCCACTTTCTCTTTCCGTTTTCCAAAGCGTTTTTTTTTAATTAATATTAATAAATTCTTCTCTTTTTTATTTATTTACTTTGTAAGAGTCTCTTTTTTATTGGTGGGAGATATGGTTGGTTTATTTTTATCTACGTACGTTTTTAATACGCGCCAAACACATCACACTAAATACCATAAATAATCTGAGTTTTTATTTTCACTTTCTTTATTACAATTTATTACAAATCTATATATAATCTACAAAAGATTTCAAAAAACAAAAACTCTATTATTTTATTGATATTATAAACTTAATTTTTAAATAATAATAATTTTTAAAAATGTTAATAAGTATCTTCCATGGTAATCTTTAACAATAAAGAGATAACTTTTGGGCAAATATAGTATATTTATTGCTTTATAAAAGTATTTATTTGACTATACTTTACAAATAATATTTTTATATGGATATATTTTCCTAAAGTAATGTCTTAAAAGCATACGTTAAGAACGTTGTATGTGTTGTCTATATTTTCATTAATGTGTGTTGGATGCTACTATAGGAATAGTCAAGATTGGTATTTAAGAGAGGTAGAAAAGTTCATTTAAGATAAAATTAGAAATTTAACTATTTTTATTTCTTTAATTAATTTTGTATACTTAAATTTATTGTTTAACTTACTTTTTTTAAATATATATCTAAAAATAAATGACTTACATTCAAATTAATTAATTTAAATTATTTTTATTAGAAAGGTAAAACAACTCATTTGGTATGTATTAGTTGAGTTAAAAAAATATAAACTATTTATGTATAATTTAATTCTTCTAGATGACATTTATTTAAAATTATTCAAACTCAATTTTTTTAATAAAATTTATTACTCAAATATTTTTTATTATGATAAATTAGATAGTTCAATTGATATATATGCGTTAGATAAATTAAATTGGTGCATATCGATGAACTAGTACTCAATTTTTTACAATAATATTTAAATTTATTTACATTTAATTGTTTGTGGTTGAGATATTTGATTGCAAAGACACGAATTCGAACTGACAATATCACTTTTATTTATTTTTAATATTTATTTTTAAGATATAAATTTCTCATTATTGAATTATTAAATTATTAATTAAAATATCTTATATTTAATTTTTTAAACAAAATAAAATTTTATTATTACATAATTAATTAAAGTCACACTCATGTAATCTTACAAAACAAACAAAATAGGTGTAAGATTTTGTGCATATATAAATACTTTCAACTTTTCTCTCAGCTTGTGGTCGTGCAGCAGCACTGATACCAGAGTCAAATAGCACGTGATAAGACATATATGTCCTTATATACTAGAGCTAAGAGTATTACAAAAAGTTATGTCGGTGTTGAACGTTAGCTAATTAATTCTCCTATGAAATTCATTAGACATTAAGACAATTATATAATTCTCATAGCTCATTGGTTACTGCATCAGATACAAAAATAGAAGCATCAGATAGATACATGCTAGTGCCACCACGTGGTGTAGAAAACATATCTTCCTTAAAAGTGGTAAAAAGGTTACAAGAATTTTATTTCTCCTATGTTACTGCAGGAAATGGATTGGATGTGCTTTATGTATTACATTGTCTTTCAGCTGAGCTAATCTGAATTGATCAAGCAACCAATCGGATAACCGAAATAAGACCCAATCAGATAACTGAACTAACACCCAATCAAAAACTAGCCGATTACTCACTTTGATAGTGCTAGTCAGGACCAATATTCTAGACTTTTATTTATGATTTTGGATAAAGTGTACTAATTAATGGAATAATATTGAAACAATATTCTAGACTAATATTTTAAAATAAAATATATTAATAAATTTTTAACTAAAAAAGAATTAATATTGAATAAAAAATTCTTTTTGAAAAATTTATTAATTTATAAATATTAATAATTTATTTATATTAATACATAAATATAAATAAATGATGGTTACTATTATAAACAATAATTAAAAAAATTGATTTATTAAGCAATTAATGTATATAATATATAATATTGATCAAATACATCAATTATTCAATAAATTAAAATAAATTAAATAATTTAAAATAATTTATGTATATGTTACTAATATGTTTTTAAAAATAATTTAAAATATTTTTAAATATTTATTTGGTCAAATAATCTAGTTATTAAAATTTATTCTTTAAAGATAAATAAGTGGAATGTCAGATGAATAAATAGGATGTTACGGATTCAAATTGCGTTGTTATATTTGATATCTCTGCATATCTATCAGCTGATTTTGAATTGACATAATAATAAATAAAAATTAAATAAAAAATAATAGTTTGGTAGAAATAAAAAATATATATAATTTAGTAAAATATAACTCTATTTCAATTCATGTTTTTAGTAATTTAGTAATTTGAATTCTAAATTCATACTTTTGTAATTTGAGTTATAATTAAGGTTGACACCATTTGATACTCAAAAGTAATTAAAATTATATTATATAGATATTATTTCATTATTTGAACTAGTTTAAAAACATTTAGTTAAAAAAGAGAGAATAGCATATCTTTCATTAAAAATTGAACTCTAAATAATATTCAAGTTTTGTGTTATCATTTGAATATTTGAGTAGTCAAAACAAAAATTGCATACGATTTATAAATACTTGAAATTGACCATTTATATGTAATGTCTATGTAATGTCTGGCATACTCCCAATTAAAAAACAATCCAAGTAGAAGAAAGATAAAATTGTGAAATTATAATAGAAAAAGAAACTTCTTAACTAGTAAAAGGTAAATGATAAAGATATTACTATTTATTTGGCTCGATAATTTTCTACATATATAGATATCATAGTGATAAAGAATTTGAAATAATTGAATAAATTGTAATTTTTCATTTTATTATAACAAATGCAAAAATTATTTATAAGATCGCCATGTACAAACAACTATCTGTACAAAAAATAAAATAGATACAAATTTATATTGAAAGATAAAAGCTACTAATTAAATTTTAACAGGGTAGTTTAATCTTTGCACAAGTCACTTACATTTCTGTGTGTGTTTTATAAATAAAAAAATACTATTTAATCAAAAACAATTAAGTTCAATTATATCGGATAAGGAAATATGTACTAACAAACAGAAAATAAAATAAATTGTATGATTACAATAAATAATGTATGAATTCAATTGTGTTAAAGTTGTATGATAGTATAAATAATTCATAATTATTATATGATCACAAAATCAAATTATTATGTTATTATATATTTTTAATTTTTAAAATAGATTTTAAATTCATATAATCATAATATTTTAATAGTTAAGTGTTTCGAACTGGATTAACATTTAATCTATATTTGGGCAGGCCCAGTTCAGTGTCTGTCAAAGTCTAAAGGATCAGGTTTGAATGATTTATTGGGAATCTTTCTATGTGAATATCAGGGTCACGTGGACAATGATAGCACAACCATCCGAGAATAACCAATTCAACGTCTCTATTATCTCAGGGCAGTTGATCAGGAGGTCAACGATGATTCTTTCTGATCAAGTACGATCAGTGGTACCTTCTGTGGGAAATTTGTTTTTCCATCTTTTCCCAGCTCAAGACTAAAGTAAATCTCAAACTTACGATCGTCTTGGCTGACCAAGCTAACAACGGAGATCAAAACGCTCACTTCGCCGACTTCGACCACAACAACATTGTCGGCCCTGAGAACGACCCCAGAAACGGAATGAGTGCATCCTCGTCAACTCGAGAACATCCGCTCGATAATCCACATTAGGATGTCCTCGAGCTTGCAACGTACCAGAAGATACATGTGCCCATCAATGCTGACCCAACCACCGCGACCCTGTTCACAGCCATCAACCAAACGAACTACCTACTGTTCGCACAGGGTGAATGCATTGGAATGTTGGAGAGGACCCGTCGGTCTCCCAAAAGACACTAAAGACCAAATTTATGGACTCCATCTCCCCGACGACACGAGGATCACTCTCGATCTCCCTTGCGGAGACACCGACAAGACGTTTCTCAAAGCTCATCTCCTCGCCGCAATAGCACGGTCCTGCATTGGAGATGACCCACCCCAAACCCGTCAATAAGAGCAGTCATACTCCCCCGCGGAAAGAACAATAGTCCAATGATCACAAAAGAAATAAAGGAAATGAAGAAAGGAAGACCCAATTGAGGAACCCTCCCCGCCAAGACCGACTCTATGATCGTTCCCCATCTCGCTCTCTATAACGCATCGACCAAGATGACCCCCACAGTCCATTTTCCCAGGCCATCATGGAGGCTCATATCCCTAAAGGAATGGATAAAAATCCCCCCTGAACAGTTACAATGGCATTACCGACCCAATGAACACCTCGCAGGCTTCGAGGCGATGCTCAACTATCACAACATCGGGGGTCCCATTAAGTGCAGGTGGATCCCCATAATGCTAAGGAAAAAGACCATGGATTGGTACAAAAGCCCCCCCCCCCCGAGTCAATTCGCTAGCAATTTTATTGCATCTCGTCGGCACCCTAAAATTGAAACCTATCTTGAAGCAATCATCCTAAGGAGCGACGAAACTCTCAGAGAGTACATTGATCGGTTCACTAAAGATGTCATTCAGGTCCCCTACGACGATCAAATGAAGAGGTATCTGCTCGAGAGGGGACTCCTCCTAGGCACCGACTTCAAAAAGGTAGACGGTATTGAGCCTCCAAGGTCCTTTGACGTGCCCCTTGACAAAGCCCGATCCTACATAACCTATGAAGAAAAGGAGACCGCCAACAATGCCCACAAGTCGAGGAACTGAGGAACAACCGGTGCCCTACAACACAATGATGCAGGGCCCTTCTTGACTAACCGGGGAGAAGAGAAGCCACACGATTCTCACGAGCACAAAGTACCAACCGGGTGGTTCACCGAATATACCCCGCTTATCGTTTCCCGCAATATCCTTGCGGACTACATCAACACCGAGTTCAAAGATGGAGGGATCAAGTTCCCTCGTCTAACTCCCTCTAAACTCGGGTTCGATAGGATAAAATATTGTCAATATCACCAGAGCCATGGCCACCTGATCGAAGATAGCGTCCATTTGAAAGATGTTATTGAGACTATCATCAAAGCAGGGGGGCTCTGGAAGTACAAGAGAAACAACATCCCTCGTGAAAACCACGAGGTTAAAGAAATTGACGAGGATGCCCGACTACCCAATAAATATGGCCCTTTCCAGGTTACTTTTTATGTGTTGCGGCCCGAAGACTTTTGCATCCATGACGGCCTCGAAGACGACGAGCCCCTGTTTCACTCACATCCGGTGGGAGAAGTTCCCCTCTGCCATGGTCATATCTGGAGGGGATTCAATGACGTCTTAGTAAATTCAACAAAGAGGAAATTCTCCAAGCTAATAGACACAGCCCCGGTCTAGGCTATAACCCTTGAAAGGTTCAAGGGAATATCCAAGCCAATAACATTCTATCTCGAAGAGCTACCCATAGGAGCCCCTAACTCCAACATCCTACTGCTCGTAAGGGCGAGGATGGCCAATTTTGATGTACATCACATCCTGGTCGACAATGGGAGTTACGTCAATGTCATGTACACATATCTATTCCGCACCCTGAAATTCAGAAGCTCTCACATATCATCGTACGTAGGGTCCAACCTGCAAGGTTTCAATGGTTCGACCTCCAAGCCATGAAGCTATGTCGATCTATTCGTCACATTTGGGGAAGATGTCGCATCCCGACAAGTTAAAGTTTATTTTTTGGTAGTCGATTTCCCATCTCTCTACAACTATATCCTAAGAAGACCAACACTAACCGAGTTGACAGTCGTACCCTCCATGGTTCACTTGAAGATGAAGTTTTACACCAAGATGGCCTGTGTCGCCACCATACACCGAGACATCGTGGTTGTTAGAAGATGTTTTAATATAGCTTCGAATGGAGAGAACATGGTCAAAACTGGGGTACGACTCACCGGCAGACCAACCTCCTCGACAACATCGACTCCTTCAACAAACAAACCTACTCATAATGAAGAATAGTAAGCTCCACCAAAGGCCGACTCCATTGACCTCGACACCTACTTCACAAAATATGAAGTTGAGGCCCCAAATGGCGAACATGACCCTCTCCGATCCATCCTCGATGGAGACTTTGAATTCATCCCCCTCGACAAGGACCTGAGTAAAGGAGTGAAGATCAGAGCTGGACTCCCCGACTTGGAGAGGAGTAGCTCAAATATTGTATTAGATAAAAGGATGTCTTATTCGCATGGAGCGCAGCAGAGATGCACGGATTCGACCTTAAGGTCTCCTGTCACCAACTTGTTATAGATCCAGCCGCTAGGGAAGTAGTACAACATAGGCGTGGGAAGTCTCCCGAGAAATCAAAGACTATTGAAAAAGCTTTAAAATACCTCCTAGAGAAAAATTTATTTATGAGGCCCAGTAGTCAACCTGGCTCTCCAATGTTGTACTCGTTAAAAATAATAATGGAAATGGCACATGTGTGTTGACTGTGTTGATTGAAAACTCGACCGACTACAAAATTTTATCGTTTAAGAACACATATTCTAGCTATAATCAAATCCCTATGGCGATGAGCAATAAGTGTAACACCCCATTTCTATCCCAACGAATAATGATAAAATCAGAGTTCCAAAATTTCAATACACATATGGGACGCCACACTTTCAACTTAAAAACAACGGCTATTAATCACATATATGACAAATTCATAACACTTAAATTTGTATGAACCAATAACAACTTGTTTAGTCTTTAAAACAAATCAACTTTTAATATTAAGCAGCGAATTCACAACTTTTAACTTCAATAAAATTAACATCTTTACCAACTTAAAACAGGTTTAAAACAAAAGTACTTAACGAAAACAACATAAAATTCAACAACAAAAATAAAGTCAATAACAAAGCAACAAGCATTCATTCCCCCAAGTGTTATGTATCAGAGCGACGACACCGACTCGAACTAATGAAGGTAGACAACCTTCATTCTAGATTACCTATACGTTACCAACATAGAGGTAACATTCAAACATAATGGTGAGGTATCGAACCATATAATTGGATGTGTGATAAATAATATACTAGAATTATATTATATAAAATCACCACTTCACAATCTTCAAACAACATTTATTACAACACAATCATCAACATAAATTAACACAAATTCATCATCACAACAAATCAGACATGAAACATGAAATACAACTCATTGTAATGCACATTCATGTGGTACCAATGGAGAAAAACTCCCAACTAAGAAATCTTCCAATTAATAGAGATGTCAATAAGGCATAAGCCTTCAACATCAATTTTTTGCCAATCCAGGTCAACTTAAGAGAGCATAGACTCTAAACTTTTTATGTTACGTGTGATAAGTGGTTTTTTCATCGGTTATTTTAAAACAATGAACTCGCCACCTAATTTTATTTATTCTAAAAAGAACGGGAATATATAGATAAAACCCACGAATGACGAATAAGGCAGTATGCGAGACCAAAAGATGTGAATTTGGGAGTCGGTTATGCAAAAGGAAGGTATTAACACCCCTCACATCCATCGTACTCGATGGGACCCGTTTAGTTCTAAGTGTTTGTGTGTATATTCGCTAATTTCTAAGTTATTATCGAGAGATAATAAAGAAGAAAAGGGGTTTGTTTATTATTTATTTTTTAGTTTGTCGCGGTTTCAAAACCTTGTGCCTACGTATTCTCTCGTGAAATAGGAAAGTCAAAACTCCGTAGTTCTTCTTGAAAAAATTTAAGTTGGTTGTGTTGATTTTATAAGTCATCGTTCATATTTGAAATGGCTATCGCACGCTCTTTGTAATAAAAGAGCTTTGATGATCGCATATGAGCGAAAAAAGAGTTGAGTTATTTTCATGTGAGAGACGAGCATCGAATCATAAGCGTTCAATGACTAACACCCGAAGTACTCGGATGAGTGGACAGAAACATCCTAATCATCTTTTTCTACCCAAAAAGTTTATTAATAAAAAGTGAGGCGAAACAAAGTTCGCTTAATTTGATTCATTTAAAGAAACCAAGCGTACAGTCGAGGGTCAAAACAGGACTGACTACCATACGTTTAGGAAGAGAAAAGTGGAGTATTTATTTGTGAAAATATTTGAAAAGAAAACTCGACGTTGGATCGAGGTTTGATGATTTTATTGATGAAAGTGTTTTAGCGTTTGGTATACGAACCAAGAGAAGAGCATCGGGTTATGATTAATCAAGTATATGGACTTAATTAATCTCGTGAGGATAGGTGCACCTATCCCCAACTATGAAACCCTTGTGCATGGACAATTGGTATTTGAACCAAGATATTCGGGTTATGGTTAATCGAAACAACAAGGGCTTCGATTAACCTTGTGAGAATGGTCATGCCCATTCCCAACTATGAGACCCTTTCTTGACGTACGAGTCAAGACGAGGCGTCAAATTGTGTGTGAAGTGTACAATTGTGGATAATTCATACGAGTATGCGATAGCGAGCAAATAATTAATTCACACAATACACGGCCAAAACGCTAAATAACTATTCAACTTAAAATTCTTTTCACTTGATAATATTAATTAATTAATTAATTAATAATATCAAATAAAAACCATTTAAATTAAATAATTATTTACTACAACAATATTTTTCATCATTTATATATATTCTATTCTAAAAGAAAATAATAAATGAAATAGAAAATTAAAAGAAAAAAGATAGAGTTAGAGAAATTGGGCCTGTTTAGAGTAATTCTGGGGGTGCAGAAAAGAAAAACCAGTTGAACCATAAAGGGCAGCCCAAACTTCTGAGAAATCCAACGAGTCTGTTCCATTAAGGTCTAAGGTAGAACTCACTTCTGAGGCGTTGGATGATTATGATGATGAGAAGATGGTGATTTGACGGAGGAAGGATGGAGTGCATAGTAATACAATGGGAGTACGCGCGTGGAATTGCTTGAGGTCTCATTAACACCTGATTAACTCAAACAAATCAAACATTATAACACAATGAAATCTAAATTTAAGTCAATTAAAAACCACAAGTTATTTTAAAACTAATATAAACACATTATCATTATAGAAATAAGAATAAAAAAAAACTTAAAAGAGCATAGCGGAATTCCAAAACTAAAGAAAAAAATGATTGTGATTTCAATTGTGTTATATTTTCTTCTTCTCAAATGATCTGGTTTCCTCTCTCTCTCTCTCTCTCTCTCTCTCTCTCGCGTGATCACCGTTGTGACCCTCTCGTTCATCGGAACTCTTGCATGTTTTGTCTTTATCCTCTTGACATCCATACTTTATCTCTATATCTCTGAGCAAACTCGAACTGTGTTCTCACGTGTTTGGCCGGTAAAATCTAGATCCATGTCTCATCGGAAACGATCTGTTGCATGAAACTGAAATGATGGTGTCGGCGATGGTTGTGGCTGGAAAATGCAGCGGAAAATGATGAAGGGTTTCCGAAAAAGATGAGGCTTCCGTTGCGCCAGAAATCACCTCACGGAGGTGACGGCGGCGGTGCCCTAAATTGCTTCGATCTTACATTTTTTACATTATCTAGCTTGTTTTTCTCTTGATTCTTGGTTTGACTTTTGCAGATGTTGGCCAGAATTGAATAGATCTGAAAGGGGGTGAACGAAACCTTAGGGTTCATATTTGGCCTCTTCGCTGCTTCCGGGTGAGATTGTTCTGATCTGACCTTATATTCCTTTTCAACTTTCTTAATTTCTGAAGGGTTTTTGCTTTAGAAAATGATGTTTGAAAATATGTTAGGGTTTTCTGTTTGTGTTTTTGGTTTATGATTATGATATTTTGTGATATTGTTATGGTTGTTGTGATGGCTTTGTTGTTCTTGTTGTTTTATTTATGTTTCTAAGAACGGTGGTGATGAACTAAATCTAGGGTTTTGGATGTTTTCTGCCGTTTTCTGAGTTAGGGTTTTTCAGTGAATAGTGTGGCTCCCCTCCCTTGATTTATGTGCCTTGAAACTTTTTATACTGTTAAAACTAGGGTTTTTGTTGCTGGACTTAGACTATTTCTGATGTCAGACCTTCTGATTTTTGTATTTGGGCCCCTGCGAATTCTGATATGTGAACCAAAATTTGTTTGTGATTTGCAATTGGGACTACTTGTTAGCCTATGATTGATTGTTAAACTTCTGAATATTGTTGTTGTTATGAAGTATACAAAATGAGGCTTTGGCATTGAATATCATTTAAGAAAACCCTTTAATCTTGATTCCTTAGCACAAACCCTAATGATGAACCTTGGAAACTCTTGATGGAGTGCCTTGAATTTAAAATCAAACTTGTGAAAGAAAATTGAATGATGATAAGTGACACTTGAATCTTGAATGAATATTGAAAGAAGTCCAAAATGAGGTACTTGAAATGGTATAAATGATGAATGCCACGAACTATGAATTCTAAGAAATTCAACGCAATGAATCTTAGTATTATTCACTCTTGAGTCACCAAACTTTGAATCCCGAACAAATTATTCCCTTTAAATCTCTTGAATCACTTTTGTATTTGGTAAATTCAGATTGACACAAATTAAATTCTTCTAACTTCACAAAGTCTCAAATGAACTTAGTTTTTCCGTTGTACAATACTTGAATGTACCTTGAATCATTGTTTGAATTAATTATGGTTGAAACAAGAAATTAAGCATGAAGGGATGTTCCAAACTTTACTTGCATAAACTCGTGTCATCATAAACATATAAGCTTTTGGACGAATCTAAAACTTAATGTATCAAATAATCAGCCACAGACTCAAATTCTAATCATTCTCAAATTCAAACTTCAATTTCCAAATCCGACTCAAAGCATCAGATGAATCAAGAAAGCAAAAATGTCATGATCATAATTCCAACCTTAGTGTTATAGCTTACTTCAAAGATGAGAAAATTCAATCATATAATAAACCAAAAAATTATCTAACTTAGAACCAAGAATCGTCAAGAAATCTACATTTCTGAACTCATGCCTTTGCAAAGAAATCCAAGAAAATTTATGATAAGGAGGGTAAATTTTGGGGTGCGACAGCTGCCCCTATTCAATCATCTTAAACCTGATAAGTCTGAAGGATTGTCAGCTTTTGAACGTTAATGGTGGAAGAGGATTGAATACCAAAAGAACCCCAAAAGTTTTCCCTACGTGGGATATCAATGCCACGAAAGAAAGCAGATAAGATATCCTGACTACAGAGTCAAGGAAGAGACGCCTGAGGAGAATAAACTTGTTAAGTACCATCAGAATGTCTTAACAACAACAATAACAATTGAGAAATATCAGGAGGTTTCAACAACCATGCGGATAACCAAGTAACCAAATTGAGTGATAATAGTAAGTTTTAATGAAAATGCTATGAGAAGAAAACCAAACTTCTCAAGCGAAAAGAAAAACAATAGATTAAGCCATCACAAGATGTCTTAACAAAAATACTATGAGAAGAAAACTGAACTTCTCAAGCGAAAAGAAAAATAATAGATTAAGCCATCTCAGGATGTCTTAACGAAAATGCTATGAGAAGAAAACCGAACTTCTCAAGCAAAAAGAAAAACAATAGATTAAGCCATCTCAGGATGTCTTAAGGAAAATACTATGAGAAGAAAACCGAACTTCTCAAGCGAAAAAGAAAAATAATAGATTAAGCCATCTCAGGATGTCTTAACAAAAATGCTATGAGAAGAAAACTGAACTTCTCAAGCGAAAAGAAAAACAATAGATTAAACCATCTCAGGATGTCTTAATGAGAATGCTATGAGAAGAAAACCAAACTTCTCAAGCGAAAAGAAAAACAATAGATTATAAGACTCTATCGAAGATATGATGGAGGATTTTTTCAAAAAAAACCCAAAGTGTTAAAGAATACCCGCAGACTTTAACGAATGTATGATTGAGAAATTGTCTGAAGATCCCAAAGAAGATAATTGAGAAATTGTCTGAAGATCTCAAAGAAGATAATTGAGAAATTTTCTGAAGATCTCAAAGAAGATAATTGAGAAATTGTCTGAAGATCTCAAAGAAGATAATTGAGAACTGTCTAAAGATCCCAAAGAAGATGATTGAGAAGTTGTCTGAAGATTCCAAAGAAGATAATTGAGAAACTGTCTGAAGATCTCAAAGAGTTAAAGAATACCTGAAGACTTTAACGAAGATATATGGATGGAACAATATTAGAATTGTCGTGCACGAAGGTGCAATGAGCCACGACATGATGAATGTCTTAACCATGTAACTTCCGAGTTACCAACAGAACAAATTCAGTAGCATAACCTGAGAATACACTTCTCTGGGGATAAACAAATCATATCTAGCACACTGGTGTGATGTAGATGTTTATGAAGTCGGTAAATCTTTGTTTCCAACATTTCTGCTAATGAGAGATCTTAACGAACATGTAAAGACATGTTAAACAACTTCCGAGTTGACAAGATCTTCAATCTGTATGCAAATAGCTTTACCGGTGATAGAAGAATCAGATTCAGCACCCGTGACTAAAAAACTTCCCTGGTAAGGTTCTTCAATTTATTGGCATCGTCCCGACAATGAGTTGTAGCAAGCGGATATGCGGATCAACTTCCGAGTTGGCGAAATATCCTGAGATTGAATAAACATCCTACTTGTGATATTTATCTGTTGATTAATCGAAAACTTACTCGGGAAATAAACACACCAGAAGTTCAACGTGGTCTTATGAGAACAACTCAAATTTGTAGAAGTCACTGCCGCTAAAATTTGCTGGGAAGATTCTCGTCTGAAAGAAGTTTTGAAAATACCATAAATATGTTGTAGTAACTCTTCCTGAAGGAGACTCACTTGGGAGTAAATGAAGCTTCACTAGGGAAACTCCATAAGAAAACCGTGTGGAAAACTTCATTGGGGATTCCTGATTGATAATTTTACTGACATTAGAGTCCATTTGAAAAAGACAAATGTTTCACTGGGGAAGAAATTTCGATTGGATAAACCATCAGTTGTGAAGATCCATACAAGTATACAACTTGTGCTGGAGAGAAGAGGATATTCTGCCTTCTGAGAATAAATCTTTTCAACTTTGATTCTTATGAGGAAATTTTCAATTTCAGCTGGGGAAAAATCCTTCAAAAGGATTAGCCGAAGCCAATGCATGAATATGATATGCATGATTTTTAATGTTTTAGTGCAAAGAGGTATCAAACTAATTTCTTGATACTGTCGGAAGAGAAAATTTAAAATGCCCCCTGAAGATAATACAATAGACTTTGAATGCTTATTTACCACTTGAAAAGCTCCATGGTAATCCTTATAGATGGCAGGATAACAATTTATAAACTGCTTTAACAGAATGTCCCAAGTTGGATGAATTGGGTGCAAAGAGAACAGGTTCAGTAATTTCGGGACCGAAACTGGACTTCTGCGGAGATAAAATAATTCATGTTTAGCATACAAATCTGACATGAATGTTTCATCAACTAACAAGTTGACATCTTGATGGCAGATGGCCGTAACAAACATATGTAGATATATTAAACAATTTTATCGTTAGCAAAATCTTCGTCTTGTAGCTGCTGAGCTGATAGTGAATTGCAATAAGCAAGAGATAATTCCACTGGGGATATGAATCAATTTCAACACCATCTGAGGGGAATAAACACTTCCACCGTGGATAAACCTTCCATCTGCTAGTATCGTGCTGACAACACATAGTGATAACACGTACTGACATGTTTAAACAAACTAATGTTGCAATAGATATGCTGAAATCTCTTAACCATCCCACCTAATAAGCACGCTTGTTAGATAAGCAAGGAATACACTGGGGAAATAAACACACCAGAGATTCACAAGGGATCGGCTGAGAATAGCTCAGAGAATCAGGTCTATAAAAGATTGTCGTCACTAAGATTTATCCGGGAAATTATTATCTGGAGAGAGTAAAAATATTGGATTTAATGTTGTTACAGTCCTGATGCAATAGGTCCTCTTGGGGAAACTTGAAGCTTCATTGGGGAACTTCAAAAGAAACTCTATAGGGAAAGATCACTGGGGAAAACCCGAGTAAGAAATTTTGTTGATACAAGAGTCCACTTAGGGGAAGATAAATCACTTTGGAAGAGATTTGATTTGAGAATCATCATCGTTGTAGATCCATTTATGAACAAACCCTTAAACTTGTTGCAGGAGGAACTAAGTCCGTTATCAGAGAAATAGTCTTCAAAGTCTAATTCTGCTGAGGAAAACAACTAGCTGATCTTGGAATATCCCGAGTCTTGGCTGGGATTTATGCATGAATATATTGAATAAATAAATGAATGCATGAATATACTAGTTAATGCATTGGTTATCAAACTGAACTCTCGACATCGCTGGTCTGAAAGAGAGAAGAAAAATGGCATAATAAGATGATTGACCAAATTCTAAATATTGAGTTGCCGCTGGAAGGGCTGCATGCTAATTCTTGTAAAAGGGAGAATAATAATCTTCGGAGTTGCAGATAATGATGATCATAGGAGTGCCCCATGCCTGGGACTGCATATGCATTAGATTTTACACTTAAGAGATATCTTGACTTTAGAATCTCGACATGCCCCAGTCTGTCAAACCTTCGAGAAGAAACTTTCCTGAAAAGGAGTGCCCCAGTATCCTTGATATGAGATTTAGAGACACTTCGACATCTCGAAATAAATGATTCAGATTTACCAAACCTCGGAGTGGTGGACTTTGCAAACATGGACAACCTGCCCCTACATTAGCCTTGGAGAGACTTCAACGTCTCAAAGTAGTTGCTTCAGATCAACTGAATCTTTTCAACAAGCATACCTTAGAATGGATCTTGGAGAGACTTTTACATCTCGAGGTAATTTCCTCAGATTGACTGCATTTGAATAAAGAGTTATGTAAACATTGGGAAGACCTGCTCCAGGATGAGCTTTAGAGAGACTTCTACGTCTCAAAGTAATTGCTTCAGACTGATTGATTCTTGAAACAAACATTTGCTCTAATTAAGAGAGAGTTCACTGGCTTAAAATAATTGCTTTGGATCAACAGCATATGAGCAACTAACTTGTTGGAACAAGAGCCTTTGAAAGGATTCAACATCTCGAAGTAATTGCCTCGGATTGATTGCAACTGAATGATTAGTTTTGCAGATATTGGAGTGAAATGCACCAATTTATAGCCTTAGAGAGACTTCAACGTCTCGAAGTAATTGCTTTAGGCTGACTGAATCTTGAAATGATGGTTGTCCCAGGCTAACTGATCTTTGAGAAGGACTAAATCATCTTCTGGTTGCTCTTTAAGGATCTACCACAGATTGGCAAAAATTTGAGAATCTGAATTTCAAATTGATTTCCCCCAAATTAACAGAGTCTTGAGAAAACAACTCGTGATATGCTCAATGGAGTCCTTAAACATCACACCTCTTGATTTAATAGAGTGATCAAGTCTTTATTCTTCTTTGGACAAAATTAAATTAGTCATTGATGTTCATTATGTGAACTTCTTTAATGTCAAATAATTATTTTACATGTAGAATAATGTTTATTATGACAATTATAATGCAACATTTATGCATCTTGAAGTTTTGTATGAAAAACATTATGACTTTTTTGTGAGTGAAACACTTTTAGAGTGCAACACTAAAAACTTTTTTTGAAAGATAAGACGAGTATATGATACCAACACAGATACTTATCACGCACTGTGGGAGTTCGGTAAATGTGATCTCTTCATCGTATGCTTTTGAATTAACCCATGCTTCAATTAGGACTTTTAATGGTTGTAACGTGGCCTTGTTCATGGTTTTTTCAGAAAATATTTTTTTAGCCTCAAAATTATTTGGTGCCCACCCATTCTCCATGATGTCCTTCAGTCCTAAGTTCAACTATCTTGATACGAGCACTCATCTCTCGAGAGGTGTTTATGATGGTTGAGGAACCAATTTGAGGTTTCTTGAACACGATAGTCACTCACGTTTTGTCTTTGGTGTCTGACCATGCGACTTGTTCTTTATTGAGAATTTCCTTTGATAATTCTTTCTTACTTCTGGGCTTTCCGATTTGATTTCCCTAAATTTTGCCTAAGCGACTTGTTTTCAAGTTTCGACTTAGAGGGACTTTTTTTATTGATTCTTCCCTTTTGAACAAGTATTGGATATTTACACTGTCTTCAATTTGGAAGCGGTTGTGACTATCTGAGTCTTTAGATGGATGAGGGATAACCATTATTGTATCATCATTTGTTGACTTCCTGAAGTGCGAGAGATAACCATTGTGGTATCATTATGTTTTGATGCACACTGTTGTTAGACAAAGATTGACTATTACGGTTCTGACCTTCCTCAACCTTTTGAAGGATAACCATTGTCGTATCCTTTGACGCACACTCTTTTGATGAGTTCTGAACGCTCGATCAGATTAACTGAACACTACCCGCCCACAGGGTTAAAATGAGGGTTTTTTCTGAACATAAAAGAAACTCCTACTTCAAGGCTCGAAGGGGTTAACGAGGGTCTATCTCCCTTATAACTTAGGTGTTTGGGGACTTGAAATAAGGCATGTACATCGTTAGCAGGGTTCTACTCAAAAGCACATGACTAGAGACCTGGCGTTTTTCAATTATCCCCATCCTCCCTCCCAATCTTTGCCTAGGAGAAAGACTTGGTAACGTTGGTATCAAAATGCTCGAAAATTAAATAAAGAGCGATAATAGATGGATTGAGTGACAACGAATGAATTGCTTCAAGATAAACATACTCATTGCATTAAGATAAAAAACTGACAAGTTTCTACATGCAAACAAAGTTAATCAATTAAACAAGATACATATGAAAATGCAGTGAAGAAACAAAAGATTTTCATTGTTGAGGAGACTTGAGCTCCGTCTTGACTTATTGATTCAGACGACTTTCAGTAGTCTTGGTGCTCACTTGAGTATGGGGTTGCCATTCACGAACAAAATATCTCCTTGAAGAGTCAAGCACTTATGGTCAATCAACTGTTGAACCCTAGCTTTGTAGGTATTGCATTCCTCGGTTGAGTGGCCTACCGTACCATCGTGATATCCACATCGCACATTATGATCATACCCAAGAGGGAATAACTTTGGTTGGTTAAGAAACTTAGGAACCACCAATGAATTTTGAATGAGATATGGTAGAAGTTGCCTGTAAGTCATTAGAATTGGATCAAGAGAAGACTCCCTTCTTTCTAGATTATTCCGAGGTATAGTTTGATTTTGGGAATTCCGACTCTGAAGTTGAAGAGGATCAGACAAAGGTTACTGATACAAAGTCTTGAAATATGGTAATGGATGATAATGAGTTTGTGTTGCGACTGACTTCCCTTTGCTAGAACTTGGGATGTCTCTGCTGAAGGATACCACCTTTTTTGAAGTGACCATTTGGTCTACTTCATTGCTAACACTATTCTATAGAGTCTCAACTCCCTCTTGGTAAGAAATTGTCCCAACGAGTCTTGGAAGTCCCTCAAGATTGTTATCATCAGAATTTGCAACCAAAATGTCTAAGCTTGAGCCATTTTGTTTGAAAGACAGAGTTTTGTCATCAATTAGCCCTTGAACTTTGCATTTGAAGGCGAAACAATTATCAGTTTCATGTCCTGCAGAGTCAGCATGAAAAGCACATATGGCACTCTCATCAAACCAAGCTTTAGTAATCCCTGCAGTGGCTTGAACTCCCTTGGTATCACAACACCACTCTGAATTAGGTAAGGCAACAGTCGAGAATATGATATTGGGATTGATAGAGTATCCTGTTGAGGATATCGGTGGTAACGTGGGTTACCATGCTAATTTGGTTCCCTCTTCCTTAGTTGTGGAGTAAGCAATAAATGTTGTCAAGGAATATTTGAAGGTAAATGCCGGTGATGACGCCTAGTAGGAGAATTTTGAACAGGATAGTTTACTACATGTGGATGTCCTTGACCCGTGGAGACACCAGACGATAGAGCGGCAACCAAGTTTGCGACAATTGGTGCACAACTTGCAAAAGATCCATGACCAGACTCATCTAACTTTTCAAATGATTAAGTTCTGCCCTTAACAGTTCCTGACCACGTTGAAGCTCATCTTTAACCCTTGGAGACATTCTTCGAGTTCTGCACATGTGTCGAGTAATCAGTTTGATCTTTCTGGACAAAAGAGAAAAAATGAGTTTTTCTGATGAAAAAGATATGCATGATAATGCATGAAAGAATGAAAATGCAATGTAATGGTAATGCATGTAAGAATGCAATGTGATGCGATCATATTGATGTTATGCGCAAAATCACATGTAAAGTTAAAACAGACTGAGGTTTAAAAAGGACGGTCGGACATGGCTTCAACGTCTACCCAACAATTCCCGCCAGGATGGCTCTTAGGGTTTTTTGATACAACAAACACAAATTCTAATACTGGAGTCCATTGCAATTGATACTTGCAAGGCTACAATATTTTTTTCCAAGAGAATTTGGTTTGAGGGAGGATTACGTATTATCCCGAATAGACAAATCAGGTCTAACAGACATAACCCTTGACACAAGAATCTAAACAAGGTACTCAAAATCATTATTCCCAACTTGGTTATATCATTTTCACTGCAAATAAATTTGTGATTAGGCGATATACCCAAGAACGTCTCATTCGAGCATTCTTAAAGCCCAAAGGTTAGGTTTCCTTAAAGGTCAAAACTAGGGAAAATCCCTTCTAACAACACTATCGTCAACGTGAAAACAACTAGCAATCGGTGATAAGGTCTTCGAAAGAACCTCCCCTAGGTGTGGTCTTCGCACCAACTTACAAGACATTTCCGTCTAGCAAATCAATACTACCCAACCACTCTAATTTATATGTTCCCATCCATTATTCCCATACAAGATAATATATCAACAAGGTAATAATTAAAGCAATAGGAAATAAATGACTAAATTATAAACATAAAATAGATTTATAAGAAGAAAGCGAAAATAAACACACATACGAAGAGCTAAACTAGGTTTGACACGCTTAGTCAAGTAGTCCCCAGTGAAGTCGCCAACTGTGATAACTGGTTTTTTCATCGGTTATTTTAAAACAATGAAGTCGCCACCTAATTTTATTTGTTCTAAACATAAAGGAAAGATATAGATAAGACCCACGAATGACGGATAAGATGGTATGTGAGACCAAAAGATGTGAATTCGGGAGTCGGTTATACAAGGGGAAGGTATTAGCACCCCTCACATCCATCGTACTCGATAGGACCCATTTAGTTCTAAGTGTTTGTGTGTATATTCGCTAATTTATAAGTTATGATCGAGAGATAATAAAGAAGAAAAGGGGTTTATTTATTATTTATTTTGAGTTTGTCGCGGTTTCAAAACATTGTGCCTACGTATTCCCTCGTGCAATGGGAAAGTCAAAACTCCGTAGTTCTTCTTGAAAATGTTTAAGTTGGTTGTGTTGATTTTATAAGAAAAATTATGCATTTAGACATTTCAAATGTTTGAACTTTTGACTTGTTTTAGTTTGTTTGAAAAGCTAAGTCATTGTTCGTATTTGAAATGGCTATCGCACGCTCTTTGTAAGAAAAGAGCTTTGATGATCGCATATAAGAGAAAAAAGAGTTGAGTGAGTTGAGTTATTTTCATGTGGGAGACGAGCATCAGACCATAAGCGTTCAACGGCTAACGCCCCAAGTACTCGGATGAGTGGACAGAAACATCCTAATCATCTTTTTCTACCCTAAAAGTTTATTAAGAAAAAGTGAGGCAAAACAAAGTTCGCTTAATTAGATTCATTTAAAGAAATCAAACATACAGTCGAGGGTCGAAACAGGACTGACTACCATACGTTTGGGAAAAGAGAAGTAGAGTATTTATTTGTGAAAATATTTGAAAAGAAAACTTGATGTTGGATCGAGGTTTGATGATTTTATTGATGAAAGTGTTTTAGTGTTTGGTATAAGGACCAAGAGAAGAGAATTAGGTTATGATTAATCAAGTATACAGACTTAATTAATCTCGTGAGGATAGGTGCACCTATCCCCAACTATGAAACCATTGTGCATGGACAATTGGTATTTGAACCAAGATATTCGGGTTATGGTTAATCGAAACAACAAGGGCTTCGATTAACCTTGTGAGAATGGCCATGCCCATTCCTAACTTGAGACCCTTTCTTGACGTACAAGCCAAGATGAGGCGTCAAATTGTGTGTGAAGTGTACAATTATGGATAATTCATACGAGTATGCGATAGCGAGCAAATAATTAATTCACACAATACACGGCCAAAATGCTAAATAATTATTCAACTTAAAATTCTTTTCACTTGATAAAACTAATTAATAAATTAATTAATAATATCAAATAAAAACCATTTAAATTAAATAATTATTTACTACAACAATATTTTTTCATCATTTATATATATTCTATTCTAAAAGAAAATAATAAATGAAATAGGAAATTAAAAGAAAAGAGATAGAGTTAGAAAAACTGGATCTGTTTGGAGTAATTCTGGGGGTGCAGAAAAGAAAAACCATTTGTTCCATAAAGGGCAGCCTAAACTTCTGAGAAATCCAGCAAGTCTGTTCCACGAAGGTCTAAGGTAGAACTCACTTCTGAGGCGTTGGATGATTATGATGATGAGAAGATGGTGATCTGACAGAGGAAGGATGGAGTGCATAGTAATACAATGGGAGTACGCGCGTGGAATTGCTTGAGGTCTCATTAACACCTAAGCATGATTAACTCAAACAAATCAAACATTATAACACAATGAAATCTAAATTTAAGTCAATTGAAAACCACAAATTATTTTAAAACTAATCTAAACACATTATCATTATAGAAATAAGAATAAAATAAAAACTTAAAAGAACAGAGCGGAATTCCAAAAGTAAAGAAAAAACGATTGTGATTTCAATCGTGTCATATTTTCTTCTTCTCAAATGCTCTGGTTTCCTATCTCTCTCTCTCTCTCTCTCTCTCTCTCTCTCTCTCCTCTCTCTCTCTCTCGCTTGATCACCGTCGTGACCCTCTTGTTCACCGGAACTCTTGCATGTTCTGTCTTTATCCTCTTGCCATCCATACTTTAGCTCTATATCTCTGAGCAAACTCGAACTGTGTTCTCACGCGTTTTGCCGGTAAAATATGGATCCTTGTCTATCAAAAATGATCTGTTGCATGAAACTTAAATGATGGTGTCGGTGATGGTTGTGGATTGAACGTGCGGCGGAAAACGATGAATGTTTTCTGGAAAAGATGAGGCTTCCACCATGCCGGAATTTGCCTCACGGTGGTGCCCAAAATCGCTTCGATCTTACATTTTTTTGCATTGTCTAGCTCATTTTTCTCTTCTGATGATTGATTATTGGTTTGATTTTTGCAGATGTAT
The DNA here is from genome assembly GCA_021764765.1 of Vicia sativa. Lineage (NCBI taxonomy): Eukaryota > Viridiplantae > Streptophyta > Magnoliopsida > Fabales > Fabaceae > Vicia > Vicia sativa. Next base: position 232,092,676 of record CM038796.1, read on the forward strand.
GCCAAAATTGAATAGATCTGAAAGGGGGTGAATAAAACCTTAGGGTTCCAATTTGGCCTCTTCGCTGCTTTCGGGTGAGATTGTTCTGATCTGACCTTCTGATCCTCTTCGTCCTTTTTAATTTTTGAAGGGTTTTTGCTTTGGAAAATCATGTTTGAAAATATATTAGGGTTTTCTGTTTACGTTTCTGGTTTATGATTATGATATTTTGTGATATTGTTATGGTTACTGTGATGGCTCTGTTGTTCTTGTTGTTTTGTTTATGTTTCTAGGAACGATGATGATGAACTAAATCTAGGGTTTTGGATGTTTTTTGTCGTTTTCTGAGATAGGGTTTTTCAGTGAACAATGTGGCTCCCCTCCCTTGATTTTTTTGCCTGGAATCTTTTTATACTATTAGAATTAGGGTTTTTGTTGTTGGACTTAAACTATTTCTGATGTCAGGCCATCTGATTTTTATATTTGGGCCCCTGCGAATTCTGATATGTTTGTATCTGCTGAGTTTGTACTTGCTATGGGCTGCTGCCAATTCTGATGTGTTTTGCTTACTAGGATAACAATGATGATTTCTGAGTTACACCTCCCTTTTGTGAACCAAACTTTGTTTGTGATTTGCAATTGGGACTACTTGTTAGCCTTTGATTGATTGTTAAACTTCTAAATATTGTTGTTGTTGTGGACGATACAAAATGAGGCTTTGGCATTGAACATGATTTAAGAAAACCCTTTAATCTTGATTCCTTAGCACAAACCCTAATGATGAAACTTGGAAACTCTTGATGGAGTGCCTTGAATTTGAAATCAAACTTGTGAAAGAAAATTGAATGATATAAGTGACACTTGAATCTTGAATGAATTTTGAAAGAAGTCCAAAATGAGGTACTTGAAATGGTATAAATGATGAATGCCATAAACTATGAATTCTAAGAAATTCAACGCAATGAATCTTAGCATTATTCACTCTTGAGTCACCAAACTTTGAATCCCGAACAAATTATTCGCTTTAAATCTCTTGAATCACTTTTGCATTTGGTAAATTCAGATTGACACAAATTAAATTCTTTTAACTTCACAAAGTCTAGAACGAACTTGGTTTTTCCGTTGTACAATACTTGAATGTACTTTGAATCATTGTTTGAATTAATTCTGGTTGAAACAAGAAATTAAGCATGAAAGGGTGTTCCAAACTTTACTTGCATTAACTCGTGTCATCATAAACATATAAGCTTTTGGACGAATCTAAAACTTAATGTATCAAATAATCAGCCACAAACTCAAATTCTAATCATTCTCAAATTCAAACTCCAATTTCCAAATTCGACTCAAAACATCAAATGAATCCAGGAAGCAAGAATGTCATGATCCTAATTCCAACCTTAGTGTTATAGCTTACTTCAAAGATGAGAAACTTCAATCATATAATAAACCAAAAGATGATCTAACTTAGAATCAAGAATCACCAAGAAATATGCATTTCTGAACCCATGCCTTTGCAAAGAAATCCAAGAAAATTTATGTAAGGAGGGTAAATTTTGGGGTGCGACACTACGTATGCAACAACATTATCAAACACAACAGCAACTACAACAACCCAACAACAATTCAACTTTGGCAATAAGCCTGCAACTTAATTCTTGCCATTAATTAGAGGCGACTACAACTTATATTCATCACTACCCGCCAATTCACATATTACACAAGGTATACAATACAACACATCAATCAAAATATACTATAGATACTCCGTGAAATTATTCGGGCAACTAAACTATTTTTGATTAATTAATCTTCTGCTAAAATTATCAACACTGCTATTTCCATTTACTATTCTGCTAAATTACTAACTTCTGCTACAGGTGCATCAACTCTGCTAAATAATTATTCTGCTACTAAATTCCTATACATTTAATATAATTATCTATTACGTCTCTGCAACTAAAACCATCATTGCTATTTTAATTTCCAAAACCGATATTAATATAACTCGGCTACTTTAATTTAACATACAAACCCTACTCCCTATTTTCCTCTACTATCAACATGACTCTATTATTATCTTAACTGATATTTTATTTTTACTCTGCAATTTATTTTAATGGACCTTATTACTAATTTACTAATTCATGCATCACTGTAATGTATATGTAATATTATAATAGTAACCTGTATTTTTTATGGAACAGACAAGGACAAGCTGCATGCACAGGCAACTAATAATTACTTATACAGAAAATAAAAGAGACAGGAAATAAAACAAAAAATAGTGTGCCTCTCACTACCAAAGGTGTGCCATTCGGCACACCCCTCCTCCTATGCATGGTGCCGATCGACACCTCCCCTTGCCCCTCGGCATGCTTCAATTTTCTATGCCACTCGGCACACCTGTTTTCACATAACTTTATTTCAGTTTCTTCTTTGTTTCAATGCAGAACCTCAAATAATTTTTCCTTCCGATTATCAGTAATGATATATTGCAGCAACATCAAATTTCATGGGGCAATAGTTTTACAGAGTCAATAATTTAATATAGACAACAACTTGAAAACAACAAGGATTCAGCACAATCCTAAGCAACATTTACACGCAGAAATAATTTCATACAACAAAATCCCCGTATAATATTCATCATATACCCGATTATAGAGTCAGAACCCCATCCTTACCTTGGATTAAAGGTCTCTCTACAATTTTCCGATTGAATTCTAGTCTTATGCCTCTTTTCCGTATTCCTCTTCTCTGCAACTTTTCTCACGATCAATCTCCAAGATCTCCCTCAATTAACCTAATTTTATTATATTTAACTTAACCTTATAATTTCTACTAATTCCATTAGTCTTGTTAGGCTTAACTACTACACCCCGCTATGACTACTTCTAACCATTTAAAGGAAGCATGTAATAAAATACTTACAACTATTATCATAGTATCTATTTTAATCAACCCATTAATCAACTACTGACAACAACATATCAACACATAATTCACAACTTTTCAAAAATTAAATTGAAAATACCTCGAAAAATATTTAATTAAGTAATTAATTAAATATCGGGCGTTACAACTCTCCCCCCTTATAATATTTTCGTACTCGAAAATTTACCTTGATCGAACAACTCGGGATAGAAATCACGCATCTTGTTCTCCAACTCTCACACCATGCTTTCTCCAACCACTCCTGACCAGACTACTTTCACCAAAACAATCTCTTTGCCTCTTAGAGTCTTCATTTCACGATCTGCGATCCATACATGCATCGTCTCTATGGTAAGATTATCCTGTACTTGCACATCATCCATACGGATCTCATGAGATGAATCTGGAATATACTTCCATACAAATCTCATGAGATGACCCTAATATTCAATTATCTCACAAAGGGAGTTTTACCTACTGACCAAAAAAAGCCAATGCGACCAAATGATGAGCCTTCTCTTACGTAGTAGTCGAGTAGAAACTCTATCGATGTGGATTCTCTATCCCACTCTTGAAATTCCTCGAGGAATCTAAATTCCATGAGATTCTACAGGAAGTCCACGAGGGAATTAACAACCAACACTCGAGCAGAAGATCCTTGGCACGGAAGGTACTGCGAGCAGGATATTATTGGCCCACCATGCATCAAGACACGAAGGAACACGTCCAAAATGTGATAAATGTCAACGACGTGCAGACATGCACCTAGCGCCCCCACACGAGCTCAAAACATTGTCTTCCCCATGGTCATTTGCCTGGTGGAGGATGGACATACTTTGGCCCTTCACCTAGGGGTCATATCAAAATAAATTCCTGATTGTAACTTTCGACTATTTCACAAAGTGGATAGAAGCTGAAGCCCTCACGAAAATCACGTTGCACAATATACTCTGCTTCTACAAAAGGAACGTGTTCTCCCGGTTCAGCATACCACAAGTGCTCGTCACCGATAATGGAACGTAGTTCACCGACCAGAATTTCCAAAATTTTGTCACAAAGCTCGGCACCAAGTAACATTTCTCATCTGTCGTGCACCCACAAATAAATGGGCAAGTTGAGCCCCGGATAGAGTCATTTTATGTGGACTCAAATGCAGGTTGGGCGAAGCCAATAAGAGATGGATCGGGGAGTTGCAAAACATACTCTAGGTCTACCAGATGACACCACACTCAACAATCGGGGAGACTCATTTTTCGCTTACCTACAAAACCGAGGTGGTTATCTCAACGGAAAGCAGAGAACTGACCAGGAAAACTGAATTTCCCCTTTTATGAGGAACTAAACGACAAGGCTTTGAGGGAAGAGCTCGACTTGTTCAAAGAGATCTAGTTAGGGACAACTCTATGTGAATCAACTCTCAAACAGAAGATTACTCTGCACCATAATGCCAAAGTCATCAAACGGGAATTCCAAGTCGACAACTTAGTTCTACAGAGAAACCAAAAAGATTTTCATGAAGGAAAACTGGCAACCAAATGAGAAAGCCCTTATCGCTTCCTTGGTACAATAGGTAATGGGGCATACTACATAGAAAACCTAAATGGAGAACAACTCCTTCAACCTTGGAACACCATAAAATTGAAACATTATTACAGCTAAGTCCCAAACCGACATTAGGGTCTAGTCGTCGATGATCCCTCTCCAATAAGAGGCATGGCTTGCTTAGCCACAGAAGTGTGTTGAGGTACGAACATAACATCCTAACAGTAATAAAATGGCAGGTCCTCGCTCATGGACAAGTAGAACCTTAGCCCGACAGGGACACCTCGACCGAGCTTCGCCATTGAAAGTACTAACTTGCAGAACACCCAGCTCGTGATGGGAATTTCATGCCACGAAACCAAGGTCTCGATCGTGACCTTGGCCTCGTCTAGCAGTATCCAAACTCACAACCTCGACACACCTCCATGTGTGTCGATCAAACACCAGGTCAAGCAAGAATTTCCACCATAACTTAAAGTCTTAGTATAATAGCAACTTGAGAAAGTATAAACAGGAAACTCAAAAATTGAAATGTTCATAAATTGACTACAAGGGACAAAGTTATTCGCATATTACCAAAACAGGGTACGCATACCTAAACCAAAATATACTAAACACAGGTAGATCCCTTGTCCAAAACAGTTAGTAAAAATTTGGCACGCATTCTAGATAAACACATGGGCACGTAGACCCGGAAATCCTAATCTTCACGCTCATCATCATCTCTGTCCAAATCTTTAGGCGGGTAGGGTATCCTTTCATCGACCACTTGATTAAAAGGCATGCCCCCTTGGTTTCGAGCTCAACCCCGTCGTTGATAATCTTGATTTATTCCACAGCCTTGTTGAAACCATAAGTGAGGGTATCCACGACGTCCTGGTCGAACACCCGGACCTAAGCAATCAACTTTTTCCTGGTCTTGAGGGCCTCCTCCTCATTAGTTTTATCCTCAGTGGGGGCCATGATCCCCCTCCAACTCCTTCACTCTGGCGGACAACCGCTCATTCTCTTGGCTCATAGTCTCCATCTTCAGGAGCAACTTATTCAGTCCTTGACCTGGGCCTCATAATTGGTCTTAAGCTTTCGAATTTCATTCTTCAACGCGTTATTTTTCCCCTCTATCTCAAAAATTTGGGAATTTTCCTAGTCGAGAGAGGCATGGGAGCATGTTGTTGCATCATTCAGAGTTAGAGAAGTTTCGAGGACCCTCAAAACAACGGCCACATCCTCGGACAATTTTTTTTCTTTGTACATCCTTGTCCACAAAGAGAATAGCCTTCCTCTCCCCATCATAAACGCCTAAAAAAATTTTGTCGTCGAAGATATGGCTGTCAACATATTAGGGGGTAACACATATGCCTCTTCGACGCTCTTGCCCTTATTAGTAGCGGTCACATAGTCAGAGCACACCCCATGCTTCCTTTTCGCGGGATGGTCGGGGGAAGAGTGGGGATCATTGTGAGGGAAAGAAGAGCCTCCATCTCGAGCATGACACTTCGCTTATTCTTGAATCTGAGTAGCATGATCCTTGGGCTGGTTCTTTGGGACGTCGTGCCTCACCTTGAGGACGCGTTCCTGGAAGGTCGACATTCGATCTGCAATAAAAAATATTACAAATCAGTCTATGTAACAAAAATAGTTTTTAGGCAAATATTAAATACGAGCGCGTCCATAAACCTAGAAGCCTCAACAACTCTTCATTAGAGGCGCATGACCCACCACCTGGGTTCCGCGGAATGATCTTTTTGATCGGTTGAGCCATTTACCTGAAAAGCAATGAGAAAACAGTGAATTCAACATCATCAAATTCACCTTTCTACCGCAGGTCAAGTAAAAGGGTGAGGGGTACGACGAGGAGCGCTCTGTGGAGAAATCCACGACTCAAGCTCTTGATAGTTTACGAAAGGGAGGCGACTGTCATACCCCAAAATTTTCCCTCCATCTTCTCAAGATATTCCATACATCCATGCTCAAGGATTCTTCAAGGGTTGATCAGACAAACCCTCTCCTAGACAATCAACCCAAACTAGGGTTTAGTATTTCTCAGATCAAGATGGACTTCTAACATCTCCAATGGTCTCCATGCCTCCTCATATGCTTCAAAGATTCTCCATGTCAAGTTTCAAGCCTCATAAGTCAAGTTTCCTCAGACAATTGCTCAGATGGTTGAAAATCAAGATAGACAAAAAGTCAACGTGGTCAACATACAACAAATTTCATAATTTTGGTCAACATCCTCATTTTGAAGTTACATTCATCATTTGATCAAGGGTTGATCATGATTCATCAAGAAAACTCAAGATTTGCTCAAAAGTCAAACTTTCTAAATTAGGGTTTCTCAGTGAAAAGTCAACCAAACTTTGACTGAGCATAACTTCTTCATACCTTCTCAGAAATTTTCCCACCACCTCTTGTTTTGAAGGAAATTCAATTCTCTACAACTTCATGTCTCACAAGAATGTTCAAAAAATGCTTCATTTGGAAGGTATGGATCAAAACATTACAGGTCCTTTTCAAAGTCAACAAAAAGTCAACATTTTGTTTTGAAGATATATTGAGCATGGAAACTCCAATTGATATGAGACAAAAAAGGTTGGTTAGAGGACTCTTAGAGCTTTCCAAAAAGTCCAAGAACACTCAAAAATGTGGAAAATTGAGCAAGATACACCATCCACAAGTTGGGCAATTTTGAAAAGGTGCACAAAGAGAGATACTTCTAAAATTCAAAATTTTTGCAAATGGACTTACTTTTTCTTTATCCAAACTTGTTCCTTACACAATTAGGAATGTCCAAGCCCAATGCCACGAATTTTTATTTTATTTTTCTATTTAATTTGTATTTTATTAATTTAAATGCAAATTAAATTCAAAAATAAAATATAAAATCAAAATTAATTGCAAATTTGATTTTTCTCTCTTCCTTGAGATCCAAGCAACTCAATAAAGCCAGCAAATTTCGAAATTTGATTGGATATGGCAAGAATTTGATTGAAATTGATCAAAAAAGAGAAAATTTGATTTGGCACAAAATCAAATATATTTTGCATTGATTGATGATTGATTCTTTCTCAAATCAGCTCTAATTCCATCTACTATATATATACCACACATGCCACACGAATTAGGGTAGAAAAATTGGCTGGAGAAACCCTATTGAAGCTCAAAAAATCTGTGGCTTACAAGCAACTAGCAGTCATTGATCCAGCCTATTTCAATCGTTTTTAAGGATTCAAACATATTCCTTGACATCCCTGGAAGCATTCCAGACCCTCACATTGCCCAAAACCATCAAGAAACTCGAAAACCAGAATTCGGTTTGTTCTTCTTTTTCAAAATTCGATTTTCAATTCTCATGCATCATTAACATGTTTTATTGTTGTTTTTGTGATTAGAATGGAGTTTGCAAGCGTTCTGGGTAATTTGATTGCATTTCCATAGCCTGAAACACGATTTGCCATTGCTAGGGTTTTCGGTTTCAAATTAGGGTTTCTCTAAAACGGAAAAATTGGACCATGAGACTACCACCATCGTGCTCAGAACGATGTTTCCAATCGATTCATACCCTTAGATGTTATTTATATTGCCTGTACATGATTTTTTATTTAGCCAGGGCCATAGCGTCGAGCCAAGGCCGACGCAGGATTTTCAAAATTTCAAAACGAGGAAGATGAAGTTTGGCGCGAGATCGGTGTAACCAGGAGACGACACCTGTTTGTAAACCATTCGCTCCGTTTCCATGACACGTGCCTGTTGGTTCGATTGGCAAAGGCATGGGGGTATGAAAGCAAGGTCTCCAGTTCGATCCCTTGCCATGGCAAAGTATTTTTTTACAAAGTTTGCAATGTTTTCATATTTTTCTATTTTATTTAATATTTTCATGCATTTTAATTATTTTCAATATTTTTTATCATGCATTAAAAAACACCAAAAAATATTTTTCTTTTTGCATTATTTCCAGAAAAGTTTATTTAATTTATAAAATTAAAAAATACTATTTTTGCATACATATTTAATTTAATTTGTAATTTATCATTTAAAACACTTTTAATTAGTTTTTAATTATTAAATTACCTCCAAAAAATCCCAAAAAATTATTTTAGCATGTTAACATTATTCCCAGCATGAAATATTTTTCTCATTTAAAAATTTGCATTTTTACTAACATTTTTCTCTTATTCGATTTCTTCGTATTTTCTGATTTCTCATCTTTTCACAGGTTATCCCGTTTCGGGCGGTTTCTTTTATCTATTTTCTTTTATATCATTATGTAACTGCTTATGGGATGTAATAGCTTAATTAGGGCTTTTATTTTCCGCAAGTTTAAATTATGTATCTGCCCCAAAGCCATGTAATAGCGTAGGATTTATCTTTCCGCACTTTATACTTCCGCATTTTAATTTCCGCACCCTATAAACTGTTAGTAATTAGGCGTGTATGGCAAGACTAAAATTGAACATAGCTCACTCTAATTTCAAGGTAATATATCTGAAATCAACACACTCTTTTCACACACGCACCCCTTAGGGTAATTCTCTCTCGTTGCCTTTACGGATTCAAATGGTCAAGTCCCTCGAACGTAGAGGTATTCTAGCACCGTTGCCTTCAAAAAAAATCATCATAGTCCCTTCGATACAAAGATCATAAGACCCACGATGTCGCCCCCGAATACATGATCTTGACCCTCGAGTGTTGCCTACAAAAAATGATGATAGTCCCTTCGAATGTGCTAGGATACTTCCTACAAGTTGCTTTCTTTGACCATCCGATGTCCCTTCGAATGTCCCGCTTACATCCAACGAATAGGGTTACCTACCAACTAATGGTATGGATAGCACTATTCTAAAGGAACGTAAAACAACACGAAAACGACCAATTCTGAGTAGGTAATAAGACTTTTAGTTGCTTGCTCTATCAAAATACTTTTCACACCTCACACTTTTTGTCAAAGTTCAAACTCTTTTCAAAAACAAAAATATTTCCGAACACTTTGTATACATTCCTACATGAATCATTACAAAGTCAAAGCGAAATGCCTTTTTTTTCAAAACATTTTTCAAACACACAGAAAGCAAATTTTAAAGTGATCTAAGAGCAACTAAGAGCCCGTAGATAACTACGGATGGAAAGGGGTGCTAATACATTCCCTTTTCATAACCTTCTCCCTTACTCAGAATCTAACGAAGGTCTTTTTCTGTACTTTTTACCTTCCCTTAATTGGATAAAAGAAAAGTCGGTGGCGACTCTTGCTATCCGCACATTTGCGATACGAAATCCTACAAAGTCAGTTCACCGTGTTACAGTGACGCCCTAGGGAAAACACTAATATTACATTTTTCTAAAAGGGGAATCCCTCACAAGAGGCGAAATCGCCAACAAACTAACACCTGAGGGGAAATTCACGAGGGAAAGTCCTCAACAGGAGATTTATCCTGGGTCTTTCCAGAACCCATGAATGTTCTTGGATCTTCATCTATAATCCATGAATATTCATGATTTTCTTGGAGAAACCCATAGATATCTACCTTGAACTCATCGATTCATCCTAAATTCAAGCAAACTTCATCTAAAAACTCAAAGGGAAGAACAAAGTCAGAGATTTCTTGGAGGGATGAAGATTGAAGAATTCTACAATAGAAGGAACAATTCACAAATGGAGAGAGAACATAGAAACTAAAAATGACTCAAATGGGGTCCATCACCCCCTTTTTATAACCATTCCCTATAACCAACGATGCCAACAAAGCAAACAACATAGCACCATCCTTTAAAGATTCATCCACTTGCTTAGCAGACAAAAACAAATCATTCTCGACACCAGAATCAAGAAAGATAACTGACTTGTCAAAATAGTTAATAAAAACATGATTGTATTCCAACCAATTCATACCAAGAATCACATCCAATTGATCTAACGGAAGACAAACCAAATCCATCCGAAAATCTCTACCAAAAATACTGAACGGACAATTCAGAAATGCAACAGAAGTACAAACATAACCTATAACAGGAGTATCAATAATCATATTTCCATGCATATCAGACAATTCAAGATTCAACCTCTTAACACAATCCGCATAAATAAAAGAATATGTCGCACCATAATCAATGATAACAATCAAATGTGTACCATTAATAAAGCACGTACCTCGGATAAGACTATCCTTAACCGGAGTCTCAGCACCAGACAATGCAAACACTTTCCCTCTAACTTGCGCTTTCTTCGGCTTTTCACACTTAGTACTAATATGACCTTGTTCACCACAGTTGTAACAAGTCGCATCCGCACTAAATCTACAATCAGCAATTTTGTGACCCACCTTGCCACACCTAAAGTACTTTCCAACATCCTTTCCACAATCAGAAGCATGATGTCCTTCCACACCACACTTGAAGCACTTGGGTGGAGTAAAAGATCCTACTTTACATACTATCATGTTGGGAAGACAAGCATATCTCATCAAATATGATCTCATATACTATCAACAAGAGATTAAGGGTGATCAGTTCCTCAATTTGTCAATAGGTAGGTGACAACCATAATGGAGCATAAACAATTGTTACCAAACTATAATAGTGTCCTTCATCTATGCTCAAATCCGCACTTTTGAAGTCAACAGAATACCAAACCAATGCTCCACCACAGAACAACTCAGAGAAGCGAAAGCTTCTCCCCCACTTGTTTCAAACTCCCTCCTACAATCAAGCGATTTGAAACACACCAGTACCGATAATGTTTCACATACATATCAAATACAACAGGGAATAAACTCATTAATAACCTGGCCAAATCTAACTAACTAGGCTCTGATACCACTAATGTAACACCATCTAATCCACACATAAATATATTGCACAATCAGAGTAAAATAGAATGCATATCAAGAGGACATTACATATTTTTGTTTCAAGTTAAAACAATATATACGCTGGTCATAATCATAACACACGTTTGAATCTCATGCTTTAAAACGACATCATGCATTTCACAGCGGATCATTTCTTATTCACAGATAATATCAATGATTACATCCCATACTATAACCATTGGATGAAAAGCGATGAATCCATAACATAATCAAGTCATCAAAATTCATACATCGGCGCCAAGGCCACATCAAAATAGTATCTCAACATACACATCCAAAATATATGAGAATACATAACAAATATCTCATAAAAGCAGAAATTCAGATAAATCCCGTGTGATATGACCATAGAAATGACTCAACTACCTAGTATAGGATAAACTAGCTAAAACTTCTCAACTAGGCTAGTGTGAAGTACCGCTATCCTTGGAACCTGCACGTTACCCACATAGAGGCAACATCATAATAGAAGGGTGAGAATTCACATCATTATCTAAATATATATATAATTGGAAGCAATATAGAAACAACATTTATTCAAGAATTCCACACACTTCAAGTAATATTCCAAAATAATATGATTATAAAGACATTCCAAGTATAATATATTCACATTTATCACAAATAGCATAAATGTCATCAACCTAAACAATTCAACTATTCATATAATCAAATACCACAATTTCAATGCACACAACACATATTCATCAATGACTCATGAGACAACAATGCAATGTGACTCAACATGCATGTGGTACAATTGGGAACATTTTGTTCACCTCGATTCCGATTCATTATCTTAGAATTAAAGCCATGCTTCCAATTCGGACAAGACCAAAGCCTTTGATACTTATCCATAAGCCAAATTGCTACTTATCCATTCAAGGATCGAGCCAATATGTGAACCCAAAGTTTCACCGCTACTTATCCATCAAGGATCAAGCCAATTATGGACCCAAAGTTCCACCACCTCAATTTTCAAGGTGAACCATGTATGCATGTGCAATTCATCAGGATAGCATATGTAAATTAAGATTATCCACCAACCTCAATTATCCAAGCATATCACCATAATTCACCTCACGTGAACTATTCACCATTTGCACAACATCATGTTACAACAACAACAACAAGCATTACATGTAGCATATACATATCACCACATATAACAAATAGCATATAGAATATCATTCCAGCAATGTTATTCACAATATTCCATCAAATAAGATTCACACATACTATACTCAAATAATCTAGCATACATTGAAATAATATTCAAAACAATCCAAAACGCATTTAATATTAATCGGACCAATTAATTACATATATGAAAATACTACCATAAATATAACCATATGAGATTTCATGTCAAAAGATCCTAAAAATAATATTTTTCATCTCAGGTCACGTTAAGCCCGACCTATCGCGCTAAGCGCCCTTTCAAGAACAGACAAACCCAATCTTACAGAACTTTTCATGCTAAGCCCGATCCTGATGGCGCTAAGCGCGGTTTATGAGACAACACTTTTTATGCTACGAACCAACTTCTTTCTCCCACGAAATTACCATACAAAATCCATTCCAAACAACCAAATAACATCATTAAAGGGTATATTAACATGTTACTAGTCATGGGTCATCATTCTAAGTTGAAAAACACAATTCCTCTTCAAACCCTAACATTCAAAGATTCTAGAAATTGAAATTGAACAACCTAGCATGTTACTAATCACTACCCAACAACATAGAAGTAAATAATAACATGGATTCTTCCCCTTACCTCTTGAAGATTCCTCTTTTAGGGATTCCTTTTCACTTTTCCCCTTTCTCCTCTTCTCTTCTCTTGTTTCCTTTTGCTCTTCTTTCACCAAATGACAATTCTAATTATGATTTCCTTCTAACCCTTTACTAACTAGGATTGTCCTAATGGACTTAATACTTAACACCTCTCCATTACTTCTATTCATAATTCTTAGGCCCATTACCAAATAAAGACAATTCTACTACAAAAACTCAATTATTCAAATAACACATATATTCAAATAATTAAATTTTCATTTAAATCACCCAATTAAATTAATTATCACATAATATAATAAATAATAATAATTAATAATTAGCCATTAAAATCGGTATGTTACAGAATACACAGACCGAAAATGAAGACTGAAAATGCCGACCAGACTTCAACAGAATACACAGACCAACATATTCTGAAAAGAACGAGAAACAAGAAAAATGAAGACTAGAAACGCCGATCAGACTTTAAATATAGAATCTAGAAACGACGCCTAGACTCCAAACATGGTGGTAGAACGTTGTTGCGCCATGAGAATAGGAATGAGTATCGTACTCGAACCTAACAAGAATTGGCCTCGACCCAATTCGACCGTGTTTAGCCAGGTAAGAACTGGGACATAACAATGGAGTAAAGATTGGAAACGCCGACCAGACTTTACAAACTCAGAACGCTATACTCTGAGAAAGGAAACAAGTGTGATACTTGCTCCTTAGAAGAATTTAGTGATTACTTTCCTAAATTGACCGGTTATGCCAGGAAAGAACTTGGAACACAACAAAGATGAAAACTAGAAACGCCAACCAGACTTCAAACATAGAGACTAGAAACGCCAACCAGACTCCAAGCATAGTACTATGACATTGCACTATGTTAATAGGAACGAGTGTCGTACTCGAACCTAACAAGAATTGGTAGCGATCCAACTCTTGTACCATTGGAAAGGCAACAAGGAATAGTGACAACTAGAGCTTTTTCAGAATAAACAGAACACCGTAGACTGAGCGAAGGGATTATGTGTGATACTTGACCTACAAGGAATTGGTGGTTGCGACCCAATTCCAACTTCACCAGGGAAATACCAGTGACAAGTGGATTTTCTCATAATAAATTCCGAATTCTGAGGGAGAAAACAAGTGTCGGGCTTTCTTTCAATAGGCATAGGTGACAACCTGACCTAAACATGTTGTGTCAGGAAAGAACTGGGACACAACAAGGAAATGAAGACTAGAAACGTCGACTAGTTCAATCAGAATACACAGATCACCGTATTCTGATAAGAGAAACAAGTAACGTCGCACTTGTTCTTGAAAGGTGAGAGTGACAACCCAACCGAAAAATGTTGCTGAAACGACTGGTCGAATCCTCATCGAATAGTATATCAATAAAGTCACCATCGAACGTTTTTTATCCTGCAGAGGGAAAGGAAAACATTGAGTTAACTTGAGAGGGAGAAATCACGGTCTTTTGACCGAGAGATCGGGTAATGGAGTCAATTACACGAGGGGAAGGTATTAGCATCCCCACGAGTCCGTTCTAATCTAAAGGGTGTGTTATATTTACTGCTTAAATGCTATATCTATGTCTAATGCCTACAAGATAAGGGAGAATGCATGTGAAAGAAAGAAAATAAACAAACACAGGGAAAAGAAGGAAATATTTATAAAGTTTGCTCGGTCGAGCACCGTGGCCAGATGCCTACGTATTCCCTCGTGTATTGGGAAAGTCAAAGCATCGTAGTTCGGCTCAATTGTTTTGGTGGGTTAAGTGTTTTTTAATGGACAATGCGGATGAAGCACGCCATTTCTGAAAAGGTTTTAAACACAAATAAATCCCGTAGGCGAAAAATATTTGTATTGGTTGGTTGCTTTTACCTTGGAAAGGAGTTCGAACCATTATTAAGTGTTTTAGTTTTCCAAAGAAAAAGAAAGAAGGTTTTAGTTTTAAATACATATATGTGAAAGAAAACGCGGGGAAAATAAGGAAATATTTATAAAATTGTGCTCGTTCGGGCCACGCGACTCAATGGCTACGTATCCTTTTCGAGGAATCAGAGCGTCGTAGTTCGGCTCACCATTTTTAGTTTGTTTGTATTTTTTATGAACAATGCCGGAGAAACATGTCCCTTCTGAAAAGTTTTAAAAATAAAAGCCAAATGGAAAAAAGTTTGAGATGTGTTAAGGTTTTTTGTATGAACGATGATCCATTTATTTGCAAAAGTATTTAAGGTTTAGATCGCACGAAAGTCTACGGATGAAAAAATAATAATGACGAGAGGAAACCCGCTTATCACTTCCCAGTCACTTAAGGCTCAAGTTAATGCAATCTGTAATACGGTGGGAGAACTGACTTGTTTGTTTTGCGTTTTATCGCAAATGTTGCGAATAGCAAGAGTCACCACCGACTTTTCTTTTATCCAATTAAGGGAAGGCGAAAAGAACAGGAAAAGATCTTCGTTAGATTAAGGGCGCTTATGAAAAGGGAAGGTATTAGCACCCTTTCCATCCGTAGTTATCTACAGGCTCTTAATTGCTTAGCTCACTTTATAAATTGCTTTTTGTATGTGTGTGTGTGTGTTTGAAAAGATATTTTGAAAAGGCATTTTACTTTGACTTTGTAATGATTCTCGCTGGAATGTATATGAAGTGTTTGGAAATGTTTTGTTTTAGAAAAGACTTTGTAATGATTCGCGCTGGAATGTATACAAAGTGTTTTGAAAAGTGTGAGGTGTAAAAATTATTTGATAGAGCAAGCAAAAGAGTCTTATTACCTACTCAGAATGGTCGTTTCCATGTTATTTTACTTTCCTTTAGGGTAGCGCTATCCATACCATTAGTTGGTAGGTAACTTTATCCGTTGGATGTAAAGGGACATTCGTATGGTCATAGAAGGCAACATGTAGGGATACCTTAGCATATTCGTAGGGACGATCATCACTTTTCGTAGGCAACAATTGAGATCATGTATTCGTAGGCCACATCGAGGGTCATCAAGGGACTATGATCTTTGTATCAAAAGGACTATGATGATGTTATTCGTAGGCAACTGTGCTAAGATATCCCTACGTTCGAGGGACATGACCATGTATTCGAAAGGCAACAAGAGGGGATACCCTAAGGGGTGCATGTGTGAAGAGTGTGTTGTACTCAAATATTTATCTTGTGTTAGAAGTGATCTATGTTGCTTGATTTAATCTTTTCATACATGCCTAATTACTAGCAGTTAGATATGTGCAGAAAGTAAATTGCGGAAATGTAAAGTGCGGAAAGTAAATCCTACGCTATTACATGGCTTTGGGGGATATACATAATATAGGAGTGCATAAAGTAAATCCTAATTAAGCTATTACATCCCATGAGCAGTTACATAATATTGGAAAAAAATGCGAGAAATTAAAGTCCTAACTATTACAACCTGTGAACAGTTACAATATTAAGAATAATTTCGCGAGAATGATCGAATTGCAAATAATAAAAAATAATGTTAGTAAAAAGAAAATATTTGAGTTAGGAAAATTTTTTAGGGTTAATAAACCTAATTAAATTAGAAAACATTTTTTGGGAATTTTCTGGATTAATTTGATATGAAAAAATTGATTAAAAGTTAATTTTCGATTAATTAACAATTAAAATAAAACATGAGTGAAAAATAATATTTTTTAATGAAAAATTAAATTAGAGTTTTACTAATCTAATTATGAAAAGAAATATTTTTTTGTAATTTTTGTAGTGTATTAAAAAAAATGTTGAAAGAAATTAAATAGAATAAGAAAAATGTGAAAATAATGAAAAAAGGTTAGTTTTGCAAAGGGATAAAAAATAATGGACAGAGCCAGGGATCGAACCCCTGCCCTTCCCTTCACACGCACGCTGCCTTACCAACCGAGCCAGCCTGCAATTATGTTAGTCATATGAAACGAATATATTATAAGCAAAATTAATTTCTGGAAATTAATTCAAAACAAAAAACGCCCAAGGGTCTTCTTCCTTTTGAATTTCCTAGGCTTTTAGCTACGGTTTTCATCTGTTGCCATAGCCTTTACCTACATATCATTCCTGTAGCTAAATCCCTGCAAGAATCTAACCAGAAAAATACAAATGATAAATGAGTTATGAGGCCATGGATCAACTCAGTTTGATCCTCAGAGTATGATGGAGTCATTGGTTTCGTCCAATTTTCCCTAATTCGCAAAGCCCTAATTCCAAGCTTGGAACCCTAGCCATGGCAGATTCGTATATCTGCACTCAAACTTAAATCAAACCATGCAGAAAGCTTTGAAATAGCATCAGGAACACAAATATATAATCAAATCATGTTAAAGGTGCATGAATCATTGAAATAGATATTGAGTTAAGAGTATGCAAACCGTAATTGGGTTCTTGTGATTCTGGACGTCTGGATGCTTGGTGAATGGATGGAATTGATCAGAGAGTCACCAGGAACGTGTTGCAAGGCTTGAAACGACTTGAATCGGAGCAAAACTGTGGCTGCTAGTTGCTTGCAAGTCACGATTTTTTGCAACTTAGGTTAGGGTTCTTGAGCATGAATTTTCGTTCTTGTAGTATCTGGGATCATTGTGTATATATACTAGAGTGAATTAGGTCAAGAATCATGAAGAAATTATATGCCAATCAATGAGAAAATATTTGATTTGTTAAGAAACCAAATATTTCCTTTATTGAATCAATTTCAATCAATTCTCTTGCCAATCTCAATAATTTCAAAATTGACAGCTTGTATGTCTTGCTTGGACCTCAAGAATGAGAGAAAATCAACCTTGCACTTAATGTTTTGATTTTATATCTTTTATTTTAATTAAATTGGTTTTAAATGAATAAAAATCCAAAATAAATAAAAATAAAAGACAAAAGGTGTGGCCTTGGGCTTGGAGGTTCTAATTCAGATAAGAAACAAGTTTGAACCAAGAAAAGTTAGGCCCATTTAGAAAAAATTTGATTTTCTCAAGTATTTCTCTTCATGCACCTCCTAAAAAATGCTCAACTTGTACAATTTGTATCTTGCTCAATTTTCCACATTTTTGGATGTTCTTGGACTTTTTAGGAATCTTAAGATGTCCTATAAACACTCATTTTAGTTTCATCTTCATTGAAGTTTCCATGTTCATGAACACTTCTTTGCAAAAACATGACTTTTTGTTAACTTTTAAAAAAACCTATAATGTTTTGATCCATAACTTCCAAATGAAGCATTTTTGGCCAAATCTTGTGAGGCATGAAGTTGTAGAGGATTGAATTCCCTTAAAAATGATCTTTGGTGGAAAAATTTCTGATAAAGTATGTGAAAGTTATTCCTGGTCAAACTTCTGTTGACTTTTGTTTGAAAACCCCTAATTTAGAAACTTTGACTTTTGATCCAATCTTGACTTTTCTTGAGGAATCATGATCAACCCTTGATCAAATTATGAATATTACTTCAAAATATTGATGTTGACCAAAAATTATAAAGTTTGACTGTATGTTGACCATAGTTGACTTTTTGTCCAATACAACTGATTTTCAACCATTTGAGCAACTAGATGAGAAAATTTGACTTGTAAGGCTTAAAACTTGACATGGTGATCCCTTGAAGCATGTGATGAGGTATGGTGACCACTTGAAGCATTGGAAATCCATTTTGACCTGAGAGGAGCAAAACCCTAGTTTGGATTGATTGCTTAGGAGAGGGTTTGTCTGGTCAACCATTGTGAATTGTCTTGAGAAGTGGGATGGAAAATTTTGGGGTATGACACAATCCTCATGTTTCCCGTACATATCTGAAACAAATAAGCCTGCAAGAGATTACAACCCAAACAATACACACAAAGGAGCGCCTATCGTAGGAAAATGTCAAAATGTGTGTCGTACACATATGAAACAATCCAATGATCCTGCAAGAGATTACAATCCAGACAATGTAGACAAAAGGTATGTGTATCATACGCTATATCAAAATGTGTGTCGTGCACATCTAAAACAAATGAACCTGCAAGAAGGTGAAAACCAAGCAATGTAGACAAAGGGGGTGCCTATCGTAGGCAATATCATAATGTGTATCATACACATCTGATACAAATAAATCTGCAAGAAGGTGAAAACTAATCAATGCAGACAAAGGATGCATACACATGTGTACAAGATCGGGATATGTATCGTACATATCCAAATCAATCGCATAAACCTGCAACAAGGTGAAAACCAAACAATACAGACAAAATATGCACACACATGTGTGCAAGATCGGGATATGTATTGTACATATCCAAATCAATCGAAGAAACCTGTAAAAATGTACACTAAACAGTGTACAATGGTAACAAAATGTGTGTCGACACATCCGTAACGAAGCACCTGCACCAAATTAATTATGCAAAAATAATTTGGAGCAATAGAGTGTAAGCTTGTGCATCGAACACAAAAATTGGATCACAACGGTATCCGAACAAAGTTTTCCAATCACACAATCAAGCGATAATTATGTAATCATAAACTACCTCAAGATACCTTGCATAATCAACAAACATGTCAAAAATAACAAGGAATATTGATGCAAGAAAGGGTGGAAGAAAACTTGAAGAAAGCATAGGTGAAAGTATAATTAAAATTAAGGATTTTTGGAATTTTGAATTGGGTAACCGGTTACCCCCTGGAGAACCCTGGTTCCCCAACTTTGTACTAAGTCAGAACCAAAAATGCACTCTTGGTAACCCGTTACCCACCAGAAGGACCCGGGTTCCTCGATTTTGCAAAAAAAAAACAAAACCAAAACACATTTTTGGTTAACCCGTTACCCCCCAGGAGGACCCGGGTTCCTCGATTCTGCACCAGACAACATGAGATTTGGCTTTTTCGGAAACTTCGAAAGGTCGTAACTCATGCTTCGGGTTTTCATTTTGCGAATCGTTTGAACCGTTGGAAAGCTTGAAAATAGTAGAACGTTCATGGAACGTACGAGAAACAAATCGTCGAGCGATCATGTGACAAATTCTCCTTGAAAGTTGTGTGTCGACGCGTGAATTTGCCAACGTTTTATAGACCTCGACACGCCTTACGGGAAATTTTTTGTCATAGAAGGCGAAATTCACGTCGATTTCGTAACTATCCTAACAAGGAGAATTTATGAACACAAAATTGAGGAGAATTGTGCCTTAATATCAAAGCTCGACGGCTCAAACATTTTCACAAACACCTAAAATGCGCATATTTACACATAGTTTTTTTAGCATGGATCAAGGTTCAAACCTAATGCTAATCACATGCAATTTAAGGTTTCACATCAACAAGTCAATAGTAACAACAATTAACCTCTTGCATAAGCATTTTTCTTATGAAAATCAATTAATCAATAAGTGTTTTTATCAACCAATTCTGGATTTCAACATTATGATCACATCAAATCAAAAGTCTACAACCTAATCCATAATCTCCATGCAACTCCTCAACTAAATCCTTGATTAATTTTCAAATCTAGGAAAGTTATTATTCAAGAATCAATTATGCAAAAGTACTTAAATCAAGAATTCTTACCATCGAATCAAAGAGGAGGACGAGGAGAAGAGATCGTTGATGTCGAATCGAAGAAAATTGGAGGGTAGATAATAGAGAAGATACGCACAAGCTTGGGGAAGAAGAGAGGAAAACTTCAATTCTTCACCTTGACGCCTTGAATGTTGTTGAATATTCTTGAGAAAACTTGATGAAAAGCTTGATTTGATTCTTGAGAATTGAGAGAGAATAGAAGAGTGTGTTTTTTGTGAAATTTGACAAATGAATTCTTGCTCCTTGATTTATGAGAGGCAAATTTTATTTATAGGTGTAAATTTTGGGCTTTTGAGTTTCTTGGATCCAAGATTAGGCCCAAATCGCATTTATCCAAGATTAGGTGTTAATTTCTTTGAACGAGGATCTTCTGATCAAAATCCAAACTCGGGATGTTCATAACAATCGAAGCCAACAGAATTTGTGAACTTTTGACACCAATCCTATTGCGTTTCGATAAAAATAAAGCGAGATATGATTTTTTGAATGTTGCGCGTCAGATGAAAAATGCTCGGTTCAACT
The DNA here is from genome assembly GCA_021764765.1 of Vicia sativa. NCBI lineage: Eukaryota > Viridiplantae > Streptophyta > Magnoliopsida > Fabales > Fabaceae > Vicia > Vicia sativa. The sequence goes on from CM038796.1 coordinate 232,113,852, forward strand.
CAAAATCACCTTCAAAGAATAAAATTCGGGTATTGAACCATAAGGAATTAGCTCTCAGCTTGACCAAGGAAGTTGAAGGGGACTTCGAGACAGAGTTTTAGATACCAGTCCTGCTTAGTTTCGATATTCCATCCAGGAGTTATGAACCGTGAACGCAGTTCAACCACAAAACTCAATTTATTCCACTTGAAATATTAATTTTTCCGGAGACTTTCTTCACAAAATTAGGCTCCGACCTAAGAATGAAAGTTGGAGATAATATTGAGAGGGACTTACCAGTCAAAAATCATCAGAAAATACACAACGAGCTGAGAGATATGAATTCTGGAGCGTCTGAAACACATTAGAAACTAAATTTCCACTTTATTAAGAAACGAACTATCGAAGTTCTTCGTTGACGAAATGGCTTTCAATCTGAACAAATTAATTGGAGAACATATTGAAATGGTTCCAACGTCTGTAGAATGAACCCGAGATAACCTTCTGACCAGAAGATCATGTATTAAGCATACGAACCAAAAAATAACAATTTCTAGTTCGAAATAGTCTGAATTGGCCGAAACGCACAGTTTCTTCCACAACTTGAGATGCTCTGAAATTCATAACCACATGATCAATAATATGCATGTATGTTTATGATAATGGAACTATAAGCCAAATACATTAAAATAAAGAGGGTAAAGTTTGGGGTACAACACCTTGTCTGTGATATTTGACATGAAGGTCATAACAATTGAGGAAGCTCAATACATCAACAACATGAGAGTTGATGAACTTGTTGGGTCACTTTAAATATTTGAGTTGGCTATTTGTGATAGGGATGAGAAAAATAACAAAAACGTAGATTTTGTATCCAATGTTGAAAATGATAAAGGTTAAGCTGAGCTTGACATTGACGAGGATATGTTTAATATCGTTGTTCTTCTTGGGAAGAAATTCAATAGGGTGTTAAAAATATTGGATAGAAGAGAAATAACATATGCCAAGAAAATATCATATGATATCAAAAGAAGCCAAGTAAAAGCAGAAGCATTCAATATTTTGAATGTGAAGGATATGGTCATATTAGACCTGAATGTACCAACTTCCTCAAGAAACAACATAAGGGTTTTACTGCATCTTGGTTTGATGATGATAATTCAGAAGATGAAGACAATTCTAAGTCTGCCAAACTAGTGTTGGCTCTATCTGGAAGATGGAAAGATGAAGTTAAAATATACGTTGAGTGTGATGAGAATGATATTTATGAACACTTAGATGTATCCTAGAGGGGTACTTGTGACATGTGTGAAGAAAACATCAAGAAAAAGGAAAAGAAAAGGAAGACCATTGATGACTTAGAAAATGAAATGAAGCAACTCTTCAGTACTATTTCTCATATACAAATTGAGCTAATGCGCTTGTTGTACCTATTTTATAACACAAGTATTTAATTTATCATTTTCCACATGGATTGGTGTGATATCACTTCCTTTCTATAGTTCAAGTGAATTTAAGGGCTATAGTCATAAAATGGGTTTTGGTTTTAGTCACAAAAAGATTAAATTCCATGCAAAGGTGTTTAATATCCTTTCAAAAAGAGTTGTTTTGGATTAAAAAAGTGATTTTATTTGAAAGGTTTGATTTGGTAAAATCATGTCAAGATTATGGTTCATTAACCTATTTCATATATATTTGATTAATCAAGCATATGAACTAATTGATGATCGACAAAACCACGTATCATCTCAATATCATTCATGTCTAAACAATATTGTGAGTATTATCATGTTAATCTTTAGATGATGCTCAACCTAACTATTGACATAAGAATAGTTAATGCTTGATACTAGTGAATACTAACTCACAAATCCATGTCTAGAGTTTGCTCATTAATAGATGAATATATTCGGTCAAGTTTGAAACATACTTCTCAATAGTGATCAAAACCATACAAAGAATAGTAAATGCAAAGATATTCAACATATATTAATCATCAACCAAGTTTATTCACTAGATGATCAAAATAAATTCATAAAAGCTAGGTTAACTACCTCTAACCTTGATGCAAGAGAAATTTAGTTATCCATTGACATGGTAGCTTCAACAATAAGAAAAGAGAGGAGATGATCAAGCATCAACGGTTATTTCTCTACTATTGATGCTCCAAATCTTTGATTTCTTTCTCTATAATGTTTTCTCTTTGATATTTAGGTCTCAAAAATATGGTAGCCCCCAAAATATCTAAACAAAAGGTTATATACAAGTGGCTGAAAATGCAGGCCGTACTAAGCGCACTAACTCGCACTATGTGTGTTTCATGAAAAAGTTAAACCTCATTAGGAGCGCGCTAAGCGCCACAGACTAGGCTAAGCACGTTAACCTCTGCCTCCACCATGCTAAGACCGCGCTAAGAGCAACCTGAAGCACACAAACTCCTTCCAAAATGCTTTAAAAAAATCATCTTTAAGCCAATCCAATGTCCAAGCTTCAATCCAAAGCAAAAATCCTACAAATTTTAGAAAAAAAAATGATTAACTACAATGATTTATATGATTAAATAAAAATATAATTATTTACATAGAAACAAAAGGAAACAACCGAATATGCGGTAAATAAAATCGAAAAGCACCAAGAACAATACTAAATTGCTTCTTTGTTTCTCCTCGAACAAAGATTAAAAAAACTCAACAAAGACAACAAGACCAAAAATTTAACAAGGTCAATCAACATAAAATGGATGGTTCATACTCAACATATGCGCGCACAGATACACAATAATTGCTTCTTCGAAAAATAACATGGCTATGAATTAAGTTATAAACACAAATCATCAACACATGTAAACATAAGCAAAAGAAATTTTCAAACTTGAATCACCTAAATTTCACTTCAACACTTTCTTGAAGAACAAAATTCAATAATTACATAAGACAAAACACTCTCACTAGCAACCGTGCACATCCGGAATAATCTATGCATTCATCAAAACAAGTTAAAAGAACGATATGGAAACAAAGATCACTAAGGGCTTTCTAAGGTTGTAACTTGGCTTGGTTTAAAAATAGAAGATAATATATACAAGTCCATTGAATCAAAATAGGTAAAGATCATAAAGATCATTTCAAATTATTCACAACATTCATTCTTACTTCATCCTTATTTCATCACAAACTTTTTCTTTCTTTTCTCACAATGATCATTTCCCTTTTTTTAAAGTTTTATTCGTTCTTTTATTTTCAAATTATTTTCTTTTTCTTTCTCAAATGATACATTGTGCCATCAAATTCATTCTTTCTTTTTGAACAACCTCCCCAACTTTTAATTTTTCTTTCCTTATTATTTAAGAACATGCTCTTCAACAAGGCTAATCAAACAATTGGGCAAAGTGTTTAAAAATAAGAAAATTTTCTTAGAATGAATCATCATTGAATTTCTTATTGATCATCAACAAAATTACTAAGTGATATACTTAACAATTTATTGACCTTGATTTATTCAAAAATTTCAATTTTAAAGCTCAAAAGGGTTCACTAAGATTCACAAATTCACAAGGTTAATTGAAGCCCTTTTAAGTTTTCAAAAAGGAAGCATCCAATTTAAGGATTAATCATATATTATCATTCACACATCTAGAGGTCAAAAATCACAAATCCACAAGGGTTGTCCATCACCAACCAGGAACGAGGCAGTTACAACCCTTTCAACAAGTCAAAACAAACCAATATCACACGATTTGTTCCCAAAAAATGAGAAGTTAAAAAAGGAAAATAAAATAAAAGGAAAAAGAGAAAGTCCGCTCAGTCAACAACTTGAAAACAAGTGACTTAGTCAAAATTGGGGCATCCCGATGGACTGCAAATTTACAAAAATTGGTCCAGGCAAAAATCTTAGAAAACAAAAAAGAAAGGATCACAAAAAAAAATAAAAAAATCCTTAGCAAGAAACAAATCTTTGTAACTATAAAAAAAGTGTGACTTCCACGTCAAAAAATCTCATCGATTTTTTAATTATCACAAAATTCTTTTAGAAAATGAACGCTTGCACCGAATTAGCTGAACGTATGACAGGAGAACATAAAGAATAATGGGTGGATTAAAATAAAATTTGAGCCATTAACCATTTTATTCAAAAACTTGTGAACCATGCCACCATTATAACCCTAAAAAGTTCTAATTGAAGTAGAGTTTATTTCAAAAGCATACTACAAAGAGATTACATTAAACAAACTCTCAGAAAATTTCTAAACATCTACGTTGGTATCGTATTCTCACATCATTTTTCATAATAAAAATATATGTTGCATTCTAACCAATGATTAACCCATTGAATAACACAATATCATTTCAATTAATACTTGGATTTCAAAACTGACACAAGCATCACATTATAACTACCATTTTCAAAATGAATAATTTTATTCAGAGTAAGCACTTGACATCAAGAAAGTTCCAACGATGAGCATCAGTTGAAGAGCTTGATCGTTCTAAGGGATAAACCTCTTGAAGACTTCATTGATTTGGGGCAAATCACTTCAAGGGATAATTATCCCAAGGTAAAAATCTCTCGAAGACTATGTTGAGGGAGAAGAAGCCACTTTCAAGTGGTCACAATAAGGGGAAAATCGCTTGAAAACTCTGTCAAAGCAAAGGACAACCTGTCTCAAGATTCAGTCAATCTGGAGCAATCATAAAGAGATTAGGCAAGTCTATCCAATAATCAATACTGCTCAAATATTCAAAGTTCTGGGGCAGACTATCTTAATCCATTATGGTACATGTGATCAAAATTTCATCTCGAGGAGAACTCTTTCAAAGACCCTACAGACAGTGGCAAGACTGGTTAAATAGGAGAAATTCTTCTCCATACTTCCAAAGCTATTCAAGCAAGTTTTGTCATGCATAAGAAACCATTGATTTCAAGGCGAGTGTCAGGAAGTCATGCATAGCACATCCCATAAACTTTCAACAAGAATCCTTATACCCAAGAAAAATACTTCATAGTGTCAACCACAAGTGACCTACCACAGGGGAACTAATAAACCTTTCAAAGCATAAATCATTATCATGCACCAATCATGTCGCTTCCCTAATTCATATCATCACATTCATTTGGAATAACATGAAGCCCTATAAAACAAACATACAAAATCAAAGCTGAATCTTCATTGGCACCCCTATACAAAATTAAAGCTAAATCTTCACTGACACCTTTAAAAGCCCTATTTCTTTGGCACCTTCAAAGTCCAATTTTTATTGGCACCTCCATCAAATCCCATACATTATTGGCATCTCTATATCAAATATCAATCTCCATTGGCTCCTCAAAATTTAATCAATATTGCAATCGAAAATCCTTGATTCACATTCATTCCTTTTGACAAAAAGCACACAGCCTCTCATAAACGTATTCATGTCAAAAGCCTCACCTAGCATTTTCACAACAAAAGCCCAACTTGTTGGCATCTTGCATATATTAATTCATCATTGCATAACATTGCATTCTTAAACGCGTAACATATCCATCAAGATGAGGCATTACACTATATAGATTCAAACATGCATATGAAGCATAAGCCAAGATTCAAGCATGTTTTGAAAGCCCAGTTTAATTCTCAGTTGGAATAGTGGCACTTCTTCAAGGAGAATATCATCCTCACATAAGTCCCAGTTGGCACTCCCAACAGTTTCCCAAAAAGAATTTCTTTTTTATTTTCCTTTTGCAAATGTTATTGGCTTTTTGTCAGTATCCTATGCCTTTTGCGTATGAATTTTCTCATTACCTTTTGTGTGATAAAATGTCATTCATTATTGTATTCACCTTTTGCGATATTTCTCTACCTTTCTCACAAGGATTTGCACACATCCCCACCAGATACTATCAATGTATCTTCTATTCATTATGCTGATGTTATTCATTATTTTACAATCCACCCATTGTGCCGATGTCTTTCCAGTTTACTTTCCAACCTCTGTGCTGATGTCATACTTTGTTTCCAATCACCGAGTTGATGATGACCATTTGTTACCCTAGTCGATGTACTAATATTGATCATATTTTTCCCAACCACAAAGTTGATGATGATCAATTGTACCCCAGTTGAAGTACTGATGTTGATAATATTTTGTCTCCAATCAGAGAGTTTATGATGGTTTATTGTTACCCCAGTCGTATTACTGATATTGACCATATTTTGTCTCCAATCAGAGAGTTGATAATGATCAGTTGTTACCCCAGCCGCAATACTGATATTGATCATATTTTTTCTCAGACTGCATATTAGATGATGATCAGTTGTTACTCCAGTCGTAATATTGATGTTGATTATATTTTTCCCAACCGTAGAATTGATGATGGTCAATTGTTACCCTAGTCACAATATTAATATGGATCATGTTTTTTCTCCAACCATATAGTTAATGATGATCAATTGTTACCCCAGTCATAATACTAATGTTTATCATATTTTGTCTCCAACCGCATAGTTGATGATGATCTATTGTTACCCCAGTCGTAGCACTGATGTTCATCATATTTTGTCTCTAACCGTAGAGTTGATGGTGATCAATTGTTACCCTATTTGCAGTACTGGTGTTGATCGTATTTTGTCTCAAACCACAAAGATGATGATGATTCGTTGTTACTCCAGTTGCAGTACTGATGTTGATCATATTTTTTTCTCCAATCGTAGAGTTGATGATGATTAGTTGTTACTTTGGCCGCAGTATTAATGTTGAGCATGTTTTGTCTCCAACCACGGAGTTGATGATGATCAGTTGTTACCCCTGTCGCACTACTAATGTTGACCATATTTTATTCCCAGACATCGCACTAATGTTGATCTTGTTGTTCCCAGTCACCATGTCGACGTCATACAATTTACTTCCCCAACCATCATGTTGATGATTAGTCATTCTTAATCCCCACAATGTCTTTTCTCTGTCTTTTGCACGAGAAGGTTTATTCCTCAATGAAGTCTCATTTACCTTTTGCAAGTTCTCCCTATCTTTTGTAGAATAAATTCTAGATATTTACCTTTACAAGTACGCTTGGTCAAACACCCATTTACTATATACACTTGCCTTTTGCAAGATATAGATGTCTCTGCCTTTTGCATGAGAAAACCCCAATATCTTGTCGCAAATTGTCTCTATCATTTCCTTGATATCTTTGTGGAAACCCTGCGGGAATACCTCAACTACCAATTACTTGCCAAAGCTCGTTAGTGGAGGCGAACAAACAAAAATATTATAAATATTTCCACATATCTCTTCTTTTTGTAGTGCAAATTTTTGGTATTTTTGTATTTAATCATCTTCCACCTTGAACGTCTGAAAGTCGTTATTCATACCTTCAGGTTTAAGATGACTAAATAGGGCCAACTGTCATACCCCCAAATTTATCCTCCTATTTTTATTTTTAGGAGTCATTTTCATTCATATTCATTTGTGGCATTATTAGGCCAAGGGTTAGCATTGTAAAAAAGGTTAAATATATTTTTGGCCCCTATAAATTACTAAATTTTGTTTTTGGTCCCTATAAAAAAACATGATATGTTCTAGTCCTTACATAATTATTATGCACGTAATTTTAGTCTCTATTATTAAATCGATATGTATTTTTTAGTGATTATTTTGCAGATATATTTAGAATGTATAAAAAGTTCCTCGGGAAAAAATTCAAAATTTGGTTTCTAAGTCGATATTTTCATTACTTTTATCAATATTTTTGGAAATTAAAAAAAATTATATTTAATTCTTCTCATTTTAAAAAACTCTAAAATTTGGTAAAGAAACCATTTATAGTATTCTAAACATGTATGAAAAAATTATTTTAAAATTTAAAAGTTTAAGCGTAATTAAACCGTTTTTAAAATTAAAAAAAATAACAGGGACTAAAACAGCATGATTAATTTTTTTTTAGGACTAAAATTTATTATTTTTTTTAATAGAGATTAAAAATAAAATTTAAAATATTTATAGGGACCAAAATTATATTTAATCCAGTAAAAATATTCAAGTTTTATCAAGGTTGACTTTTGGTCAACAAAATCAATTATAAAAGGTTGACTTTTGTTGACCAAATCATGGGGATTCCCTTATTCATATTTGACCACTGCTACCTTTTTTTGCTACATTGGCTATTGATCCATATTGCAATTGGTTATTAAAGATTCGAGTTTAAATTCAAAAAGTGAAAAGTTGCATTTACTTGGATTACAAGTTACAATCAAGTGTTTCAAGGCTCAGTTTCGAGATATTAAAAAAAAGAGATTGGAATTAAAAAATATATCAAATTGCAACAGTTGACTTTTTTATAAGAGTTGATCAAAGACCAGACTTTGACTCTAAGTCTGCCCTAAGCCTATTTCTCTTCTAATCTTCAAGTCCCATCATCTGCATCTTCATGTCACCATGGCATCATGCTATGTACAAACCATGAATTCATGCCACAAGCTAGGCCAAACCATGTTTAGACCATCAAATGGACCTGCCCACAACAAGTCCAAACCTCCCAACATGTGAAAACTTGCAAACCTACAAAACAGCATCAACATGAGTTCAACATGTGTAATGTTTCATCATGTTTCATAAACCATGGCAAACATTATGACTTGCAACATAAGCATGCTGCATTAACAAGGCAACAATCCAAATATGCTCTTGCAAGTTAACATACAGTTCCAAATAGCTTTCAAAACAACTTCATACCAAATTCAAACATACATCTCACCATGAGTCAAGTTGCAGAAACTAAACATGATACTAACTTCATACCAAGGAAATTCCAAACATCCACATTCAAAGTCATTTTCATGCTAATACACATGTTCCTTAAAACCTAACTACACGAACAAGCATTGCAAGATCCAAATGCCATTCCAAAAATCACACTTTTAAAACTGCAGGCATCCAAATCAACATACAAAGAGGAGCGGGTGTTAGGAGAAGAAATACGAGATTGAATGTTGTCTGGTGGTCTTACTCCTTTCGGATCTTTCATTTGGGCTTCAATGCAAAGCCCAACTGGGGCCTTTTACTACCCTATACATTCAAAACACTGGATACACCTCCCTCTTTTACCAAACTGTAACAAAAATGAACTTGGGCCTCGGGTTGATGGCCCAGCACCCAGGTCAGTGTTCAACACACTCTTTTCCAGCATTCACATTTCACACTCCTTAGAAATTTATTTATTTTCATTTTATCGAATTTCTTGTCCTCATAATAGACCAATTAGGATTTAATGTGAACTAATTTTAGGATTATTTTTTTCTAATTAGAGATTTTTGCGTTAATTAGTCTTATGCCTAATTAGGTTTATTAACTAGAAAACTTTAATTTTGACACTTTTCTCCCAATTAAGACTTAATGTTGGACTTAAATCGGATTTTATGGTCAATTGATTGGGAGGTCTATTTTGGTCTATTTTTCTTTAAAAGAAAGTAGATGTTCAATAGAAGAGGTGTCCAATGTTTAAACCAAATTATGTTGCACGGTAGCAATTTTCCAAGTAATTTAATTGTGCACAAAATCCAAGACAAGAAAATAGTTATTAAAAAAAAGACAAAAAATATCCATACGGTGTAGTTGTATGTTTTTATGTCAATCTAGCATTTCTCTTAATAGAATTAGGGTTTTGGTTCATTTTGTTAAATATTTATGGTCTTCCATTTCGTTTGGTAAATTTTGATCACATTTACATTTAGTCTTGATTGCATCTTGGTTATTTTGACATATGAATGCTTTTGTTTAGTATGTGTATGGTTTATTGGAGTCCATGGTTAAATCTTTAATAATTTTTTGTATTATTTAATTGTGTCTGATGTGTGATCTATCTCTTATTTGGGCAAAATGTACTGCATCTCCATGAGCGTAACTCCATGAGCGTGTAATAATTTTATCAGTTTCCACTTATTGTTTTCCATTACGCATCTATTAATTTAAAATAATCAAAAGCAATCAAAATACGACATTTTTCAAAAGGACAAAAATAAACTTGATTTAACGTCAAGTGTTTTTCAAATCAAACTTAATTGAATGCAACACGTGTGCTTGATCCAACATCAAACACCTCTTCATTTAATTCACAAATGTCATAATCAACTTGAAACACTTAATTCAACGTCAAGTCATTTTCAATAACATTTTTACAGTAAATCGAATAAAAAAAGATGGAGTGCGTGTACTTGTTGAAGGTTTGGAAAAACACTTAGAAGGGGGGTTGGATAATTTTTTCTTATTTTTAGACTCTTTAACCCAAACAACAAATAAAATACTCAGGTATTTTTATCCTGGTTCGTTTGACACTCAAACTACTCCAGTCCACCCGCCAAGGTGATTTCGCCTCTCTCAACGAGGACTTAATTCACTATAATTAACGATTACAGAATGCACTACCCAACCGGTGTGACTAACTTCCTCTAAGACTCACTAGTCCTAGCCCTCTCAAGAATTCTGACCCAACTGGTCTTTTCAAGGAACAAATCGCACAACCAACCATTGTGACTAACACCTCTAAGACTCAACTAGTCCTAGCCCTCTCAAGAATTCTGATCCAAATTGGTCTTCTCAAGGAACAACTATCAGAATGTTAATTCTGACTGACTGTGTACAAAAGTGCTTCTAGAAAAGTTGTTCTTCACTAAGTGAATTTTACGCAAAAATTAAGCTCAAGAAATAGTAAACTAATTTACAAAAATAGTTTTTTGTACTTTGCAGCAAGTTTACTTTGGAATGACCTTCTGTGAGTTGCTAGGAGATATTGCTCTTACAGAAGCATGATTCTCTTTGAATTGGATATTGAATAATTGTTCTTGTTTCGTACAGTGTTGCTTCTACGTTTATGTACCTTTTTGTACTGTATGTGTTGTATATTGAAAGATCTTGCGTAAGCTCTTTTTAGAATTGTTGATTTCCTTCTATGAAAATGAATCCTTAAATAATGCTTCCAGATTCTGTCCGTTAGAGGTAGCGTGTCTTGGATAATGAAAAAGTAATCTTAGCTTCATGTGACTTGCTTAGCCTTTGACGTAAACAACTTGCTAAATATTTCTTGGAAGTTGAACCACTCAAGTATTTCTTCTCTTCGCTCAGTGGGTCAATGTTACTGTTTGCAGTTTTTGTCTTTTGGAAGATAACGTTCATATTCAAAAGATCTTCTAGATATTTGCTCATCAAAACTTCTGTTGGTGGTTCCATCAGAAGTCGCGTTGTTCTTGCTTCTATCAGAAGTTGCGCTGTGTTGCATCTGTGTTGTGCTTGCTTCTGTGTTGTGCTTGCTTCTGCGTTGTGCTAGCTTCTGTGTTGTGCTTGCTTCTGCGTTGTGCTTGCTTTTGCGTTGTGCTAGCTTCTGTGATGTGCTTGCTTCTGTGTTGTGCTTGCTTCTGCGCTGTACTAGCTTCCGTGTTGTGCTTGCTTCTGTGTTGTGCTAGCTTCTGTGTTGTGCTTGCTTCTGCTTATGTGTTGTGCTTGCTTTGACCAGAAGTTCTATTCTCATCAGAACTTCTAATACTTCATCTTCTGTAAGCCTTGTTATACATCTTCTATTCAGAACATATTGTTGGTGCTTTTCATCAGAGGTTGTGCTTTGCTAGCTTCCATCAGAAGTTGTATTTTACTCTTTACTTCAGAAGCTTTCTATGTAGCGTGTCTTCCAGAATTTCTCGCTCAGAACTTCTAAGGCGTGTTTCTGTCAGCAGCGTGTTTTGTCTTATTCAAACTTCCATAACATGTTTCTTTCAGCAGTCCTTTTTAGTGTGCTTTGTCTAGAAGTTCTTTTCTCATTAGAACTTCTAACTTCAACTTCTGCTTAGTATGATATTTTCCATTTTTGCACTAGAGTCAGAACACCTTCTGAAATAAAACATGTACACGTCAAAGTATCATATTCAATTATACAAAATTTATTATGCTTGTTATCATCAAAACTTTAATATATATTATTAGAAATAAATTTTGTTCTAACAGATATCATATTCATTCATACAAATTTATTTTGCTTGTTATCTTCAAAACTTTTAATATATTGTTAGGAATAAATTTTGTTCTAACAAATATCATTTTCATTCATACAAAATTTATTTTATTCATACAAAATTTATTATGCTTGTTATCATCAAAACATTGATATATTATTAGAAACAAACTTTGTTCTAACACTTGTGTCTTCCATCTCTCAAGTACTTGGGTTTCCAGTCGTACTTAACTTATGGATTAGTGCTTGTCTTCCATTCAAAGCACTTAAAAATACATTAGTTTAATTTGGTCCTCACGGGAAGAAAAAGAGAGGTCAGGATGCACTTGTCTTTTCACCTCCCGAGTATTCTATTTGTCGATCGTACTTAGCTTATGGTTAAATACTTGTCTCTCTCTAGGTACAAACGATTAAACTAATCTCATAAATTTCATAAGAAAAACTTTTGGGATGAAAAATGAGAGATCGGGATGCACTTGTCCTTTCAGCTTCCTGGGTACTTGGATTATTGGTCGTACTTAGCTTGTGGTTTGATGCTCGTCTCCCACATAAAATGAATCACAACCAATCAAGCCTTCTTTTTCTCCTTAGGGCATTCAAAAACTTTTCAAAAAAGTTATGATATTTCTGTTCTATCACAATACAAACAAACTCTTAAATCTCTCAAGCGTGAGCATACAAGCGGACGTTTAACTGCTAGAACACGAACGTTAACATTGTTTAATAAAAAAAAATAACAAATACTTATTTTCAACTCATGAACTATAGGGCTCTGATTTTCTCATTGCACTATGAGAATACGTAGGCACATGATTTTTGAAATCTTGGTTAGCACGTTAATTAAAAACTTATTTTCTCCATGATTAAAACCTTCATGAATCAAATAATAAATCAATAATCGAAAGTAACATTTTAACACCCTTACATGTAAAACAATCAAAATGGTCAATGTGATTACAAAGGATGTGAGGGGTTTTATTATCTTCCCCTTACCTAATTAACTCCAAAACCCAAATTTAGTTGTGACGATCAATTTCTTTTTACTCATTTAAAAAACAAACTTCAGTCTTATGTGGCCCCTTATGTAACACCCCTAATTTATTTTAATAGTTTAACTGAATAATAGAATATTTGATTTTGTGTGTTATATGATTTATTTTGATGAGCAGTGTTATTTTGGGTGATTTGGGTGTTTAAAAGATATTTTAGTAATATAATAATTATTGAAATCTTTTAAGTTAATTTGATAGTGATAAAATAAATAGGATTTTAATATATAAATGTTTAGTTATAACTACGTAGTTATTTAGTAGGATGTTTTAGAATTTTGGAAATAAAATGTTAACGGAAATATTTAATTTTATTGAAAGATATTTTAGAATAATTATTTAATAATAAAGTGTTACGGTAAGATTTTATTTAGTTTGAATAAATTTTTTTGAAGATAATAGTGCGGAAATCAATTATAACTTTGAGATTTATGTTTTAATAATAATAATAATTATTATTATTATTATTATAATAATAATAATAATAATAATAATAATAATAATAATAATAATAATAATAATAATAATAATAATAATAATAATAATAATAATAATAATCTTAATATTTTAATGTTAGTGTGGATGTGTGTGATCTGAGTTAGTAATTGAGACATTGTTCGAACTATAAGTAGGTGTTTGGTTCGGAGTAGAAGGAGGGGAGGAGAGGGGAAATTTCTAATTAATTATGTTCGGTTCAAATTTTAGGGGGGGAGGGAAGGGGAGGAGAGCAAAATCCCTCCAAAGCACATTTTTGGCATCCCTCCAAATTGGGGATTTGGAGGGGAGGGGAGTGAATATAATTTTTTAATATTTAAAAATTATTATATTTACTAAAATATCCTCAATATAATTTTATCATTTCAAAGTTATACATTTTTTTCGTTTTACTGTTTTGCTTTTGTGTGATTTTTCTCAATTGCTTCCATCAACTTATTATGATTATTCTCCGCATTTAAATTATTTTTGAATTTTGTACTTAATATAAATTATAATTATTGCACTTTTTAAATAATATTTTATGTTTTATTTATATTCAATTTTTTCTTCTGATTTTGTTATGTATCATATGAAAATTTCTTTTATATCAAATCTTTAATCATTTATTTTTTGTTTATATATTTTATTAAAAATTTTAAACCATTAATATTTAAAAATAAGTTATTTTATGTATTTTTTTTTATTAGATGATTCATCACGATTTAAAAGTTGTTATCAACATATATTTTAATTTGTGTCAGAGAGTTCTAACTCAAATTAAGTGTACTCTATTTTTTTTTTAACATTATGTGATAAATTATACTAATATTTTTAGTCACTCAATATTAAAAATTTAATCACCAAAATATTATTTATGAATTTTTCACATTTGAATATCATATCACTTATATAATATCATAAGGATAAAAATGATTTTTTTAAAGAAAATCTCTCCCCTCCCCTCCTGAACCAAACATATTTTTAATTAAAATCCCTCCATTCCCATCCTCTCCCCTCTTTGGAACCAAACATTTATCTAATTAAAAAAATCCCTCCCCTCCTTTTCCCCTCCCTCCGCTCCCCTCTATTAAAATCATTCCCCTCCCCTCCCCTTCCTTCCCCTCTATTAAAATCTCTCCCCTCCTCTCCCCCTCATTTGAACCAAACAGACCCTAAGTTCTAACGTAAAGGTCAGAATTAGGGTATGTTAGAATTTAGAAAAAAAAAAGTGGGAAACAGGTGTAAGGAATTGCAAAAAGGGAACGTGCAGATTTTTGTGAAAGCTCAATTACAAGGTAGGGAGATAGTTTTACAATGTGGTGTTATTTAGGCAGCAGGATGATGAGAAGTCTCTTACTCTCCCATTAACACCATGGTTTTATGTCTCCCATCAACGCATGTTTTTTTTTTTTTACTTTAAGTTCTTGTGTGCTTTAATTCCTTTGGCCAAATGGGGTTTAGGCAAAATTCCATAGGAATCATATTTGTGTTGTTCTTTGTGATCATATTAGATATGTGACAAAATGAAATTTGAGACAAATCTCATTTGACCACTATGAGTTTATCGATATAATTTATCGATAAATTTTTGGTGACCCGAGGGGATTTGAGCAAATCCCTTTTGGTCACTGTCATGTTTGTATTAGCAAGTAAAATAAATGCAAATAGTAGTAATATGAATTTTGGGCTGACTATATTTTTGATGATTTCTAGTATGGTGATGTTGAGTCTATATAGTGAGACCTTTGAGAAATTTAATTTATGAAAATTTTCTCTTGTATGAAAAAAATTGTCGTAAGAACTTATTTTTGGAATACTCATAGAAAAACTCATTTTTTTTCCGAAATGTTGTTTGTCCAAAATTTAAAAAGTTAAAAAACCGAAAATTTATAGAAAAATCGGATTTCCCCGCAAGGGGCGACCGCGTCGCACCGTACAGTGGCAACTGCGATCACGATTTTTAATTTTTGTCCGTCCGACAAAGTTGTTACAGCAGGCAATGTCGGTGGCGTCGAAAATCGGGAGATCCACGACAACCGTCAAATTTTTAATTGTTGGTCGTGTGGCAGAGCCTATGACGACGGTTGCCGTATTTTTCAATTCTTTGTCGCACAACACCGTTTGCTGTCGTATTTTCAATTTCAACCATGCAGCTGACGAAAAATGAGTTTCGACCGAGTCGCGACTGCCGAGTTTGATAACAACTGCGCCGACCACTTGTGGTGGTGGCAGTGGTTTCAGGTCTGATAGGTCCAGGCAATTTCGAGGTGTCATTTTTTAAAATGTTGTGTTTGAGGGGTTTTTTGCTTATTTTTAAGCAATTTTTGATGTTTCCACCTTTTGGGTTACCTTTGTGTCATTTTTTAAGAAAAATGACGATCCTTAGAACAAAATAGGTTTATTACTCGTGAAGGTTAAACTTTGGGGCTCCTTAGAACCTTTTCAAATAATTGGGATGTGTTAGAGTTTGATGATTGGTGAAAAAAGGAATTTGTTGTGATTAATAGTTTGGTGAGACTATTTTGGTGACTTGTATATTGATAATTCTTGGTTCATATATGGAACCAATTTTTGGTGATTAATGTTGAAAATGATTTTTTGTTTTTATTGTTAAAATGATTATTTGGTGAAATGTATGCTTGTTTGTCCATATGATTATTCATGCATATAGTTTGGAGATAGGCGGGACTTCAGTCCAATGGTGGCATCAAATTCATTTGTGGAATTATTGGTGCAATTGAGGTACCAGAGGTGGATCTTAGATTCATTGGTGGAATCGTTGGTTCAAGTGAGGGACCAGAGACCATAGATTAATCAGTAACATACCTATGATATCCAAAAACCTGGTATTACATGCATATTGGTGGAGGAGTTAGAGCATTTTAACATTGCAAACAAATGTGAAATATAATTGTGATTGTAAATGTTATTGTGTTTGAATTTCAGTACTAATGCTATATCGATCTTTATTGTTATCATCTTATTATTGATTTTCACCGCTATTCTTGTAGTGTGTATTCTCATCCCTTTCGTTTGTTTGTTGGATGACCATGTGCAATGTTTGTACAGGTAACCAGTGGAACTGATAGCTCATCATCTTAGAAGATGGCTTTGTGGCCCTCTTCTCATTTATTTGTTTTTTGTTTAGCGGAATAATACTCTGATTCTGTAACATCGGGGAATGGGGCACTTTTGTTTTACTCAGTTGTGAACAAAATTTTATTTCCATGGATCCCTTTGATTAATGTCTTCAAAAGTATGTTATGATTTTATTTTCTACTGCTATTTAGTTTATGTTGCATGAATAATGTAGATTGATTTGTTAAAGTAACATCCCAATTAGGATTTATCTTTAAAAATCAAGTTTTTGGGTTTAGGGTGTTACCCCTTCAAAGACCAAAGTCCAATATTCATTGGCACTTTCAAAATCTGGTTTCCATCGGTAACCCAAAAACCAATTTTGTTTAATAAACCAAATTACAAGCACCATTAGTACTCAAGAGCACAATTTTCATTGGAATATATAACACCAATTAACATTGGTACCTTCAAAACCTAACTTTGAATTATCTTCTAAATACAATAATAAGCCATACCTAACAGTTCACCCAGAAAGTCAAATCATTCATTAGCATAACCACATGATATTTAATCATAACATTTCATGCATCATTCCATGCGTAGCATATCCACCGATGTGGAGTATTATACCATACAATAAAAATATGCATACATAACATAAGTTATTATTCTTGACCTTTCATGAATGCCTGGATCTATTTTCAGCTTAGCCATTGGTATTTTTCCTAGTGAGTCTTACCCCCACAGGTTTTCTCATTGGATATCCCAAGTGAGTTTATTGGGATTGGTTCCCCGAGTAGAGGACTTTCCAGAGAGTCACTTTTGAAACTTTTTCCCCTGCAAAGTATTTTACCCAGTAAATCTTCTTCTTAGGGAGTATTGTCTGCAATCTCTCAGTGCTTGATCATGTTTTCCTTTGAAAGTTTTCTCCGTAAATTCTCAGATAATCTTTTCAATGTTTGATGTCTTGGGAATCTTCTCTGTTAATCCTCAGGGAACTTCTAAATTGTTGTTTGTTGTTATCTTTTGAGAGTTTTCCTGTTAATACCCACAAAAATCTCATTTGTGGAAAAAAAAACCTAATTCTAGTTGATTTTAATTGATTAAAAAAATGAGTACTAACCTAAATTAATTAAATTAGTTAAAAGAAAAATATTTGTGAAATTATCTAATTAACTTAATTAATTAACCTAGTTACTAATTAATTAATTAATTACTTTAAATAAACAGAAAATAAATAAAAACATGGAAAAGAAACAAAAACGTGCTCTATCCCGTGGAGCTTCGGAAGTTTCGTTCTTGGGCGCCAGTGGAGCTTGGGGATTCGATCTTGGAAAGGGTCCGGTGGAGCTTTTGGAGACTCTGGATATGGGACGTCTAGAAGCTGGAGCTTCTGGAGACTTCTCATCTGGGCCATCCAGAGGGTGGAGCTTCTGGAGGATTCTGGCGCTAGGAGACCCAGAAGATGGAGCTTCTGGTGTTGGTGAGGCCCAGAAGCTGGAGCTTCTGGAGCTAGAAAGAACCCAGAAGTGGAGCTTCTAGAGGCGTGACTTCTGGAGATCTGGAGACCTGCAAAACAAATAGTGAAAATAAAAGGCAAAAGGTGGGGTTTGAACCCACGACCTGATAGAGAGAATGACATAGTGCGCGCAAGGTGAACCACTGGGGTGGTGATACATCCATTCATACTGTTGGACCCATTAATATGTAAGGGTTATTGGCCTCTGAGTTAGAAGCACCGGAGCGATGCTCCGGTCATCTTCTCCGATTAGCATCAATCATCAAAAACATGTAAAATGCATCAATTTAAGAAAATTAAAATCCCAGATTGACTATATAGGACCCTACGATCACGATGGTAAGGTTTGTTTGTCCTAAAACTGCTTGTATCGTGGAATCTGAATCTTCACTAAGCTCATGCCCTAACAATGGCATCTAAAGATTTATACGTCAAAACTTGTGGAGGATGGATCAAACCTGCTCTAACAAACTTCATGAACATATTAACATGGTTAAATATCATGGAAACAAGATAAAATGCAAAATACGAATTCAAGAAAAATATAAAAACGGATGCTTATGAATGGCACGATTCAACATGCTTTGGCCATGGATAATGATCCATTCTTACTCTATTATACCTCAGGAACAAGAATCAATGCTTGGAAGCACTTGAAACCGACTGGAAGTTGGAACACGGTTTTGCCAACTTTGAGAAAATTTTGAGAATTTTTAGGGTTTGTGAGAGGCTGGTTGCACGTGTAAGAGTTGTCCAAAGAGTCTTCTTGTCTTGTAAGAGTGCTAGGTATTTATTGGAGAATATTTGATTTGAAAATTTGCACAAAATCTTTCCAAATTTGCTCAATCTCTTCCTCAATCTTCTTGCACGAAATTGACAGCTTGTAATGAGCTATCTTGGACCCCAAGCCATGCAAATATCAAGCCCAACTTACCTTATCTTTTATTTTTGCATTTTATTTAATTAAATTTGAATTTAAGCTATTTAATTCAAAAAATAAATAAATAAAAGAGTGAGAGGCGTGGCGTGCATCATAGTAGTCATGGATAATCTTATGATCAAGTTTAAATCATAAAATCTTAGGCCCATTTGAAAAATATTTGTTTTTGCTAGGTATTTTTCTTCATGCACCTCCTAAAAAATGCTCAACTTGCACAATTTGTATCTAGCTCAATTTTCAATATTTTTTAGTGTTCTTGGACTTTTTAGAAAGATCAAGATGTCTTCTAAATATCCATTTTGGTTTCATCTTCATTGGAGTTTCCATGCTCATGAACACTTCTTTGCAAAAAGATGACTTTTGTTGACATTTTTAGAAGGACCTATAATGTTTTGATCCATAACTCCCAAATGAAGCATTTTCTGCCCAAGCTTGTGAGACATGAAGTTGTAGAGAATTGAATTCTCTTCAAAATGAGATTTTGTGGAGAAATTTCTGATGAAGTATGTGAAAGTTATGCTTGGTCAAAGTTCTGTTGACTTTTGCCTAAAGAAATCCTAATTTGGAAACTTTGACTTTTGATCAGATCTTGACTTTTCTTGATGAATCATGATCAACTCTTGATCAAATGATGAATATGACTTCAAAACATTGATGTTGACCAAAAATTATGAAGTTTGATTGTATATTGACCACATATGACTTTTGTCCAATACAGCTGATTTTCAGCTATCTGAGCAATTGGATGAGCAGCTTAGACCTGTAAGGCTTGGAACTTGATATGAGGATTCTAGGAGGTATATGGTGAGATATGATGACAACTTGAAGCACTGGAAATCCATCTTGACTTGAGAATAGAAAAACCCTAATTTGAATTGATTGCCTAGGATAGGGTTTGTCTGGTCAACCCTTGTGAATCCTTGAGAATTGAGATGTGAATTGTCTTGAGAAGTAGGAGGGCAAATTTTGGGGTATAACAATAGTGAAAAGCGGATTACTAACTGTGACAGAAGAAGCTGGAGTAGTAGTGACTTCTGAAATCATTGTTGCTCGAACTTGACTGTTAGGTGTCGATTATTGATTCTACGCAGCTACCAACGAGATTACCAAAGCAGTGATTCTTTCCACTTTATCTTGAAGTGTGGTCACTATACCACGAAGCTCAATATTCTCTTGTTCAAAATCTTCCATTGCTTTCCTTCTATTTGCACGAGTATTGTATCTGCGAGTTAACTGTGAACGTAGTCAAGAAACTCTAAGACGCGACATCTTGACGATCTCTGGAGAAAATTCCAAAAGATAAGACTCTAAATAACAAACTCGAAATGCACAAAATGATGCATGATTATGGATGCAAAGAGAAAAGAATTTCCAAAGAATTTATACTAAAAGTGAAATTTCTTGCAAACATTTGGACGGGAAAAACTCTCATTTTATTAATGTGTGAAAGAAGATTACAATAAGATTTTTTTGGAGCATACTCTTACAACAAAGAGAATAAAAAATAAAAGCTAAACTATACAAATTAAGCGTCTTCGTCTGATGAAGAACCAAATGCTTGATGCAGCTTCAACTTCAGGATCTCTTTCCCATGGTAAGCTTTTAATTCAGCTTTCTCGGCTTTTAGCTTGTTAACACCTTTTTTCCAATTGTTTGGAGTAGAAGTGCCATTTGTCAATTCTTCAAGCTTTCTTTTTCTTTCTTTGATGTATTTCTTGATTTCGTCATCCTTTCGACGAATCTTCTCATCTTTCTCCATGAGCCATTCATCTTAAAAGTAGAGTGTTTTTCATGATCTTTGACCTGCTTCTTAAGCTTTACATTCTCAAAATCATCTTTAAGAAATTTGTCTTCCAAAGCTTCTTTTTCTAGCCTCATCTTAAGAAATTTGTCTTCCAAAGCTTCTTGGTATTCTCCCATAGTCTTAATGGGAATATTGGTCGATTTGGATACCACTGGGAACATGGGTTCTTCATAAGCATAAGGCATTCAGAATTCCTTCGCTCTTTTCTTTACCCAAGAAGTGTAGATTTACATGGCTACACAATTCCTTACATCATCTTTCTCTTTCCTTCGAATATGGTGCCAAGCTCTTATCATTCTGGCTTTCAAACTTTGGGAATCTTTCCCTTAATGATAAAAGTATCCCTCTACTGTAAAACCAAAGGGTTTACTCAAGTTTGCATACCCAACTTGACGTCTTGCCAAGAATGGGTTGTAGTTAATTCCTCCTTTTGTACCAATGAGAGGTACGTTGGAAAATTATCCACAACTTTCAATGATTTCCATCTCATTGTAGGCCAAGGCATACCAATGAATATCGTCATTAGTAAGAGACATGAGTCTTCATGGCCAATGCTAACCATTTTTGCTTTCTTTGAAGATAGGAGACTTAGGCAAGTGCGAGACAATCCATTTGAACAATAAAGGCACACAGCACACAATAATTCTATCTCCTTGACGATTCCTGTGATGGATTGAGAAATATGTATCACCATGCAAAGTGGGAACGGGATTTCCAATCAAAAAGATCCTTATGGCGTTGATATCAACAAAGTATTTGACGTTAGGAAACAAAATCAACCCATAAATGAACAAAGCCAAAATAGCTTCAAAAGCTACCATGCCACCGGCTTCAGCAAAATTAAAAGCTTTCTCCATTAGAAACTTTGAAGTTAGTCATAAGAGGTTTCCTTTTGTAGTCAAGTTTTTTTTCTATCTCATATTTCCTTAAATTAGTCATCGTTGCAATGACTTGTGGTTTCAGAATAACTTCCAAACCATTGAAAGGTACTTTGTCAGACACTAGGATACCTAAAAGATTTGCGTACTCTTCCAAAGTAGGCATCAATTGATAATCAGGGAAAGTGAAACAACGATAGACTGGATCGTAAAACTGAACTAAAGTTTTAAGAATTCCTTCATCAACATTAGTGTTCAGGATAGTTAAAAGAGTTCCATAGCATTTTCTGAAATCCGAGGGATCTTCTACCAAGGATGCTAACTCTTTTAACTTTTCCACATCAGGAAATCTAAAACTGTATCTCTTGGTATTTCTTCTTCTTACATCCATCCCTCTAACCTAAAATGTTTGCAAAGAAAAATTCTCTAAATTCTTTGGAAATTTTAACGGAAAGAAAAATGAGAAATTGAGGTTTTTGAATGAATGCATGAATGCCACAAAAATACAAACATGGTTAGTGGTTATACACACGTTCAAGCGTTTGAAGTCACGAGCATGAGGTCAACGATAAGAACCAAATGTGGGTAAGTTCTAAGGGCTTAATCACCTCCAAAATATGTTCTACTGATAATACAGGTTCAACGCTTCTCTTTGAAATATTATCAGATTAAACAACTAACTTGTAGTCCAATAATATTTTTCAAGAAAAACTCGCCTGATCGTGGTCTCGCATGACAACTAATCCAAGTTTACACCTGAATAGTTTATGCACTACATCCTAAATGGCCAATATGGGTTATGTGTTCTACAGTCACTCAACTTCGCTGATTCGCTTGAAAAGCAAAATGGCTTCGTAATTAACTTGCTAAATATAATTACCCCCAAGAAAATCTCCAATGTGAGAGGGATCTCAAATTAACTTATTAAGGATTGAGACTCCTCTTAAGTTAATAGGACTATACCCCCACCTAAATCTTAAAATGTTTCTTAAATCCGGGTTATGATTTTTTTCCATCAAATGAAATCGCGAGTAACAGAATCGAACACACAATAAAGAAAAACAAACATGTGCACAAATGAAGCTTAACCCTTTTTTTTCTATTTTAGAAACAAATACAAGCTTGGTGACTCCCCAGCAGAGTTGCCATTTTTTGTTCGCGGTATAAAGTGATGAACAAGGAAATCGAATTGGAATTCGAATCTTTGGCTCAAAACGATTTACTCTTTTGATTTTTTTCTAAAAGATGCCGCGAGCACCAAGCTTTATTGTTTCCAAACAAGAAAAGAAGATGGAAAAGAGGAAAGCTGAAATGTCCTAAATATGATATGTGACGCGACTAGCGTGAACTAGACGCAACGCATTGGGGAGAGACCAGGGTAAGGGGGTTGGCTATATAAAAGGATGGTATTAGAATCCTATATATCTATAGTTTTCTATAGGTACTTTTATGCATATTTTGTATGTTTGTGTGTTTTATTTGCTATGCTATTTCGGGGAAGTTTCTCCTTTGGGATTTAAGAAGGATAGGTTAGGCAGAAACCTAAGTTTATTTATTATTATACTCGTGAAAGTGCCACACTAACCGTAGCCATCATTTTGACCATTTTGGTATACGCCTAACAGTCGCGATGATTTATTGCCACTTACCTAAGGAAACCTAGATCCGGTTCTAGGATCCCCCATAGATATAATACCCAATCAACCCTTAAAAATATAGCAGACAAAGTAAACAGAAAGCAATAAAGTGATCTTAAACCCTAAGGTAGCCTCTGTTTAGGTTGTATCATCGGCAGAGTCGCCAGTTTTGTAACATGGTGGAAGAATTGACTTGTTTGTTTTGCTTTTTATCGCAAATATTGCGGATAACAAGAGTCGCCACCGACTTTTCTTTTATCCAGTAAAGGGAAGGTGAAAATAACAGGAAAAGGCCTTCGTTAGATTCTGAGTACAGGAGGCAGTTATGAAAAGGGAATGTATTAGCACATTTTCCATCCGTATTTATCTACGCGCTCTTAGTTGCTTAGCTCACTTTGAAAAAATTTCTTTCTATGTTTGTGTAGTTTGAAAATGTATTTGAAAAGGCATTTCGCTTTTACTTCGTAATGATTCTCGTTGGAATCTATACAAAGTGTTTGGAAATGTAAAGATGTTTAACTTTGTAATGATTCACGCTGGAATGTATACAAAGTGTTTTTTGAAAGTATTTGAAAAGTGTGAGGTGTGAAAAAGTATTTTGATTGGAGCAAGCAATAGAGTCTTATTACCTACTCAGAATGGTCGTTGCCATATTATTTTTCCTTTTCCTTTAGAATAAGGCTATCCATACCATTAGTTGGTAGGTAACTTTATTCGTTTGGATGTGAAGGGACAATTGAAGGGTCATCGTATGGTCTTAGAAGACAACATGTAAGGATACCTTTAGTAATTCTTAGGGACGATCATCAATTTTCGTAGGCAACAATCGAGGGACGAGATCATGTATTCGTAGGCAACATCGAGGGTCATCGAGGGACTATGATCTTTGTATCGAAGGGACTATGATAATATTATTCATAGGCGTCTTTGCTAATGGTATTCCTACGTTCGAGGGACATGACCATTGAATTCATAAAAGAAACAAGAAAGGATACCCTAAGGGGTGTGCAAGTGTGAAGAGTGTGTTATATTTAGATATTTATCTTGAAATTAGAAGTGATCTAGGGTTGATTTTAGTCTTTAGCATGCAAACCCTAATTAGCTAGCAGTTAAATATGTACAGGAAAATAAAGTGCGGAATGTAAAGTGCGGAAATATAAATCATACTCTATTACATGGCTTTGGGGCAGATACATAATAGGAGTGCGGAAAGTAAAGACAGAAATGTAAATCTGCGCTATTACAGAATAAAAAATGTGCGACCTATACATCCTTTCTAGAATTGTAAATGCAGAATAGCAAATAAATAATCAGGATAATAAGAAATATGTTAGTGAAAATGTTTTAGAAATTAGTAAAAAAAAGGTTTTAGGTTAATAACCCTAATTACTAGAAAAGAAATTACCTTTTTCTGATTTTTGAAAAGGTTTTAATTAATTTTGAAAAGAAAATTAAATTAAATTAAGAAAAATAGAAAAAATAAGGAAATAAGAAAATTTAGAAAAATGAGAAAAAGGGTCAGCAGGGATCGAGCCTCAGAAGTTGCGCTTGCATGCTTCTATCAGAAGTTGCGCTTGCATGCTTCTATCAGAAGTTACTTCCATCAGAAGTTACTTCCATCAGAAGTTACTTCTATCAGAAGTTTGCACATGGTTCTTCTATCAGAAGTTGTACTTGTATGCTTCTATCAGAAGTTGTGTTCCAGAAGTTCTTTCTCAGAACTTCTAAGTTCATCTTCTGCTCAACACGGTGTAGCGTTCCATTCTAACACCTGAGTCAGAACATCTGCTGAAAAACATAAACAGGTCAGAGTATCAAATTCATCAAAGGATCATAACTTTAATAGGTTATCAGAGTATCTATTTTGAACTTTCAAACAAAACACGCGTGGGACCTAGGAAGTTTGAATGGACCCATCAGAAAGTGTCACACCTAGGTCACTGGGGTCAAACGTTCAAACCATTGTCCAGGGTGGTCAACTTCGTCTTCTCCTGTGAGGTCATATTCCAAACCTGCAAAATAAAGAGAATCAATGCAAGAGATTAAGCCTAACCCCCCACTAAATCGACCCCTGCGAGTTCAATGGTGGTGTCGGTTTGGTCTGAAAGTGCCTGCAAATAGAAATATGAAGCTTATCATTTCTATGCTCTAACTATGGCAAACCACGATTTGGCCATGAAAGGCTTGTAACAATGGCCCAGACATGCTCTAATAAACCTCAGGAAATGATTAACATGATTAGTTTTGATCAAAACATCATAAAAACATAAATACGATGGTGCAAATTTCTCTTGAAAATTTTGAACAAGAACCCTAGTTTTCTGGCTGCCAAACTCGTCCTCCTTGATGTCTGAATGTGCTATATATATATATATATACATATATATATATATATATATATATATATATATATATATATATATATATATATATATATATATATAGGGCCAGAGATTAGGTCAAGCATTTGTGGAAAATATATCAACTTGAATGCAAAATATTTGATTGACATATTTTATCAAATTCTTCCATATTTGGATCAATCTTGTATTAATGCATGGTGCACAAAATTTCCAGCTAGCATGGGCTATCTTGGACCTCAAGACAAGTAGAAATCAAACCCAACTCATCTTAACTCTTACCTTTGTATTTTATTTAATTAAAATTGAATTTAAATCATTAAATTCAAAAATAAATCAAATAAATACAAGATGGGCATGCACTTGAGTTTTCAGGCCATAGATAATGTCAAGATTAAGTTTGGATCATGAAAACTTAGGCCCATTTGGAAAATATCTGCATTTGCTAAGTATTTCTCTTCATACACCTCCTTAAAAATGTCAAACTTGCACAACTTGTATCTTTATCAATTTTCAAGATTTTTAAGTGTTCTTGGACTTTTTAGAAAGCTCAAGATGTCCTCTAAACATTACTTGTGGTTTCATCTTCATTGAAGTTTCCATGTTCATGTACACTTCTTTGCAAAAAGATGACTTTTTGTTGACTTTTAGGAGGACCTATAATGTCTTGATCCATAACTCTCAAATGAAGCATTTTTGTCCAAAGCTTGTGAGACATGAAGTTGTAGAGAATTTAATTCCCTTCGAAATGAGCTTTGGTGGAAAAATGTCTGATAAAGTATGTGAAAGTTCTGTTGACTTTTGTTTCAAAAAGCCTAACTTGAAAACTTTGACTTTTGATCAAATCTTGAGTTTTCTTGATGATTCATGATCAAAACTTGATAATATGATGAATTTGACTTCAACATATTGATGTTGACCAAAAATTATGAAGTTTGATTGTATGTTGACCATAGTTAACTTATTGTCCAATACAATTGATTTTCAACCATCTGAGCAATTGACTGAGCAAACTTGAGCTATGAGGCTTGAAACTTGACATGGTGATCCCTTGAGACATTTGAGGAGGTATGATGACCACTTGAGGTATTAGAACTTGATTTTGTCTTGAGAGAAGAAAAACCCTAGTTGTGGGTTGATTGCTTAGGAGATGGTTCATCTGGTCAACCCTCTAGCATTGCAAGGCACAGAACTACTACAGGCACTCCACAATAAAATGGTTTGGCTGAAAGGTTTAATCGAACCATCTTGAAAAGTGTTAGATGCATGTTGACTAGTTCTCGGTTAAAGAAGGTGTTTTGGGTTGAGGCTGTTTCGACAATAACATATCTGATAAACATTTGTCCTTCTACTACATTAGATATGAAGACACCTGAATAAGTTTGGTTTAGACATCCACCAGATCTCGATAAACTGAGAGTATTTGGTTGCGTAGCCTATGCTCATATTAGACAAGACAAGGTCAAACCTAGAGCTCTTAAATGCATGTTTATGGGATACCCTAAAGGAATCAAAGCTTATAGGCTATGGTTCCTAAAGCCAAGTCACAAAAAGATTATCACCAGTCGGGATGTAGTTTTCAATTAAACTAAAATGGCTTTCAAGAAAACTAATGATGTTAGTCGAAGTGCAGAAATATCTGACGAAGAGCTAGAACAGGTAGAGATTCCTGTTGAGGTGGAGCATGTTGATGTTAAATTGTGTATCCCATATGAAGTCGAAGAAGCAAAAGATGCTGATGAAGTTGAGTAAACTATCGATGACTACCTATTGGCAAGCGATAGAAAAAGAAAAGTCATCAAGCCACCTCAAAAACTTGGGTATGCAGATCTTATAGCTTATGCCTTAATCTCTGCAAGTAAGGTTCTAGACGAAGAATCAAGAGATCATAAGGAAGTTATAAGGAGTCGAAATAAGACTGAATGGCGAAATAATACTGAATGGCTAAAGTCCATGGATGATGAGATGAAACCTCTTCAAGATAATAACCCTTGGGAATTGATCAAGAAACCTCCTGGAGCCAGGTCAGTCAACTGTAAATGGATTTTCAAAGTTAAGGAAGGAATTGAAGGAGTGACGTCGAAAAGATATAAGGCAAGGTTGGTTACAAGGGGTTTCACTCAGAAAGAAGGTGTAGACTTCAATAATGTATTTTCTCCTATTGTTAAGTATAGGCCCATTTGAATGTTGATTGCCATGGTGGCATAGTTTGATCTTGAACTAGAACAAATGGAGGTGAAGATTGCGTTGTTGTATGATGATCTAGATGAAATAATCCGGATGAGGCAACCTGAAGGGTATGTCAAAAAGGGAAAGGAAAATTATGTGTGCAAGTTGAATAGATCGTTATATGGGCTAAAACAATCTCCTCGACGGTGGAATTGGAGATTCGACAAGTTCATGGCATGCATAAGTTTCGTTAGAAGTCAGTTTGACCATTGTGTTTACTTCAGATTTCTTCCTTGTAATTCATTTGTTATTTTGTTGCTTTATGTTGATGATATTCTCATAGCAAGCAACAATGTCGAAGAGGTAATGAGGGTGAAGGCTGGACTCAATAAAGAGTTCAAAATGATGGATTTGGGAGCGTCTTCCAAGATTCTTGAGATTGACATTCGAAGAGATAGAAAGCTGTCGAAATTATGCTTATCTCAATAGGCATATCTACGAAAGATTCTCGAAAAATATGGTATGTTAAATTCAAAGCTTAATGTGACTCCAATAAACCCTCAATTCAAGTTGAGTATTGATTAGTGTCCCAATGCTGAGGTCGAAAGACCTTATATGAATAGAATCCCATATGCAAATGTAGTATGCTCTTTGATGTAATGTTATGGTCTGTACTAGACCCGACATAACATATGCAGTAAGTCTTATAAGCAAGTACATGGTGAATCCTGGAAAGGCTCACTGGCAAGCATGGAAGTGGATTCTAAGGTACATAAATGAGTCTCTGAACAGAGTCTTAATTTATGGTGGAGCCTTGGGTGAAGATAGTAAAGTAGTAATTGAAGGATGTGTCAACTATGATTATGCAGGTTGCATGGATTCTAGAAAATCTATTTTTGGGTATGTTTTCACTACGTTTGGTACAACAATTAGTTGGAAAGAAACACTTCAGAAGGCTATTGCATTATCAACCACTGAAGCGGAATATACTGCTTTAACTGAAGTTGTGAAAGAAGCATTGTGGCTTGAAGGTTTTGCTAAGTAGCTGAAAGTTCAAGGGCAAGTTGTCACTGTTAAATGTGATAGTCAAAGTGCAATACACCTGTCTAAGAATTCAGCTTATCATAAGCGAACCAAGCACATTGATGTAAGGTTGCATTTCGTCATAGGAGTAATTGAGCGTGGAGAAGTCCAAGTGTTGAAGGTTTTGACAGGTCATAATGTTGCTGATATGATCATCAAGACATTGCCAAGTTGCAAGTTTTCCAATATATGTAATTGATAAAGTTGCATGAAGAAAGCTAGTTCTTTCTTTGATAATAGAGTTTGTTCCAAGGTGGAGATTTGTGAGATATTGGATCGAACTCTATTGGGTCGAAGGGTAGCTTCTGGTTCGACAGAGTTTAGTATATCGTCAAAGTATGTTCGCATGCTCGTGTTAAAGACCTATATATTGTAGTTGAAACATGTTCTAGTATGTGAGTGTCGAAATGCTAGGGTTGTTAGTATTTCGAATTGGGCATGTTTGTTATGTCCAATTGTTTAAGTTAGTTTGTACCTTAAGTTAGCTTGTAATGGGTATTTGTGATAAAAACTCATTAGTTTAGTATGTTAGGTTAATTATAAATAGCATACTAGTCTCTCATCATTGCATACTACAAATCCTAATTTAGGGTGAGAGGGTTATTTGTTATTCTTGTAATCTTGTTTTGAAGATAAAGGAAAGAATAACAGTTAATAACTAATTTTTATGTTCTTTTTGTTTTATCATCTTTTCTACCTTTGATTGTTTCTTGATCATTAAGGAACAAGTTTATATTTTGCTTCCAAGGCATCTGATTCACAACAATACTATAATTTATAATTTTTAGAGTACTCAAATTTATTTTAATGAAAAATAATAAATTGTATCCTGATTGATAATGATGTTTTCTTCTTGATTTGTCACTTCAATATTTGAAACGGAAGTCTAAGTTGTCATTGTTTGTGATACATATAAGATTGTTATAAAAACTTTGAAAATCAAATGGATCGTAATTAGAATCGTGAACGGAATTACTTTCTTTATAAGAATATCAAGCACTCTTAAATATGTCTTAGAGTTGGAACACATGAATACTCAGGATAATTTAGTCTTTTATTGAGTTTGTGCATGACCGACGAAAACTCAATTATAGCGAAGAGTCTGGAATTTTGGTGAAGATGTACATTTTTGTCATGTAATTTTCTGAATTCGTAATGCTCAATTTATAAGTCAAATTGGCATTGTTTCATAACATTGTGACCCTTGATGAAACGCACACTTTCAGTAACACTTTTGTTAAATGTTGCATTGTTTTGCCTACGACATCACTTTTCAAATGTTACACTATTTCGCCTAAAACAACAGTTTTCAAAGGTTATATTGTTTCGTATTATGCAACACTTCACGAAATGTTGCTTATTTTTGAATTTGAAATACAAATTTTCTATTGGAACACTTCACGAAGTGTTGTCTATTTTCAAATTCAAAATACAAACTTCACATGCATGTTTTTCTTAGAATTTTGGAACATACCCACAATACTTAATTATTATTGATGATTAATAAATTACAACAATTCTCCACTTCAATTCAAGAAAATAAAAATAAAAAATGTTAATACAATTAAGTATATTTCGATTTAAAACTTAATGTAACGGAAAATCTAATCGAAATGTTAAGTAACAATGATTTTAAATCATTAATCCATGTAATTAGACCAACATTATTTTACACGCATTCTTTAAGGATTATAAGTTTCGATATTGAACTTTATTAAAAATATTCATTTAAAATAATCAACATTATTACCAAACATCTTACTCCCTGTTGAAAAACTCATTTTCATACTATTTATTTTTAATTTCATTTGAAATCCTTTCATATGAAATATTCATGATACATTATGCTTATTTTTCTGACATATAGATCAAGTTTAATAATTTCAAATTCATTGTTACAAGATAACGGTTCGTTATACGATATATATTTAACCTTTTGAGAATAAATATTATAACATACTGCCTCATGTATCAAAGGTTAAATAGGGATTGACGTTAGATTCAGTAAAAAGGATCATGATTCAATTCCCTATCATTCTAATTGTGAAGAAATTGAAATCACTTCAAACCGGATTATACTGGTGTTTGTCATCAATTAATATCATTAACGATTAATATCATATTTATTAATTATTATCAGAAAATTATAATATCAGTAATCTATCTCTGGTATCAATTGATAGTTAAAATTCAATTGATAAAAAACAATAAATCGTTCCCGGTCAATAATGATGATTTCTTTTTGATTTGTCACTTTAATATTTGAAACGAAAGTCTAAATTGTCATTGTTTGTGATACATATAAGATTGTTATAAAAAATTTGAAAATCGAATGGATCGTACTTAGAATTGTAAACGGAATCAATTTATTTATAAATATATCAAGTACTCTTAAATATGTCTTAGAGTTGGAACGCATAAATGCACGGATAATTATGTTTTTTTATTGAGTTTGTACAAGATTGACGAAAACTCGAATGTAGCGAGAGTGTGAAATTTTAATGAAAATGTACTTTTTTATCATGTAATTTTCTGATTTCGTAATGTTCAATTTATAAGTCAAATTGATGTTGTTTCATAATATTGTGACACTTAATGAAACACACAATTTCTCAACAGCACTTTTGTTAATTATTACATTGTTTTGCCTACAACAACATTTTTCAAAGGTTACACTGCCTCCCCTACAATAATAAGTTTCAAATATTGCATTGTTTCGTATTCTACAACACTTCACGAAATGCTACTTATTTTTGAATTCAAAATATAAATTGTCTACTGCAACACTTTACAAAGTGTTGTCTATTTTGAAATTCAAAATACAAATTTCACATGCATATTTTTTTTGAAATTTTAAAACACATTCATGATGATTAATTATTATTAATTATTAATAAATCACAACAATTTCTCAGTTGCTCTAATAATTACAAAAATCACTAAAAAAAAATAGAAATAGATAATATTAATACAGATAAGTATTTTCAATTTTATATTTAACCTCAATAACAACAACATAAAATATAATCAAAATATTATATAACAATATTTTTAAATTATTAATCCATGTGTTTAAACCGACGTTACCTTACACACATTCCTCTCTTGTACTTCACTTCTTGCATGTCACTTATTTATCATCATATACTTTCTTATTACATGTGTTTTTTTGTAAGAAAAAACTCCAACTATCATTTTTATCTAAAACTTCGCATAACTAAAATTCATATTTTATTATTTTTCGTGAAGTATTTATCTTTGATATTCAACTTCATTAAAAATTAAGAAGAAAAATACTAAACTTTTAATATGAAATAATCAACCTTATTACAAAATATCTTACATCCGAGTTGAAATACTCATTCTCATACTACTTATTTATTCACTCATATGAGTTTTAAAAAATATGACCGAAACAATGCCATTCTACCTTTGAATATGATTTTATAGGACTTTGAGTTGGAATCTCATAAATTATGAGTGAGTAGGTGGAAGATTTAAAAACGTGACAGAGAGTAGGTGAGAATGAATAGTAAGAGAAGATGAAAAAATGAACGGCTAAGATGAATTCAAAGATCTGTGAGTGTGACTAGGCGAAGAACTGTTTTGACTAGTATGAATTAATTAGACAGAATTCTGCAACTTTTGCAAGAACAGTGATTTACAGCAATTATATTTGGACGCTAACTACTAACAACGGTTTCCAAGAAACCCCCACACATATGTCGGTTATATTTATCGTCACTGTCTTTTTTAAGGTTTTAGCTACAGTGTTTCTCAATTTTATTTATTTATTTTTAATCTCAAAATATTTGCTTGAATTTTGATCAATTAAAAGTTTAATTTATATTAAAGATTTTTATTGTTAACTATGAGGATAATAAATAAATGATTTTTCGTATAAATTTACTTTCTATTTTATGTTTTTAATTTTTCGTTGTTTTGTGTGGTGTTTGTTGATTTTTCGTTTTAGTATGAAGTTTGTTGATTTAGATTGATATATTCACTTCAATTGATTACAAATCAGATGATGACTTCGACGCTAATATTGCATATCGAAAAAAATATGAATATTTCAATTATTTTTATTTTTGTCATATTTAAAGACACTTTCATATTGACGTTGTATGCTATTTCATTTTTTTTAATTTTTAACAATCTTGAATCTATATATAACTATTTTTCAATTTAAATAAATGAATATTTTTTTAGTCAAAATAATTTTAAAGGATGACGTAATTAAGAGTGTTTGCGATTCAGTTTAGATCGGTTTTTAAACAAAAACTCTCATAATTCAAAGATAAATTTACTCTTGCTTCGGTTTGTTTTTGGATGATGTCAAAAAAAATTCAATTTGATTCGATCTAATTTAATGCAATTTAATTTGGATCAATTTTTGAATATTCAAATTATAAATTTTATTTTTATTAATATTATAAAAATACTAATAAACCATAAATTTGATATAATATATAGCCTAAAGTTAATATTATAGATTAATTGGCATGCACTGTCAGTGTAAAAAGTTTTACATCATCAGTGCATCACAACCACCCATAAATATTATTTTATTAATAATTAAAATAAAAGTCAAACATAATTTAAAATATAACTGTTACTATTCTGTGATGGTATAAAAGTTCTTTACACTGCCGGTGTATTCCAATTAAATTCTATTATAAAATGAGAATGGTAGATTATGGTTGAAATAAATGAAATAATAAAAATAAATAGATTAAAACAAGCTAATATATAATATTAAAAAATAATTATCATCTAACAATAAATTCATGTAACATATCATACTAATAAAAAATAAACAAGTATAAAATATATAAATGTGATTCGGCTTAGTTTGGATCTCTTTTGAAAAATCAATTTGAACTGTGCAGTTTTCATAAAATGACATTCAAACACATCCAATAAATTTCATTTTTTTGCGATTTTCAGTTTTTTGGATCGGTTTGTAGTTTTTATTTGGATTGGTTTGGATTTAAACACCCCTACACGTAATACATTACTTATTTGATTAGTTTTGCATGATAAATTGACAATGACATCGTTAGGGATGACAATGGAAAGAGTATGAGTAGGGTAATACTATATTGCCCATCCACATATCTGTGGTTGTAAAAAATTCTCGTATTCGAGCTCATACCCGCTTGGATAACAATATTAGCACCTGTACCCGTGCCTTTTGAGTATGTAAGTATCCATACATGTATCCATTACCCGCATTTCTAATAAAAAATATATATATAAAGTATAAAATATCATATTATTTTAAGTTGTTAAGAATATTTAAATTTTTTTCAATAAATTTATTGTTGAATTATTAAATAAAATAACACTTATGTTACAAATGTAATAGTTTAACATTGATGTATTTTTGAAAATTAATAGACATTTATTGTAATATAATAATATAAATTAAAGTATATATATTGTGTGGGTATGGAGTAGGGTGGGTACTAAGGTGTTCATACCCGCACTCATACCCGCGTATTTAAATGGATAATTATCTGAATCTATGCTCATACCTATTTGTGCAAGTTTTTACCCTACCCATTATAAGAATTTTTGTGCGTACTCATTGAGAATGGGTTAAATTATCATTCCTAGACATCGTGATAAAGATAATGACATGATGTGCCACATTTTTTTTTATAAAAAAGAGGACTAAAAGCCCGAAAAGAATACGTGCCACATATTAATTTAGAATTTTTTATATTATTAATATTAATTAATAATAATAAATTAATTGTTAAATTCATGATATAAGATAAAAAAATGATTCATAGAGGAAACTCAAAAAATATCCTTAAATCAATTGTAGAAGATAAAAATGCATATCTTAAATCTAGAATGTGTCACTAAATTCATAGAATAACATTAAAAAAATAAAAAAAATTATTTCCCCACCTAGTGGAGTTCTTTTTCACCCCTGATGAAATACCAAAAATACCTCCAACTTCGTAAGTTAACATACGAATTCTCTAAATAAGGTGAATTCTTAAGTTAACTTACGAAATAATCTACGATTTTAAAAAAATAAGGTGAATTTGTAAGTTAACTTATGAATTCACCTTATTTGGGGAATTCGTAAGTTAACTTACAAATTCGTTCAATATCCCAAATTTATTAGGATTAAAATACAATTTATATTTCACTATTTAATTAAAAAAATAATTATTAAGAAAAAATCCTATTAATCCTATTAGAAAAAATTATTAATAAAATTTTTATATCTTTCTTAATTCTAATATTAGATGACAGTTACATGAGTTTTGTTCTACCTTTTTTAATTCTAATATCAGATGACACTTGTTCTACCTTTCTTAATCTTAATATCAGATGACAGTTGCATAGACTTTATTCTATCTTTCTTAATCTTACTATAAGTTTTGTTCTAGTTTCTACTTTGGTAAGATCTCAAACAATGACTGGCATTTTTATTTATTTATTATTGAATCCTAAATTTTGAATTGAGCTTTTCTATTTTGATTATTGTAATTGGTGAGGTTTATATTTTTGTCATCTTTTAGACTTGTTAAGTGAGATCAATTAATTATATTTTTGTGTTAATGAATGTGTTAATATTTTTCTTACTTCTCTTGAAGAAATTGTATCATGATAAAACAAAAAAGTAAGACTAAAAAATAATATTAAAAGTGAATATTAATAATCAATATATTTAAAAATTTAAATCTGATGAAGAATTAATAATGGAAGAATTTATATAATTTTTAATTATATAAATTAATAAAAAAATTATTAAACAAAAAAATTCAATGAGATATTAGAATTATGGAAAGAAAATATTTACATTATCTTATATTATATTTTTATAGTTATATTGACAATAATTTAATATATTTAATGACTTAAGCGATGCTAAGATTTCAAATTTCGACAATAAAGTCATTTTAGAATGAAAAATTTATACAATTTTTATGGATAAAATAAATTTGACTTAATTTTTCCTTAATAAATAATAGGATTTGATATAAAATTGTATATTATGTTTGGGTGAAAAGTATGTAGTAATAATAATTTAATTTTTAATTATATTGTTAGAAATATATTATATAATTAATGCATATCAAGTAAATCAAGACAAAAATCAATTGTATCCCTTCATATAGATTTGATATCAATAGTATTAATATGATTTTTATTATATGCCAAATTTGATATTAATATCGATTGTATTAATAGATTTTATTATTATAGACCAAATATAAGTTAGACTTTAATTCATATATTTTTCTATTTTTTTAGTACGTGAAATCGTGTATATATGTGATGGAAATCACATGATATATTCTACTTTCTTATATATATATATATATATATATATATATATATATATATATATATATATATATATATATATATATATATATATATATATATATATATATATATATATATATAATAATAATAATAATAATAATAATCTATTAATACAATCGATATTAATATCAAATTTAGCCTATAATAAAAATCATATTAATACTATTGATATCAACTTCTATATGAAGATATACAATTGAATTTTTGACTTGATTTAATTGATATGCATTAATTATATAATATATTTCTAACAATATAATTAAATCGAATTATTATTAATAAAAAATAAATTAAATTAAAAATTAAAAACTATTAAAATAAATTTATGATATTAAAATAAATTTATGATATAAAATTAAATAATTAATTTAATAATTAATTTGTTAATTAAATAGTGAAATATAAATTGTATTTTAATCCTAATAAATTTGGGATATTTGGTCAAATAAGGTGATTTCGTAAGTTAACTTATGAATTCACCCAGAAAGACCAATTCGTAAGTTAGTAAGTTAACTTACGAATTCACCCAGAAAAACTAATTAGTAAGTTAACTTACGAATGATATTTTTGGTTTTTCAGGGATGTTGGAGATGTGACACCCCGATTTAATTCAAATATTAAATAAGTGAGAATTTAATTATTTAATTAGTTAAAGTCTTAAGTATTAATTTTATTTGGATTAATTGGGTCATTTAATGAAGAAAGGATTGGAGGTGTGCAGAGTAACAGTGGGTGTGAGGAGTAAATCACTCTATTGTTACTAAGTTTTAATTATTTGTTTTATTAGGAATATTAAAAGGAATATTAAAAGGAGTATAAAAAGGAAAATAAGGAAAAGATGAGTCTTTTTGGAGAAACTGCTTTCACGTAGAATTGGAGAGAAGAGGAAAAGAGAGGAAAGCTGACGCCGAGAGAAATCGAAGAATCATCGAGGTAAGGGTGATTTCGTTCGGTTAACATGTTTTATGGGTTTTGGGAATCATAGGGATAATTGGGTATGTTAGAGAGTTTGAATTTTGATGATTATAAGTTATAGGAATAAACCCTATTTTGTGTCGGTGTTGGAATTAGGATCATTAGTATGTCAAATAATTGATAGGGATGAATAAACCATGTTGTTTGATGTTATAATGGTGTGAAATGATGATGAAATGGTGTCCCTAATGTACCAAATCGTATTTGAAAGTTTGGAAATGATAATGGATGCTTAATGTTGTCAAAAAGTAGCAGAAATGCTGTTATAGGTCGTGGGAACCGGTTCCCTGTGGGGAGGAACCGAGTTCCTAGTGTTAATTTGCAAAAACTGGGAAAATTAGGCTCAGGAACCGGTTCTTGTATGGGTAGGAACCGAGTTCCCATACAAAAACCAGGGAGCGCATTTTTGAAACTTTTAGGAACCGGTTCCTGTATAGGTAGGAACCGGGTTCCATGTACATTTTTCCAAAATTTCCAAAACTTTAAAGATTCATATTTTCTAAACCGTAACTCCGATTTGAGTGCCGTTTTCGGCGTTATTTCTTAAATTTAAAATACTACCTTTTGAAAAGAGAAAAACATTATTTTGCTAAATTATTTTAAAATAGTCGCTCCGATTTTGAAAAGAATGAGCGATTAAGGATAATGGGAACTATTATGAATGGTATGAGTTACGATGAGGTATTGGTGCTTACATGTTATATATTTGATATTCATTCGATTGAATGAGATACCTGGTGATTTGACATGATGTGATTTGTATTGATATCATGATATGTGAAATGATGATGGTATGTTTTATGATGCATGCATAAACATTTGTTGATTTGGTTCATTCCCATTGTGCGGAAGTGTGGTTGAGCCAATAGACTTACGGAGGTTGAGGTAGTGAGGCTGGATTCTTGACCCAATAGCTATGGGCGAATCATGAATTTACACGTCTATCCACATGTAAGCGGAGCGGTGTGTGAACTCGGTTCACGTTTGGTACCACATGCATAGAGTCGCATTGCATA
Organism: Vicia sativa; assembly: GCA_021764765.1. Classification (NCBI taxonomy): domain Eukaryota; kingdom Viridiplantae; phylum Streptophyta; class Magnoliopsida; order Fabales; family Fabaceae; genus Vicia; species Vicia sativa. Next base: position 232,152,151 of record CM038796.1, read on the forward strand.
TGGGATTGTAACATGCTAGGATGGTTTCGGTGTTGCAATTTCCATTGTTTGATTATATACATGTTCATTGTGTGAATTGCACGGTGAATTGATTATGATTTGTGCTCGATTTATGGATTAACGATCGATTATTCATTGTGTTCTAAAACGTATAATGCATGTTATATTGAATTGAGATCTCACCCTTACTCAACAATTTCGATCCAAGTATTAGTGCATTGGAGTTGGTGAGGATAGCTCTAGCATAGAGTCGATTAATTTGTCCGCGTGTCGTGGTGCTCGTAGATGTAACAGAGAGCGGTTGTTTGAATCCTTTAAGCGGATATTTTCTTAATAGTTTGGAATTGTGTTTTGATTAAATATCACGGAATACTATGAGTGGCGATATTGAAATTATGGTTATGTTTCATTTCATTAAACATAATCTTTGCATTATTTATTTAATAAGTCTTCTTGATGAAAGCATGACAATTTGTATTGATGATTTACATTATTTAAATTGTGACGCCTCCTTGATTATGATTAAATACTCTGATTATTATTTATAAAACGCGGGTAAATAGAAGGGGGTGTTACAGGAGAAACCCACTAGAAGGGTGGAGAAATTCCCTTAAAAAAATATGAAGATTCATAATTAAAACTTAGAAAATGGGATCGATAGTTTGACACTAAATATGTCTCTATCTGGCGATGAAAATGCATATCTTAAATCTAGAATGTCTCACTAAATCCATAGAATACATAAAAAATAATAATGATTCATAGATGAAACTCATAAATTGTCCCTAAATCCATTGTAGAAGATGAAATGTATATATCTTAAATCTAGATTGGGTCACTAAATCCATAGAATAACATAAAAAAACATGAAGATTCATAATTGAAACTTAGAAAATGGGGTCGATAGTCTAAGGTAAATCTATTTGTTTAGCAATTATATCGTAATAGGCTTTCGACGAAGGATAATTTGGTTAGGAGAAATATTATTATAGTAGAGGCACAAAACTGTTCTAATGTGTGTGATCATAATGAGAATCAGGATCATCTGTTTGTTCAGTGTGATTATTTTAGTAAAATTTGGTCGTTGCTGTCTGGTTGGTTAGTGTTATCGTCGGTGTATCAAGGCAATGCAGGGATCATCATGATCAATTCGTTGCTTTGGGTGACTGGTCCAAAGATTTTCGAAAGGTCTTTCGTATTATTTGAGTAGCTACAATGTGGTTAAAAATTTGTTTATGGATTTTTTACTACTCTCATCCTGTTCTATACAACTTCTTTATGTTTTTCAAAGTGTTTTATTTTGGTAAATAATTTGAAAAATGTTTTAGTGTGTATGTTTATATATCCATGTACTTCTATGAAAAAGTCTCTTTACTTTTATATAGTTTCACTCACTTAGTAATTTAAGATTTTTCCTCTAAACCTTTGTCGGTTGTAATATTTTTGCGTTGACACATGTTTGAGATCTCTTGAGACTTCTGATAGGATCCAATTTGTTTGCTTTTATCTGATAGTCGTGTTTATCAAATATTTATACTCATGGCTTGCATTTTTAGAATATTAAGTGATTTATTTTACTTACCATTGGTTGCATATTTATCATGATGAATGTCTCTTTTATTTTCTTTATAGTTAGCATCATCAAAAGATACTATCTTGATAACAGTCTATTACCTTCAAAACAAGGTTTCACCCTCCCCCCTTTTTGATGATGACAGCGCATCTCTCAAGGGAGGTGGTAAATGATACAAGATATATTTGGAGTGACACCCCGAGTTAGATAAAATATATACTCCCGAAGAGTATACTTCTCTCCCTTTGTCAAAATTAAAAAAGGCGGGTAAATGATGCAATTTGCGAAAGAGCTAAGTATGCAATCGTTTTAAGAAAACAATACATCATATTGCATTTTTTACTCTTGAGGTAAACAAGTATAGGCATTTATAGTGACATCAAACATCAGTATAAAAGATAAGAGTCAATAACATCATACAGTTTTATTAGATGTAAACATCATATTAGAGATATATTTTTGCATTCTTAACTTAAGCATGTCATAATAATTTTTGTGAAGAGAAAATAAACATTTATTTCAAAGTATGTCACGTAAGGATAATCATGCAAAAAGAGGCTAAATTTGATGTTTTAAAGCAAAATATCAATATCATGTTTATGCTTATATGGAGCAAGTATAGTAACAAAGTATCACATGTATCAAATCTTGCATTTCAATGGTAGCTTTTTATGCAAACATAATCATCAAAGACATTTAGGAAGGGAAATATATACTTATATTTTTGAATTTGAAGTACATAAGTGAAATAGAAGGAAAGATAAAGCACAAAGAGAAAGTGCAAGACAAGAAAATTAAAAGAAAATAAATGAAAAACTTAGACGCTCTTAGTTCATATAATACTATCTTTGACTTAATTTCCTTCATATATTTATCTAAACTTTGACAAAGTTACCAAATTGGTCTTAAGTTTATGTTTCATTCTATTATGCTTCTTCTCCCTCATCTACCTAATCATATCTAAGGTTCAGAAAACTTGATATCAATTTTAACTGTTTGAGAATGGTGTAGTCGATTATATTTTCAGAAGAAATTAACTTTTCTCCTATGAAGTCGACTTTGAATATTTTTAGGAGGTAGGTGATCATTGCTCCATATGGTATTTTTGTTTATGGTTCTTCTTTTGACTTGGTCACGTGCGAAAACACTTTTCTACCCAATTGGTTGATATGTTTTTGTCAAGAGCCATAAGGGAGTAATGTCATATTTAATGACGTGATTGTTGTTTGTTTCTTTAGAGTAAGATCCTTTTTAGGAGATAATGAAGGATTTTGACTTTAGGTTTTATGAGGTATGTCTTGAATGAAATCTTTCTTTCCTCAATGGGATTTTTTACTACAGAATTTAGCATTAAACTTCGTTTGAAGTTTTTTAGTCATGTGGGCTTGTCTTGTTTGCATGAGGTACCTAGGAAGGGTATTTCAAATATTTTTCCGAAGTGTTCTTTTTGAATCACTATTTTCAAACTCCTAATTGATGATATTAAGGATTTTCCTAAAATGAGTAGGTTAGTGTAGAGTTCTCTTACTAGATCTGGGTATACTTTATCAGGTGTTTTTACGAAGAACTCTCTTAAGGATACTTGACACATATAAGAGTAGGGTTTGAAGCCTCTCATAAAAGTTTCTTCCATGAACCATGATTCTAAAATTCTATTTTCTAGGTTCATGTTTATATCTTCTTCATGCTTTTCTCTTATGGAGGCTAGACTGTTATCTCTCTTTTGTTGGGGTATTTTAGGCCTTTGGTTGGAGGAGTTCATGATAAACTTTATAGAAAGATACTAACACATGAATAATTTATTTTTGACAAATTAGAGTCTTCTACTCGGTTGGATTTTGTTTTAACTCATTGGATTAATCAATCTTTTAGATTTTGATGAGATTTTCATTAATGCTGAGCTTTGATCTTCTAGTCGCGTCAAGTTGACTTAAATTTGATTTGAAATTATGCATTTGAAACAATTATAATTGGTTAATAATTTGTGCTAATCAGTTATAATCATTCATTCAGACCTTCTTAGTGCTTTGGTTGGTTTGTTGGGCTTTGTTGCTTCCTTAACACCTCAAAATGATGCTTTTAGTATCCCTAAACTTTAAATACTCGAATAAACACATTTTTATAGGGTAGAGATAATTATTTATAAAATGAGTAAAAAAGATTTTTAAAGTGTGATAAAAATAATAAAAATAATTATTTTAAGAATTTAATAAGATTTAACTGATCATTTCAACCTTAAAATAAGTTTACCTATTTGTCAAGAAATTTCGTGATGCAAATCCACTAGGGAAAAACACCTCAATTGTGTGTCCTTCTCCATACATCGTTGGATGCACAAGTTGGTAAAATTACAATAATGAATAAGTTCATCACATGCTTATTAATTCTATTGATCATCTTATATAATTAATCTTTGAGAAATACTTAAAATGTGTTGCTTTGATCACAACATTTGACATCCGTCTTCATCGTTTAATCTTCAGGATCAAAGACTTTTAAAAACATGTATACTTCTAGAGTATACTTCTAAAGTATACTTCTTCTTTGTATAGCTTCTTCAAATAATTTCTTCTTTTGAGTTGCAAAGCAAAACCTGCAAAATAATTAAGATTTCACCTTTGTTGTCCATATCATCTTCTTGAACTCATGTGCATTAGTCCCAGAAGATCTAAGGTTTTTACCTTTAGATCCTTTTAGTTTAAAACAAAAATATTTTAAGTTTCTTTTTTTCGTTCTGTAGGTACATTTGTAAGTTGTATGCTTTTTCCTTTCAATTCAGAATATATCTTCCTTGTAGGGTGCTTTTAAGCATATTTTACCCTATTTGTTGGAAGATGATTCTTTTATGTTTCTCCCCAATATTGATGTCTTTCCTCCTCTTTTTTACATTGTTTAAGAAACTTCTTCATCTTCTTTGTTGTTCTTTGAACGGGAGAATCCTTCCTTTGATTGATTAATGATAAAGTATTTTCTCTTGAAAGATTGAACTAGAGTTGTATGATATGAACATGATGATGACGTCGATTATTTGGTTTGAATTTGTTTTGAGTAGTTGAATCATCTCGTCCATCTTCTTAATGATTTCCGTCTTTCTTGATTTTTCCTGAAAATCATAAAGGTTTCTATCTATAGATTTAAGAGTTGGATAAATTCTCCAATTCTTAATTCTTAGATATTTGTTAGAAAAATAGTTTCTAATAAAATTTCTTATGTCTCTAGTGCTACAAAAACATTCAAATTAAGCTTAGCATTTTGCTCACCTCATGTGTTCATCTTCTCTAGCTTGATACTTGGAGGAACTCCGTATATCTTTTCAAGAGTATCCCACATTTCCTTGGCAGTTTTACAATGACGGACACCAAGAAGGTTTATTATCTAAAGACATTATTATGAACATTTTAGATTTGAGATCCATATTTAATTTTGTATTTTATTCTTCAGTCCAAAGAAAATAAGGTTTTTCCACTTGTTCATCATTTACTTGATGAGTAGGGTAAACCAGACCATTGATTATGACTTTCAGTAAATCATGATTTATACTTTGAAGAAAAGTTTTAAATTTGGTTTTCCAAATATCAAAATTGTATTTTTCAAAAGGTGGTGGTGTGTTTAAAAGTAATCTTGTGTTGTAATTCATATTCCTATTGAGACGATTAGTTCTAAAGCGAGAGTTAGACTCTGGTGTCACTTGTTGGCCGTTCACACACAATAGGGGGTGAATTGTGTGCTTTGAAAAAATATGGTTTTCAAAAAATTTTCATGGTATATTCTAAGTTAAAAAACATTTTTCAAATTTTGAGCAGCGGAAAGAAAAAGTAATTAATTTAAATGCGGAAAGTAAAAAAGATAAAGAGAAGAAAGAGAACAACAAAAGTTATATAGGTATGGTACTCATGAACCCCCTTATGCAAGTAAATGGTGGTTGTCCTACAATCAAAATATTATAAGACATATGATATGGTCGTTTGCGTCCTTTCCAATAAATTATTGAGAGTGAATTGGCCAAGCTTCCTTACCATCTGTAGATTGAAGCGGTTAGTCTTCTCTCCACGAAAATGGACCTTGTAGCAGTTAGTCTTCAAGTTCCAAAATATATATGAGGAGGATAACAAAACAACCTTTGTGATTTTAATCGGGATGATCTCAAAACTAACATGGTTTTAATCAGGCTAACCAAGAACCAAGTTAAGATCATCAAAGCTAGATGATCTTTAACCTATATACAAAAGTAGGAGTTGATCACACAATCTCCAACCAAAGCTTTTAGCAGGTATAGTTTTGAACCACATATTTTATCCCTAAATGGATTGTTTTCAACCAAGGTGTATAAACACGTTTCCTTGGTGAACTTATACAATACTATCCTTCTAGAATTACATTGTTTTCCTCACTCATACATGATAATTTCCTCACAGAAGCACATGGCTATAAGAACTAGTGAGAGAAAGTTAAAAATAAAACTTAGAGAGAGAGAGAGTGTCAATACACAAAATCGTGTTCTGAATGATTTGAAATTAGAATGGGAGTCTCTATTTGAAGGCTTGAGGTTACCCTAAAAACAAAATAGCATTTATGCCAGAAAAGCTATTATTTAACCGATTGGTACTTTTTGTAATCGGTTAATTTTTAAAAATCAAACGTATATAATTTCCCAATATGGAAAAATAATAAATATAGCTGTTGTTAAAAATTCGGTGCATTCAACTGGCCTTGTGCCTCAAGTTCACGCCAATATAATCGGTTAACATAACTGATTAAATATAGTTAAAAATTCATTTATGACTTTTTGACTGCTCTCTTCATGTTCTGTACAACTTTTATATGTTTTTCAAAGTCTTATCTTTTGGTAAATCATTTGAAAAATGTTTTAGTAGGTGTGTGCTTATAGTCATGCACTTCTATGAAAAAGTCCCTCTAATTTTACATAGTTTCACTCACTTACTAATTTAAAATATTTCCTCCAAGCCCTTGTCAATTGTAATATTTTTGCATTAGCACTTGCTTGAGATCTATTAAGGCTTTTGATAGGATCTGGTTTATTTATCAAACCTTTATTCTCATGGCTTGCATCTTTATCTGCTTAAGTTCTTTGTTTGACGTATCATTGATTCCATCTTTATCATGATGGATATCCCCGTTCTTTTCACTATAGTTATTATCATCAAAAGATATTGTCTTGATTAAAACAAAGTTCCACAAGAATTTTGGGCTTAATTTCACATTTAAATAGGTTTTCTCATATCTGGTTGATTCATGACACTTGGCATTCACCTTGTGCTTTGGACATGTTGACCTTAATGGCCAACTGATAGATCTAGTGCGTGGCTTCCCACTCTAATTCCCTGTGCTAACAATCATTTCCCTTTATTGTGATGACTCATCGTGAGTCTCTCCATCGGATGGCCAATATTGAGTTAATTCTTTAACTCTTCTTGGACTTTAGACCAATTGGGCCTACGCCCATAGTTTCTCACCCTTCAATTTTGTTGGCCTTCAGAACCCTTCTTGGGCTTTTTTGTTTGTTGTTCTTTAAACCCATTTTATTTTACTCATTTTTTATATTTTATTTTCAACTAATACCTCTATTTTAACTTTGATCATTTTAAATAGATTATTTTGATTATTTTAGTTTGCTTTTTTTATTGTAAGTCATTCAATTTGTATAGTGTAGATTAATCACTAGTATTATTATATTAACTTAAGTAGCAAAAATTAGAATTAAAAATGAATCATTTTCATAAAAAGAAACAAAAAGCTTGATTCAACGTCAAGAATTTTTCAAAATAAACTCAATTGAATGCAACGAGAGTCTTGATCCAACGTCAAGCACATTTTCTCGAATCACTCAAATATTTTCAAAATATAATTTAGACTTTTGATCCAACGTCAAATCGTTTTACGCGTGAAAACATTTTTCACAACAAATTTTTAAAGACAAATGACCAAAGAATGCACATCATTTTGAAACCTTAATAGTCGGGTGCTCGGTATACACCTTGTTCAAGATGACTATTAGTATTTCAATCTAAAATACTCTAATTAAACTTGGGATAAATGGACAATTGGATGACATCCATGTGAATCATGAGTAAACGAGTGCTAGGTGCACACCTTGTTCAAATGTTTACTCATATTCTGCAAAGACAAATCTTTATAAAAATGGACGACAAAGGATTGAGGGATGCCCATCCTTTTGAAATTTTGGGTAAACGAGCACTCGGTGCACACCTTGGTCAAACAGTTACCCACATCTATATAAAATGAACTCAACTCATCAAACTTTTTTTAGCCCTAGAGCGACTCCGAAAACCCTTTGAAACGAGTATGCTACATCCATTTTGAAGCGAAACAAATAAACACTCCAGCCTCCAAGAGCGAGAAACAAGCAAAATTTTAACTGCTCGAATGCGTTATAAGCACCACTCTTTAAAATCAATAAACCAACAAATTTGTAGCTTTCTAGCATAAATTACGAAGCTTTGATTTTCTTATTGCACCATGAGAATACGAAGGCATAGGATTTTGAAATCATGGTGAGCACAAAAATAAAATAAAAAACCTAAAAAAACCTTTTCTTTCTTTTCTCGCATGATAGTTAGAAGATCGCAGACGATATCACACCAACACTCATTCACAAAACTAACTAAATGGGTCCAGTTGAGTACAACTGACATGAGAAGGTGCTAACATTTGTCCCTGCATAACCGACTCATGAATCTGACCTAGTTGCGATGACCATTTTTCTTTTCTTTTGTGAGTTTTATCGATATTTTCTCTTTCTTTTTGGAATAAATAAAGTTCGGTGACGACTTTGTTGTATTTCGAGTGTTCCTTACGCTCGAATATTTTACGCTTCGCGATACTCGATGTAGGATCTTGATGAAGAATTCTCTTAGCAAACCTTAACATATGATCTTGTAGGGTTTAAGTTCTATATGAAAGGTTCCTTCCATAACGACGAGATGCAAGACCTCGTGTTTGGACATTTCATTTTTTCCTTGACATTTTGAGATGATCCTTCCAAGAACGAACATCTTGAATATGAAGCATCCAATGAGGATACTTTTTGTTGGAGCCATAAATGATGATAATTATGGCGCAAAGTAGAAACTCACATAAAAAAATATAAAGATAAAAGAAGATGGGTGAAGAAAAAAAAGAGCATAATTTATATAATGTTGTTTCTATGCTTATTTTCGTGAGAAAATCCATGAAATTAATGCTTATTTGCTCCATAAAAGGGAATATTGAAAAATAATATTTCCAAATCGAGTTTTCTAATCGGTTATGGCTAAGGCTTAATCTATTATATATTTAAAAATATTGAGATTTGGTACAATTTTCAATAATACGCTGATGTTATTAATATTTTGGACGAGATTTGATCTAATATCGCTTGAAAACTTGAGGAGAAAGTAAACAGTAATTTATTATCCCTTTTGAAATTAGACAATTTCTTAATATACCCTTATGACTTCTTAGAGACCCTTGACAAAATTTCTGTATTACCCCCATAAATTCTGATATGCATATTAGAACTCACATTTTTTATAAAATACTTAATTTCGGAGATTCATTTATGAAAATACTCTATTATTTACAAAAATATATATATATATATTTTTTCAAATATGCATATTCGAGTAAACCTTATTTCTTACGAATATTAGTGTTTTAGGATATGCATATCCGAAAAGTTCTACGTTGTGTTTTTTTTTATAACAAAAAAAGAAGATGTTTATTCGACACAACCAACTGGTATGATATTAAATCTAAGCACAAATTCTGGAGAAACCAATGCATTTACTAATTAGCTTTATTTTATTTAAAAAAAGAAAAAATGCATGTTAGAAATTCTTGAGTTCAATTTAGTACTCCGTATTTCTCTTACCACCAACCAAATAAATAAAAATTTATTAAAAACCAAAAAGGAAATTAAATGGAAAGATCTAAATATCTCTCGGATCACAAATATTACTGTTTGAAAAGATGTACCATTAAATCAAATACTAATTAATAATTATCAATATTACTCTTTTAATTACTAAACAATAGGGAATTTTTTTAGATATTTATATAAGTAAAAAATAAGGTTTGTTCAGAGATGTATACACGAAAATATTTTTTTATATAAAAATAGGGTGCGTTCAAATATATAGACGATATTTTAGGTTTTAAGAGATTTACTTCATCCTTGTAAAAATGTACTAAGAAATTATATGAAATTATTAATTATTAGGCTATTTTTCAGAGAACTTTTCCTGTCACCCCCGTTTATTAACCTGCCACCCCCCATATTTGCATATTTCGAAAATCCCCTGATCCTATTTACTCAAAAAATGTTACTTTTTTATAAATAAAAAATTACTGTTGATAAAAGAAACCAAAAACGAAATTTCCGGTAGGTCTCTAAAAATTTCCGGTACCCTTTATAGGCGAATACTGGAAATTCTTTGTTGTTCACAAATTTCCGGTACCCTTTATAGGCGAATACCGGAAATTCTTTGTTGTTCACAAATTTCCGGTACCAATATACCAGATATTTACAAATTACCGGTACGATTTAACGGAATTTTCAAAAAAATTGGTACGATTTACCGAAAATTTCCAAAAAAATCCGGTATTTTTGCTTTCGTTATTTCAGGTACCGGGAAATCCAAAATTTCCAATACATAAACAATACCGGAAATTCCAAATTTACGGTATATACCAGAAGTTTCGTTAATACCTGAAATTTTCGATATGGCAGAGGAAGTGTTGTATATTTGTGGTCCTGAACCAGCACCTTCAGCTTTTTCTACGAATTCATGTACTGATCTTACGCAGTACTTCATCACCGATACGGTACACTATACTTGACTTTATACACATTTTCATATTTTTTTAATAAATTGATCTAATTTAGCTAATTATACGTTTATGTGATTGCCAGATTTTTAAATCACGAGAGAAAGTTCTTGAATGGACACGATCAATTGGAAAAACTCATGTATTGTTGTTGTCACTATTAGAAACGGCACTGCTAATGGTATGGGAGAGAGGAAGAATAAATTGATTATGAGCTGTGATAGATGAGGTAATTACAAAAAGAAAAATAAAGCTGCAGCTCCTTCCGATGACACTTATTCTATGAAGGTTAAATGTCCATTCAGGCTGAGATCTATTCCGAGTGGTGATGGTTGGAAGATGATGGTAAGATGCGGGATACACAATCATAAACTAGACAAGTAATTGGTAGGGCATGACATTTTGGACCGTCTAAAAGAGGAAGAAAGAAAATTTATGAATGACATGACGAAATACAACATGGCTCCAAGGTACATAGCTTCTGCTTTGAAAGACAAAGATCTAGAAAACCTTATGCGTATTACCCAGATATATAAAGCTAGAGCAACATACAGAATAAACAATAGAGGTGCAATGACAGAAATACAAATGTTATTGGGTCTTGTTCACCAAGATAAATACTTGTATTGGTCTAGAAATAAGGATAATTCAGATATGGTGGTTGATATCTTCTGGACACACGTTGATTTTGTGAATTTGTTGAATATGTTTCCGATGGTGTTGATTTTTGATTGCACTTACAAAACAAATAGGTAAGAATTTTAAGTTTAATTTCATGACATCTTAAAAATATGTTGAGTGAGTTTGTCGTTGAATTGTCTGTGTTTTGTAATTGTGCAGGTACCATATACCACTGCTTGAGGTTGTTGGTGTTACATCAACAAAATTGACGTTTTCAGTTGCTTTTGCATATTTGGAACATGAAAGGGAAGAGAACTTCACATGGGCGCTGGAGAGGTTGAAAGAGTTGTTTATTTTGAGAAGTTGCTACCAAATGTCATGGTGACGGATCGGGAGCTTGCATTAATGAATGCCATTGAGACGATGTATCTGAATGCTTCTCATATGTTGTGTACGTTTCACATTTTAAAAAACATTAGCATGAAGTGTAAGGAGTATGTGAAATTAGAGAGACAGGAACATATCATGGATCAATGGAACAACATGATGTATTCAAATATAGATGACGAATTTGATGTACATCTGAACCATTTTGAGAGTGTTTGTGGTGATATTCCTAAATTTGTGAAGTATGTGAAAGAAACATGGTTAACACCATATAAAGAACGATTTGTTGCTGCATAGGACTAACAAAATCACTCATTTAGGGAACACAACAACAAACAGGTACATTCTTCTAACATGAAATATGTTTATGCTTATGCATTCAATTGAGACTTGTTTATGTAATGTGTTTATGATGTCTACGGTGGAGTCTGCATATTGGAGACTGAAAAACATGTTGACTACAAGGCGTGGTGATTTACGTGCAAGCTGGGATGCTGTGAACACAATGTTGAAGTTGTAGTTAGGTTCTATAAGGGTGTCGTTTCAAAAAAATATCGTCAATATTAATCATAAATATAACACCCAATTCTATTCTAAGTTACACGGTTTTATTTCAAGACAGTCTATACAACTCATTGGAAAGGAACTTGAAAGAGTCAAATATGTTGGTGCAACCTTGTATCGATTCATAAGCAACCTTGTACAAATTCTGCAAAAGGTGAGTACTTGCCACAATTTTCTACTTTCTTTCACCCATACATTAAAGATATTATTGATGTAGAACTGGATGGAAATTGTGGTTACCGTTGTATTGCAACTGCGTTGGGATGGGACATAAATGCATGTTTTGATGTTAAGAAGCAGTTGGATACTCATATCCATCAACACGAAACATTATTTTTCAAGGTGTTCTACAACATTGTGTCTTATGTGAGGAATTCATTAATCGTGAAACACTTGGGTCCTCAGGGTAGGGAGAAATGTATGTCGCTTCCAGATATGGGTTACCCTATTGCTTGTAGATTTGGTGTTGTTTTTGTTCTTTATCCATGAGAATTAGCACGACATTTTTCCCGCTTCACATACCTCTACCCCTGTACACGAGTCGTCATACAATCGTTGCAGTCGGTTTGATCAACGATAATCATTGGGTTCTGCTAAAATTGAAACTCGATTGTCCATTGCCTCCCGTCACAGAGTATTGGAGGGATAATTGTTGTGATGTTGCAAAAGGTTGGGAATTAGCATATGCGGGTCGGATCAAACATTGGGCAGTACTGTCTGGGAAATAATTGTATTTTATTTGTAATGCATTTATGTATAACATTAATTATATTTGTTGACATTAATTATATTTGTAATGTCTCTATGTATGACATTAATTATATTTATGCATTCTATTTAAGTAAAATTTTTAAGTAAAAGTGTAAAAAAACTATGAAACTTTTTAAGTCCCAGTAATACTAGAAATTTAAAATTTCTGGTACTGTTTTTATACCGGAAATTTCAAATTTTCGGTACGGTTATTAACTAAAACAAGTACCGTAGATTTGAAATTCCCGGTACTATTTTTGTAACAGAAATTTCAAATTTCTGGTACTATTGTAGACTGAAATACATACCGGAGATTTCAAATTCCCAGTACAATTGTAAACTAAAATATATACCGTAAATTTGAAATTTGCGGTATTCAAGGACGGTAAAATGATAACTTTTTCAAAATTTCTGGTACGCGCCGAAAATTGTGACTTTTTCAGTATTTTGCAGGAATATTTTGGTAAAATTGTCCTATTTGGGGAGTGTCAGATTTAATTCGGGGTAGCAGAATAAAATCTCTATTTTTCAGCTTCCTAGAGTTCTTTTGGACTTTGACATGAACTTGGGCTTAAGTTTGATGCTTTTAACACACCAATATTCAGAATTACACTCCTTTAGCCTTAATCACTCAATTTGCTCTGCATTTTCGCTTTAAGGCTTAATCAACTCAAACACAAACATATATTATTTTGTTCATTAATACATAAAATATAAGACAAATATTACAAAACCAAACTTTCTTAAATTTTGCAAAATTAATCCTAATAACTTGATAAATACGTTCACTACAAAATTATAGTAATGATAGTTATTTAAATTTATGTTCAAAGCGCATAGCAATGGCTATTTTATTGAACTATATCTTATGTTTATATTGTTTAATGTATGTTATGTTTTTCAATAAAAAATATTACACTACATTAATTTAACTAAGTAAGTTTATTATTTATTTTATATTTATAAATATTTAACATAACAATAATATCTATAATAAATATTTACTATATCACTAATAAAATCTGTACTAAATCTTTAAATTTATATGTGTGAGTTTATGATACTGTCATCTACTAAAAAGAAAACAGTATCTCAAACTTAGAGTGCAAGTTAACGCAATTATAATTAAATATTTTATATTTCGTTAAAAAAATTAACATATAATATCGGAAAACGACGCCGTAAGAAGCCTACTCCTTCTTCTTCCTCAATTAGGGTTTTTCATTGAAATTACAGAAACCTTCGTTGTGGCGGTTCACATTACAGAACCAAAAAAATGGAGGAAGAAACTCTGGATAACGACCGGCACCAAATCCGCAACATATGCATCCTGGCCCACGTCGACCACGGCAAGACAACACTGGCGGACCAGCTTATCGCTACGGCGGGCAGTGGCATGGTCCATCCCAAGGTAGCAGGTAAAGTCCGGTTCATGGATTTTCTCGACGAAGAACAGCGTCGAGCCATAACAATGAAGAGTTCATCTATTTCGCTTCAGTATAATCACCACACCGTTAATCTGATCGATTCTCCTGGACATATTGATTTCTGCGGCGAAGTGTCGACTGCCGCTCGTTTATCGGATGGTGCACTTCTTTTGGTTGATGCTGTTGAAGGTGTTCATATTCAGACTCATGCTGTTCTTCGTCAATGTTGGATCGAACGGCTTTCGCCGTGTTTGGTTCTTAATAAGATGGATAGGTTGATTACTGAGTTGAAGCTTACTCCATTTGAAGCGTATACGCGTCTTTTGAAGATTGTTCATGAGGTTAATGGGATTGTGAGTGCTTATAACTCGCAGAAGTATTTGTCTGATGTTGATTCGTTACTTGCTGGCGGGACTGCGGCTGGAGGGGAGGTTATGGAGGATTATGATGATGTTGAAGATGTGTTTCAGCCTCAGAAAGGGAATGTTGTGTTTGCTTGTGCTTTGGATGGTTGGGGTTTTGGGATTCATGAGTTTGCGGAGATATATGCTTCGAAGCTTGGTGCTAGTGTGAGTGCGTTGCAGAAGGCTTTGTGGGGTCCGAGGTATTTTAATGCGAAGACGAAGATGATTGTTGGGAAGAAAGGGATTGGTGGTGGTGGTAAGGCGAAGCCTATGTTTGTTCAGTTTGTGTTGGAGCCTCTGTGGCAGGTTTATCAAGGGGCACTCGGAGGGGATAAAGGGTTGGTTGAGAAGGTTATTAAGTCTTTCAATTTGCAGATTCCGGCGAGAGAATTGCAGAATAGAGATTCTAAAGTCGTGCTTCAAGCTGTTATGAGCCGTTGGCTTCCTCTTTCGGATGCCATTTTGTCAATGGTGGTGAAGTGTATGCCGGATCCTGTGGCAGCACAGGGTTCTCGGATATCGCGACTTATTCCGCAGCGTGAGGTTGGTTCTGAAAATGGGGTTGATCGGAGGGTTTTGGAGGAGGCTGAGCTTGTGAGGAAATCGGTGGAGAGGTGTGATTGGAGGGGTGAAGTTCCTTGTGTTGCCTTTGTTGCTAAAATGTTTGCTCTTCCTGTTAAAATGCTTCCTCCTCCTCAAGTGGGGGAGTTTGTTGGGAGTTTTGGTGAGGAAGGCGAGGGCGAATCTGATGAGTGTTTTTTAGCATTTGCTAGGATATTTAGTGGTGTTTTGTCCATTGGGCAGAGAGTTTTTGTGATTTCAGCATTGTATGATCCTTTGAAAGGGGAGTCTATGCAAAAGCATATACAAGAGGCTGAATTGAAATCCATGTACCTGATGATGGGCCAAGGGTTGAAAGTAGTGAAATCTGCAAAAGCAGGAGATGTTGTTGCGATCCGAGGACTTGGCCAGTATATTTTAAAAAGTGCTACACTTTCTTCTACTAGGAACTGTTGGCCTTTTTCGAGTATGGCGTTTCAAGTTGCCCCGATTTTGAGGGTTGCTATTGAGCCATCTGACCCTGCAGATATGGGTGCACTGCTCAAAGGCTTGAGGCTTTTGAATCGAGCAGATCCGTTTGTTGAGGTCACGGTTTCTGCTAGAGGAGAGCATGTTCTTGCCGCGGCTGGTGAAGTTCATCTGGAGAGATGCATAAAGGATTTGAAGGATAGGTTTGCAAAAGTAAGCTTGGAAGTCTCTCCCCCCCTTGTGTCCTACAAAGAGACTATTGAAGGAGAGGTGTCCAACATGCTGGAAAATTTGAAAGTTCTTAGCAAGAACTTAGATTATGTTGAGAAAACGACACCCAATGGAAGATGTGTTGTACGAGTGCAGGTGATGAAACTTCTACCTTCTCTCACAAAGGTGCTTGATGAAAGCGCTGATTTACTTGGAGATATCCTTGGAATAAAGTCAGGGCAGACAGTTAAAAGTTTGGAAACTCAGCGAACAAATATTCTCGAAAATGAGAATCCAGCGGAAGTGATTAAAAAGCGTATAATGGAAGCAATTGAGAGTGACATTTTGTGTAGGATTGAGAATGATGAAGACCATGCCGAGAAATGCAGATTGAAGTGGTTAAAGCTTTTGAGGAGGATATGGGCACTTGGACCGAGTTACACTGGCACTAACGTTCTCTTTACTCCTGATATTAAAGCGGAAAGTACTGATAGCTATGTTCTAATACGAGGTTCTTCTCAACTATCTGAAAGGTTGGGTTTTGTGGCTGATTCTAGCAACATTAACTCGGTTTCAGAGACATCTTCAAATGAGAGCCAAGTGTTGTATATGGATGCCGAGCGTCTTGAGAGTAATGTTATAACAGGGTTCCAACTAGCAACTTCAGCTGGGCCTTTATGCGATGAACCTATGTGGGGTTTGGCATTTGTCATCGAGGCACGTATATCTTCATCTACAGGGCATCATGATGAATCCGAAACGCACCAACAATCCGACCAGTATGGCATCTTTGCAGGGCAGGTTATTGCAACTGTCAAAGATGCTTGTAGGACAGCTGTGCTAAAGAATAAACCAAGGCTTGTGGAAGCAATGTACTTTTGTGAATTGAATACTCCTACTGAATATTTAGGTCCCATGTATGGTGTACTTTCCCGAAGACGGGCTCGAATTTTGAAAGAAGAGATGCAGGAAGGTTCCCCTTTCTTCACTGTGCATGCTTATGTTCCTGTTTCCGAGAGCTTTGGCTTTACTGATGAGCTCAGAAGCAAAACTTCTGGCGCTGCGAGTGCACTTCTCGTCCTTAGCCATTGGGAAGCACTACTCGAGGATCCTTTCTTTGTACCTAAAACAGAAGAGGAAATCGAAGAGTTTGGAGATGGTTCCAGCGTTCTTCCAAATACAGCAAGAAAGTTGATTGACACGGTCAGACGGCGTAAGGGTCTTCATGTGGAGGAAAAGGTAGTACAACATGGAACAAAGCAGAGGACACTCGCCCGTAAAGTTTGATATTTAAATTACTATATTGTCATTAACTGTGAGTGCGAACATGTGATTTTTGAATGTAACTTGTATACTTCATACACAGTATCATTAGGGAAAGAATTCAGCCTTAGTTCATTTTATTTATTATCATTAGGGAAAAAATTCAGCCTTAGTTCATTTTATTTATTATCAATGAAGTTTTGACACATACAATCAATTTTGTGATGAGTATCCCGAATTACTTACTATCAAGTTTGTGATGATTATCCTGAATGACGTAAACATGTAGATATTCTAGATTGATTGTTATTATTTTTAGAATGTACAACTTCTTAGGTTAGTGCTTATCGTAACAACACTCTAAGTACAAGTAGTGTGATATCCTTAAGAAGCATGGTGCAAGGAGTGACTTCTTGTGTGGGGGTTAGTTTATAGTGCCCTTTAAACACTATGAGCACTGATTGTTAATTCTGTAAACTTAATTTAATTCTTCTTCTTTCATTATCTATGACCTTTGACAAAACCCTTATCTTAGGCAAACAGAAAAACTGGAGCCATTGTGCTAAGTATATTAAAATAAGTACAAACATGACAAATATTATATAACAATAGAAAAAACTTTGATCATTTGTTACTTTTTTCTTGCTTGAAGTGGTGGAATGCATATCACCAGTGATCACACGACATGCACTTGATGGCTCTTGCATTGCATTGGCCATGTAATTGTTCTTATGTTCATATTAAGGGTCTGTATGATGTAATTGTTCTTATGTTCATATTAAGGGTCTGTATGGTGCAATAGCTACCAGTATAGAGTTCATTTTTATGAGAATGCATCAGTAAAACAGCTGTTTTTGTCGATACACTCTGCACTCAGCCCAAAACAAGTGACCTGCAGTAGCAGCAGATGAGTTTGTTAAAGGTACATATCAATACCCTTCCAGTGAAGTGAATTTTACTCCTTATACTACAAATTTGTTCTGTAAAGGTTCAAAGTATCCTCGGTGCAACTCTATCTGATTTTTGGGAACTATGCAGTTTGTTGATGGTAATTACATTATTCTATTTAACATTCAATGTTTTGTATGGAAGGATAACTTCTGAATATTGATTGGGTATGAATGTTAAATACCTCTCTTTCTTTCTGTTCAATTTTGATGTATTTACTATTTAGCTTTCAACTGTTTTGGTCACTTTTTCTTGCTTCTAAATGCTTGTGAAAAATTTCAGATGTGTCTAAATGATTTCAAAGGCAGCTTTAGAGCAGAAAATAGAACCTCTTCTCAAAAGGCCTCTCTTCTCTAATAATAGACTGATAAGTGAAATCAATATTTCTTTGAGATGAAAGAATTTCATTCACTTCTTGATGTTTGACTTTTTATCCCGAGTTCATGTTAATTCATAATTTTACTCAATGTTACCTCTTATTTTTCAATCTTACCTTGACATTGATAACTCATAATTTTACTCAATCTTACCTCTTATTTTTTTGTTACTTTCAAATTTTTATAATTCTCTTGAATTATTTTTACTCCTCGTGTAAGCTTTTGGATCTGGTTATGCAAGTTTCTATTATAAAGACTTGGAACTTTTTTTCATTCTCAATAAAGTCTTTACACAAATTAACTACACATTCCATTCCTCCATAACTTAATGAAAGATCGCTAAATATATTTCCCACTTTTAGCTGTTTTCATTCGAATTATAACTCGTGATAAACCCAATGTTTAAGCTCTTGGATGTTCACCTATACATTATCCATGGCTATTGCGTGACGTAATCAAATTTTCCTTTATCACTTCTTAATACCTTTCGGCAAGGTTCTTAAAAGAATCAAAATTATTTCTAGTCATCAAGATGTTGATGTTATTTTCAAAATAATCAAGACATACACAAAAAATTGAACTTATCATACAAAAAGTCAAAGAAAACTCATGGAATTTTAATACAAAACCAATGAAAATTTTTGTAGAAAAAATTTATAATTAAATAGATTTATAAAAAAATCAAAGTCTAGTCTGAGACTATGTAAACTAGGTCGTAACCTGAGCTTATGTAGGTTTGATCGTAGACTCATGTTATCGGTCTTTCCACCCCTACCTCTAGAATTGTTGTCAAAATAGCAAATATTTTTTAAAAATTTGTTTAAGTCTCTGTCTTTTTTTTAACATTGTAACCAAATTATTTTTTTGACATTTTTATCTAAGTGTGCTTTTCTTGGCCTATATAAAAATATGAATAATTTTATAAAAAAATATAAATAAAATTTGGTTATCTGCCAAACTTATGAAAATAAGATGAAAACACCTTATGAATAATGTTATAAGTTGTTTTCACAAATCCTCTTAAACAAATTGTCTCACAAAACTTATGCTAATTAATAAGTTAAAATAAATCAATACAAACAAACTTTTAGTCTCATTGATTTTTTAATTTGTTAGTCGATTTAAATATTAGTTAAATTACTAAAATAATAAGTTTATTTATTTTTTATGCATTTTATTTGATGTAGTGTATGAAATTTGTGCCATGAAGCATTTCTCTTTTCAAAATTGATTTTTTTTCTTTTCAAAAACTAGTTTCAACTTTAACCTACCAAATCTTTGCTGCCAGTAGTATCACACACAAATGTTGAAACGAATTCCCATCAACAATTTCTACTCACGCCTACTCCGACACTACTCCAGAATCCGTCCCCCCAAACCCGTTTCCGCCCACAAAGTAATCAGAGTTTCAAACAACATCGCCCGCTTAGATCAACCCAAACAGCCTCTCAAACCCAGACAGTTACTATCCCTCCCTCCTTTCCCTCAACACACCCCTCGTTTCACCGCTGTCAACTGGCTTAAGCATTACTTCAAGGGCACTTCAGGTTCCACCATAGAGTCTCACTTCAGGGAAGGCCTTGTAAGTACCAATCACTACTTCATAATCATGTCATTTTTTAACCTTACACTGAGTTTCTTCTTGGTTTTTCTAATTTAGGTGCAAATGGGTGATCAAATGCGAAAGGTATTTATTTATTTATCTATCTACATGTTTCTTTGTGTATAACTTATGATTTTGTTTTTGTTTAATAATGCTGCAATTGTGTAGCTTGATTACAGATTAGACCTAATGATGTGATGAAACCCGGTGATAGGGTTTATGTTCCGGTGTCGATTGCTGAAACTAGGATTTCTAAAAGATATGATGCTATACCGAGCGGAACGTTATATCCGAATGCTGATGAAATTAAGTATCTACAGAGGCTTGTCATTTATAAAGTATGTTTATTTTTGTTTTGCTTTCTTTCTGTTGGTGTTTTTTTTTATGTTCGATTGTGTTTGAATATTGTCTGTTTGTTGATTATTTAGGACTCGGCGATTATTTTGTTGAATAAGCCTCCGAAGTTGCCGGTTAAGGTTTGAATGAGTTTTTGATGTTTCTAGAAATTTACCAAGATGGAGTTTGTGATGAGGTTTTGATTTTATGCTGATGATGTTGTTAGGGGAATCTTCCGATTCATAATAGTATGGATGGATTGGCGGCTGCTGCACTGTCTTATGATTATGACGAGGGTCCTAAACTGGTAAACTACTCTTTTATACATTGTTGACATTGTTATGATATGCGAGTCAATTTGGTTTGCATATGCTGGTAAATGAATCGTCCTGCAACAAACCTTTGCCATCTTAGTCCTAATACCAGATACAGAACTTCTTGATCATTTAATATCAACTTGATTCCTATCAAATCAATTTTTATATTTTTATTTTCCAGGTGCACCGACTTGACAGAGAGAGCAGTGGCATCCTTTTACTGGGAAGAACAAAAAATAGTGTATCTCACCTTCAATGGTTATTCAGTAATGTAAATAGTGCAAAATCTTCTTGTAAGGTGCCTTTTCTACTCGAAAGTATTTAACTTCTGTTTTCATACACATCATTTAGCTTGTGAATGCATTATCCAGTCTTTCATAACACTGTCAACAAGAATTTTACATTTACACTTGAACTTTATGTCTCCCTGGCCTATTTTAGGCTTGGAATGATGCATGTGAAGCTACATATCAAAGATATTGGGCATTGGTCATAGGGACTCCCACAGAGAAGGAAGGCATAATTCGCGCTCCTCTTTCTAAGGTTTGCACCCTTTCTCTTTTTTCCTGTGTTTAGGTCCAGTGATAGTTTGTAACATACTTAATATGATTGCTTGATATCCTATAACGTGTTATTGATTGTGTTTATATATGTGATGTTATGTTAGGTGCTTATGAATGATGGGAAGACTGAGAGGGTAATGTTAGCTCATCCTTCGAGTATAGAACCTCACCAAGAGGCTGTAACTGAGTATCGGGTGCTTGGTCCAAAAATAAATGGATGCTCATGGGTTGAGCTGCGTCCACTAACTTACCGCAAGCATCAGGTATCTTCGGCGATGCTTTGAATTATCTATTCAACTAAATTGTGCTTGTAAAGAAAGGAATTAGACATGATTTTCATATCTGTTTGAATATAGTTAGGACTTTAATTTATCTTAGAATATCATTAGTTTTGAAATACTTTGTTCTATTACGTGCGTTGTGTTGTAACATTTCACTAACATTGAATCCTATGAGGGGCATGTGGCCCACAAGGACTGATAGTGAGTTTAAGTCAATGCCATTTGTCTGCTGCATCATCCTCGCCAGGCAGCATTTCACTTGCCACAGGGTCGTTGCTCAATGACTAGAATAACTGTTACATGTCGATTTTGAGCTACAGTTTTATGGAAAACAATAACCCCACACGCCGGCCCGCCGCAGTTCATACTACTTTTCTTTAGTTTTTCTTCTCTAACAGTATGCTACTTTTTTTTGAGCTCTTAAGGAATATTTGGTCCAACTTCTCCTTGAAAGAAAAAGAGAAGACCAAAGAATAGCTGGCCAAACAGTAGCAGTCTCTTCTAATTTATAGCTTCTTGCAAAGTTAAAAAAATAAACTTCTGCATCTCAACATTTTTAAAAATTCTCTTGATTTACTTCTCCTGTTTTATCTCTGTTGAGAAGCTTTCACAAGCCTTCAATTAATCCAAGTCGGGCCCTTATCAATTTGGTTCTCGAGGCCATGCCTATTGGGTCATTGATTTGAAATTTAATGAATTTTTTTTACAGCTACTTGTGTTATTTATCTTTTGTTATTATTAAGATGTAACTTGTTCCTTAATCTGATTTCTGCTCCCTTTTAACCAGTTGCGTGTGCATTGCGCTGAAGCACTTGGAACACCGATAGTAGGTGACTATAAGTATGGGTGGTTTGTGCACAGCCGATGGAAACAAATGGCACGAGTCGATATCGAGCCAACAACAGGAAAACCATACAAGTTGCGGAGACCAGAAGGTCTAGATGTTCAGAAGGGAAGCGTTTTGTCCAAGGTTCCTCTATTGCATCTCCATTGCAGAGAACTTGCACTCCCCAATATTGCCAAGTTTCTTCATGTTTTAGAAAAGAGTTCAGAAGAACCTCACCCTTCTCTTTCCCTGCAGCCTGATGTTCTTCGCTTTGTGGCAGCAATGCCTAATCATATGAGAATTAGTTGGAATCTTATGTCATCGTATTTAATTTGAGAAAGCAACTATTATAACTTGTGGAGAAAGAAATCGATGTCAACTGATATTTTAAAGTGAAGGATAAATCTTTTTTCACTCAGATATTTTATACCACCAAAATTTTCAAGAATGTTTCATTAAAGGATACAATCTAAACACCCCAACACACAATTATGATTGATTGGCTTTGTAAAGAGGGCTTGGCCGTAGAAGCTGTTGTCTTGATATTGAAAATGGAAGACGGGTTGCTTTTTTGATGCTGTAACTTTTGAAATAAATATGTGCTCTCTTTAGAAGAGGTGAAAACGATAGGACTAAACTAAAATTTGTTCGCAAGGTTGAAAGTAAGGAATTAAGTTGTGTCCCATTGCTTCTTGTGTGACCCATTACATTACCATTCCTACTAACAACAACCTTGTTCTCAAGGTTGAAAGTAGGAAAATTAAGTTAAAATTCTCTAATTGATTCTCATGTGGCCTCTGCAGCTGTAGTATTTTCTCAGAGAATTAAAACTCGAGGAATTCTTACTGCTCACTGTATCACAGTTCGTGCTTGCAAAACTTTCATCTTTCCACAGTAATATGACATAGATTGCACGCATGTACTTCCTTGAAACAGTTTCAGTTGGGATATGTGAAATACTGGATGTATCCTTGCAGTCTCGGGTAATTGGAACTTGTATGCCACCTCTCCAATTTTACTAATGACAGGGAAAATGGACTAAAATAACTAAAATAACGCATTCCCAATTTTTGATTCCTTCTTAGAGTCATCGAGTGTTGTCTGTTGATAGGCCGTAAGTATACGATTGTATTGAAATAATAAAAAAAGTTATTGTCTTCAGAGACTAATGATCAAGTATCATTTCTATCGTTTATATACATATCTAAAACTATGTGAAAACTAGTTTGGTTGCTCGAATATATAAAATATTTGATTTCCTTAATATTAAAATAAGATAAAAACTATAGATAAGTTGGGGGAAAATTCAAAAACTTTTTTCTTAAACTAAAGGCACAGTAACTTTAGTATTAATTATGTTGTTTTTTGAAAAATAAAATAAATAACAAATGATAAATAAGATGAGAGAGAATGAAAAATAAGAGAGGTAGAGGCAAAGTTATGGTAATTTAGTCGCCTCAAAGTCACTTAAACATAACCCATACAAGTTGCCATACAGAGATTATAATGAGAATTATGATTTTTGTGGAAAATATTCAAACTAACGGTGACACTCACTTTCGTCGGCGTGTCATTACCTTAAACCAACAAAGCATCTATTTTGCAGCAGTAATTGTAAATTCAAAAATCTTATATAAAGTACCAAAAGTAATCTCTCAGTCAATTTTAAAAGGCTTTTGCAATCTTAAAACCAACTGCTCAAATTTTTGGATATCGTTTACGCTCATCCGGCACATAAACGATATCTTTGTGTTCTTACTTTTGTAGCGAACCTTCTTTTTTGAAAATAGGAATTTCAAAACAAAATATTATTATTGTTACGATTTGTATTTATAAACTCGCATGAGGGTTGTCGATACGACAATCCTCATGTCTCAAACCCTAAACGAAATCTACTTAGACATGGTTAATGAAAAGATGTAAAATAATAACCTGAAATGTGATGATTAACTTTGAAATTAAGAATGCCCCTAGGAAGATTTTGATCCAACAATACAACAACAAATAGAGAAAATAACGCAGTAGGGTAATAACAACAACAATAATTGAAAACTTTAAACTCCCGTAAACTTGAATTATCAATAAAGATTTAAAAGTGATTTTAATAACATAAGTTATTGGATCCCCTTCCTTATGTTCCAGTACAATTTTTATGTCTATTTTTGTACTCAATTGGTTATTGAATGCACTAGAAGTCGTGAAAAACCACGAGCGTACATGATGGAAACAGTTGAAATAGAAAATGAAAACTAACAATAAAACATGAATCATGGGTCAATGACAGGCGTCGTCTATGATGACAGTCTGCATGTTTTGACTTAAAATTCACATTATGGGTCTATGACGGGTATTCACATAACAATCATAGTCTTATCGTATGCTACTAGACAATCATGCATAACTCATCATGTATATTCAATAATCATCATGTAGCATATATGTTATACCCCAAAAGTTGCCCTCCTACTTCTCAAGACAATCCACTACTCCATACTCAAGGATTCCACAAGGGTTGATCAGACAAACCCTCTCCTAAGCAATCAATCCAAATTAGAGTTTTTGCTCCTCTCAAGTCAAGATGGATTCCTAATACTTCAAGTAGTAATCATACCTCATCATATGCTTCAAGGGATCACCATATAAAATTTCAAGCCTTACAAGTCAAATTTGCTCATCCAGTTGCTCAGATGGTTGAAAATCAACTATATTGGATAAAAAGTCAATTGTGGTCAACATACAGTCAAACTTCATAATTTTTGGTCAACATCAATATTTTGAAGTGATATTCATCATTTGATCAAGGTTTGATCATGATTCATCAAGAAAAGCAGAGATTTGATCAAAAGTCAAAGTTTCTAAAGTAGGGTTTTTGAACAAAAAATCAACAGAACTTTGACCAGGCATAACTTTCACATACTTTATCAAAATTTTTTCCACCAAAGCTTATTTTGAAGAGAATTCAATTCTCTACAACTTCATGTCTCACAAGCTTGGGCTGGAAATGCTTCATTTGGAAGTTATGGATCAAAACATTAGAGGTCCTTTTAAAAAGTCAACAAAAAGTCATCTTTTTGCAAAGAAGTGTTCATGAGCATGGAAACTTCAATGAAGATGAAACCAAAAGGGATGTTTAGAAGACATCTTGAGCTTTCTAAAAAGTCCAATAACACTAAAAAATGTTAAAAATTGAGCAAGATACAAGTTGTGCAAGTTGAGCATTTTTTAGGAGGTGCATGAAGAAAAATACCTAGCAAAAACAAATATTTTTCAAATGGGCCTAAGATTTTATGATCCAAACTTGATTATGAGATTGTCGATGACTTCTATACCTCATGCAACGCCTCTTATCTTTTTTATTTATTTATTTTTGAATTAAATAGCTTAAATTCAAATTTAATTAAATAAAATAAAAGAATGGTTATTAATACAAGGTGGGCTTGATTTGTACATGTCTTGAGGACCAAGGAAGCCCAGAAGAGCTGTCAATTTCGTGCAAGAAGATTAAGGGAAAGATTGAGTCAAATTTGGAAAGATTTCATATAAATTTCCAATCAAATATTCTCCATTTTAAAAAAAAATCTCTTAAAGTCTTGACCTATCTCCACTCCTCTATATATACTTAACACCTTCACAAGACAGGGGAACGATTTGCCAGCCTCTTACACGGATTGCTAGCCTCTTACAAATCCTAGAAATCTCTCAAAAATTCTCACAAACTTGCAAAATCTTGTTTCAATTTCCAGGCGCTCTCAAGCCAAAACAACCATCGATTCACTCTCCTGAGCATTCCAAGAGTCGATCCCAGGCTTTACACGATCCAAAAGCATCCAGAAATCGCTCACCCAAGCTGCTCCAGTTTGGTATTTTTCTATAAATTGTTTCTCTCAATCCACGCATTACTAACTGTTTTTGTTTGTTTGTATGATCTCAGGATGTCATTTAGAACAGGTACAACGTGTTACATGTGAGCTTTAGGGCTTAGATCCTGTGATGCCATTGTTAGGGCATAAGAAGCTGTGAGCTTCGAACCCACCGATACAGGGTCTTTCAGGCTATAAAAACACCACCATTGGATTCTTGGGGTTCGAATTAGGGGGGTAGGGTCCTCTATTTGCATTTATCTTGTTTATTTTGTAGGATCGGATCTCTAGAAGGCCGAAGAAGATGACCGGAGCTTTGCTCCGGCGCTTCTGACTCAGGTTGATTCTGGCAGGGCAGGAACACACATATATTTATGCCTTTTCACTTTGATACACGGATGTATCACCGCCCCAAAGGTTAACCATGCGCGCGCTATGTCACTTTCCTCTCTAAGGGTGTGGGTTCAAACCCCACCTTTTGCTATTTTTTCTCAATGTTTTTTCTAATTAGCACAGGTTTCAGAGTTTCCATAAGGAACACCTCCAGAAGCTCCAGGTTCTGGATGTCCCCAGCACCAACACCTCTAGAAGCTCCACACGGACATCCCACACGGATCCTCTAGAAGCTCCGACACAGACCCTCGATGAAAATCTCCGAAGCTCCGACACGGACCTCCACAGGCTCCGACCGGATGCCCAAGCGCCACTCACGGCTTGGCTTGTAATTCCGTCGAAGCTCTAATGGGAACCCCTTTTTTAATTTTTTAATTTTTCTGCTGTTTATTTTCTTTATTTTTTTTTAATTATTTCAATTAATTAATTAATTAATTAGTAATTAGGTTAAACAATTAGTTTAATTAGGATTAATTTCACAAATAATTTTCTCTATATTTTTCTTAATTAATTAATTTAATTAGTTTAATTTAGTTTAATAATTTAAATTAAATTTCTTTTTATTAATTAAAATCAATTAGAACTAGGATTTTCAAAAATACCAAAAATATTTTCCCTTTTGCAATTAGGATTTAGGTATTCACTTAGACAATTTTTCTTCTATTTTATTTCTTTTTTTGCATTTAAATTCTAGAAAGGACGTAT
Organism: Vicia sativa; assembly: GCA_021764765.1. Taxonomy (NCBI): domain Eukaryota; kingdom Viridiplantae; phylum Streptophyta; class Magnoliopsida; order Fabales; family Fabaceae; genus Vicia; species Vicia sativa. Next base: position 232,179,435 of record CM038796.1, read on the forward strand.
AGGTCGCAAAGTTTTATTTTGTAATAGCGTAGATTTATATTTCTGCTTTTACTTTCCGCACTTCTTATTATGTATCTGCCCCAAAGCCATGTAATAGCGTAGCACATTTACTTTCCCGCACTTTACATTTCCGCAATTTGTTTTTCGCACCTATTAACTGCTAGTAATTAGGCGTGTATGGCAAGATAAAAATCAATCTAGATCACTAATACAAGATAAAATATCTGAATACAACACATATTTCACACATGCACCCCCTTAGGATATCCTCTCTTGTTGCCTTACGAACAATGGTCATGTCCCTCGAACGAGGGGATATCTTAGCATAGTTGCCTACAAATATATCATCATAGTCCCTTCGAATAAAGGTCATAGTCCCTCGATGACCCTCGATGTTGCCTACGAAAAGTGATGATCGTCCCTACGAATATGCTAAGATATCCTTACAAGTTGCCTTCTATGACCATCCGATGTCCCTTCGAATGTCCCTTTTACATCCAACGAATAAGGTTACCTATCAACCAATGGTATGGATAGCCTTATTTTAAAGGAAAAGCAAAATAACACGGAAACGACCGTTCTGAGTGGGTAAAAATAAGTCTCTTTTGCTTGCTCAATCAAAACACTTTTTACACCTCACACTACTTTCAAAAACATTTTCAAGCGCTTTGTATACATTCCAGCGTGAATCATTACAAAGTTTCTTTTCCAAAAACAAAACATTTCCAAACACTTCGTATACATTCCAGCGTGAATCATTACGAAGTCAAAGCGAAATGTCTTTTCAAAAATCTTTTCAAACACACACAAAAAGCAATTAAAGTGAACTAAGCAATTAAGAGCCCGTAGATAACTAACTACGGATGAAAATGATGTTAACACCTTCCCTTTTCATAACCGCCTCCCTTACTCAGAATCTAACGAAGGTCTTTTCCTATTCTTTTCGCCTTCCCTTAATTGGATAAAAGAAAATTCGGTGGCGACTCTTGCTATCCGCAACATTTGCGATCAAACGCAAAACAAATAATTCAGTTCTCCCACCGTGTTACAATATACATCAATTAGACAAATTCAAACACCATGTTATCAATAATATAATGCAATGAGACCGACTCACAGACTCAATACATATGGTACCAATATCACTCATGAGCCCACGCCCCCTAGTACTAGAGCCACCAATATCGTGAACAATTTGGTTCACCTCTATAACATGGTGGGAGAACTGACTTGTTTGTTTTGTGTTTTATCGCAAATATTGCGGATAACAAGAGTCGCCACCGACTTTTCTTTTATCCAATAAAGGGAAGGTGAAAAGAACAGGAAAAGACCTCCGTTAGATTCTGAGTACGGGAGGCAATTATGAAAAGGGAAGGTATTGGCACCGTTTCCATCCGTAGTTATCTACGGGCTCTTAGTTGCTTAGCTCACTTTTGAAAAATTGCTTTATGTGTTTGTGTAGTTTGAAAAGTATTTGAAAAGACATTTCGCTTTGACTTCGTAATGATTCTCGTTGGAATGTATACGAAGTGTTCGTAAATGTTTGTTTGGAAAATGTTTAACTTTGTAATGATTCTCGTTGGAATGTATACAAAGTGTTTGAAATTTTTTTGAAATGTGTGAGGTGTGAAAAGCATTTTTGATTGGAGAAAGCAACAGAGTCTTATTTACCTACTCAGAATGATCGTTTCTTGTTATTTTTCCTTCTCCTTTAGAATAAGGTTATCCATACCATTAGTTGGTAGGTAACTTTATTCATTTGGATGTGAAGGGACAATCAAATGGTCATCATATGGTCTTAGAAGGCAACTTGTAAGGATACCTTAGCAATTTCGTATGGACGATCATCACTTATTCGTAGGAAACATCGAGGGACTATGATCTTTGTATCAAAGGGACTATGATGATGTCATTTGTAACCGTCTTTGCTAATGGTATCCCTACGTTCGAGGGACATGACCATTGTATTCGAAAGGCAACAAGAGAGGATACGCTAAGGGGTGTGCATGTGTGGAGGAGTGTGTATGATTCAGATATTTAGTCTTGATTTAGGGTGATCTAAGATTGCTTTTAGTATTGTCATGCAAACCCTAGTTACTATATAGTTAAGCAGTTAATATGTACAAAAAATTAAAGGTGCGAAAAGTAAAGGCAGAAAGTATAAATCTATGCTATTACAGAATAAACCTTGCGACCTATACATCATTTTCTAGAATTGTAAATGCAAAATAGTAAATAAGTAATCAGAATAATAAGAAAAATGTTAGTGAAAACGTTTTGGAAATTAGTAAAAATGTTTAAGGTTAGTAGAAAACCTAATTTAAAAGAAAGAAAACATTTTTTTTTGAAATTTTATGGATTGATTTTAGTGTAGAAAAATAGGTTAAATGTTAATTGACAATTAATTAAGAAAAATAATTTAAATCATGATAAAAATAAATTATTTTTATGTCAAAAATTAATTAAAAGCTATATTAACCTAAATCTAAAAGGAAAATATTTTTTGTGATTTTTATGATAGTGAAAATAATTTGTGAGAAGAAATTAAAATAAGTTAGAAAATAAAAGAAATTGGAAAGATATGAAAGAAACAAGTGGTAAAAAAGAATGTTTTGGCCCCTGCGAGGCTTGAACTCGTGACCTGGAGGTCATTGGTTCAAAATTTTACCCCTCAGCTACATGCCATTGATGTTAGAAATATGCATCCAATTGATTATATGTGATAAACTACAAAAATCAGAAGTTATGAAAATAAATGGTAAAAGGCAGACTCAAAACCATGACCTGAGGGATAAAGGAGACTAGCGCGCACATGGTTAACCATTAGGGTGGTGATACATCCATGTATTTAGGCCATTGAATAAATATATATACAATATCAATTTCAGAAAATCCAGTCAAAATCAAAACGTGTGCATGTGGGTCCCCTGATTTCAAATGGACCAATAGATCTGTGTCACGCATGGGTCAACGAGTCAGAGGGTCGGAGGGACGTCGGAGCCCTAGCTCCGATCGTCTTCTTCGACAAGCTTGCTTTTGGAAACCTGTAAAATAGAGCAAATAAGTGAACAAGGAGGACCATACCCCCATAAATTAAGGGTTGCGAGTTCAGTGGTGGTGGCCGTTTGGCCTGAATGTCCCTGTATAGGGAGATACAAAGCTTGCGATTCACTATGCCCTAGCCACGACAGATGGCTATTTAGCCATTAAAGCTTATCAACGATTACTCAGATCTGTTCCTTATCATCATGTGATCATATTAATGGGGTTAGAACGAATCGAAACATGCTATAATAAAGAATACGATAGACAAAAAAATTATGAAAATATGAGTTATGTACAATGAGTTTTAGTGTGTTATGGCTATGGATGATGATCTAAACTTACCTAAGCTTACCTCAGGAACAAGAATAGGTGCTTGGAATTGCTTGAGAACGGTTGGAACTAGGGTTTCGATGGTGCAAGTTTGTATGAAAATTTTGAGACAAAACCCTAGCTTTTTTGGCTGCTTGAATCCGTCCTCTCTATATCTGATCTTGTAGTGTATATATAGGGCAAGGAAATTAGGTCAAGACTTGAATGAAAATATATTGCTTTGAATGCAAAATATTTGATTTGAAAATTTTATCAAATCTTTCCAAATTTGGCTCAATCTTGCCTTAATGCCTCTTGCACAAATTTTCCAGCTTGCTTGGGCTTCCTTGGACCTCAAGATACTTAGAAAATAAGCCCAACACACCATGATTTCATTCCTTGCATTTTATTTTATTTTATTTAAATTAAATTTAAATGATTTAATTCAAAAATAAATTAAATAAATGAGAGGAGGGCGTGTAATTGAGTTTTTAGGTCATGGATAATCTCAAGAATAAGTTTGGATCACACAATCTTAGGCCCATTTAGAAAAAACTTAAATTTGCTAAGTGTTTCTCTTCATGCACATCTTCAAAAAAGTCAAACTTACACCACTTGTATCTTGCTCAATTTTCAGCGTTTTGAAGTGTTCTTGGACTTTTTATAAAGATCAAGATGTCCTATAAACACTCTTTTTGGTTTCATCTTCATTGAAGTTTCCATGTTCATGTACACTTCTTTGCGAAAAGATGACTTTTTGTTGAGTTTTAGAAGGAATTATAATGTCTTGATCCATAACTCTTAAATAAAGCAGTTTTGGTCAAAGCTTGTGAGACATGAAGTTGTAGAGAATTGAATTCTATTTAAAATGATATTTAGTGGAAAAATTTCTAATAAAGTATGTGAAAGTTATGCCTGGTCAAAGTTCTGTTGACTTTTTGTCCAAAAACCCTAATTTGGAAACATTGACTTTTGATCAAATATTGAGTTTTCTTGATGAATCATGATCAACCCTTGATCAAATGATGAATGTGACTTCAAAATATTGATGTTGACAAAAAATGATGAAGTTTGACTGTATGTTGACCACAATTGACTTTTTGTTCAATACAATTGGTTTTCAACCATCTGAGCAATTGACTGAGCAAACTTGAGTTGTGAGGCTTGAAACTTGACATGGTGATACCTTGAGACGTATGAGGAGGTATGATGACCACTTTAGGCATTAAAACTCATCTTTGACTTGAGAGAATCAAAACCCTAGTTGTGGGTTAATTGCTTAGGAGAGGGTTCATCTGGTCAACCCATGATAAGTTCTTGAGTATAGAGATGTGGAGTGTCTTGAGAAATAGGAGGGTAAATTTTGGGGTACAACAACCTCGCTTCTGATCCACGCCATTGTTGCGGCTGTATTAGCGGCAAGCAAGAGTGAAGTATTATTTTTATCGGGTGATATATACCGGTTAGGTTATATCGTATCGTGTCCATAAAGATTGATTATTGATTCGTCGTTCGACAATTCTATCGTTAATGAGTTTGGGATTAAATGGTTGAAAATAAAAGACAAAAAGTAAATGAACAAAAAGTATAAAGGATAGATATCTTGTCCGGAACGAATGCACACTACCCGTCACAGACTTAAATCTACCGTCCAGTTATACTCAGCCTACGATACTCGTCCGTGTCATCACATATCTCTCACAACCTAAGTTATTTCTAACCCAAGTTGAGAATTCAACTACGTCACCTCCATATTCATCTCTGGCATATCTCAGCAACACAAAGGCATTAAGATCAGATACCCTAAGTGAATGTCAGCTCTAAACCCATTTCTAGCATTCAGAAACTAATAGATAATCATCCTAGGTAAGAATCTAAGCAATCTATATCTAGCAAAGCTCGAATCCCTAACATAGAGTAAAAACCTAAGACAATCACCAACACAGATTTGTAAGACAAACTTTATACAACGCCAAGGGCGACAAATATACATGAGTAAGAGTAGATATACAAACAAAACACAACAAAAGAGATTACAAAGAGAAGAGAAGAAGAGGAACCAAACATTTCTTGGTTTGTCAACACCAATTGATGATAGATTCGACTTCGGATCATCCAAATGCAAGCTCCAATGTTGTTTTCTAAGCTCTCTAGACAAAAAAATGATGTATGATGGGTTGGGGTTCAAAAATACCAAAAACATAACCTAAAAATGTGTTTTTTTGCCCCCTTTTAACATAATTCTGGTTCAGGGGACCGCGATGAGCGCTAAAATCCTGCTCAGCGGTAGTAGAAAAAAACGAGATTTTGTTTTTGCCATAACTTGAGAACTGTAACTCGGATTTGCGCTTGGTTCGGAGCGTTGGAAAGCTTATTCAATTTTCTATCTAACCATGAATAAATACCACCCAAATTCATGATTTTTATCCTCCTTAATTTGAACCTTATTCGTTGATGAATTGCTAAAAATAACATTCTTGAAGCTTTGTCTTTGGCCTTTATTACTCAATGCTCCAATTATCAAATGATACAATATTTACACAAAAACTTGATTATACACTAAATATACACATTTATACAAAAAGTGAGGGATTTATTCGAAGAATATCAACAAAAGAACCGATAAGTGCAACAAAACATATATACAAAATAACTACATTTTGGCACTTATCAACTCTCCCCAACTTGAAACATTGTTTGTCCTCAAACAAAGTCAAGTAAACCTAAAGAAACAAAAGATAATAATCAAAGAATCACGAATCAACAAGTTTTTAAAATGGAAAACAAATGTATGGTTCAATTAAAAACGTACATGACAAATACATATTTACCACCATACTACAACAATAACATGTAAACGAAACAAATCCTAAGTACAAAAATCATGCAAAACATTCTAAAACAAAACAAGCTCAATCATGAATCAAACCTAGCAAAAATTTATCGGTAGATGAAAACCACATAAAGGTGAAAGACTTTTGACACTCATCCACAATCTTGCAAACAAAAGACTAAATTATGCATTCATCCAAAAATTCATATTGAAAATACAAATGCAAGAATCATAAGGGCTTTTCAAGGTTGTAATGTGGCTTGGTTAACAAACAAGTGGTAAGTCCTAAAGTTAATCGAAACAAAAACTTGCATAAACCTAAGAAATCTGACTTTTTAAGCAGGAACCGGTTCCCTGGTGGGAGGAACCAAGTTCCCAGTACATTTTCTAGAGAGTGCATTTTTCACAATTATGGGGAACCGGGTTCTCCCTGGGAGGAACCGGTTACCACTGTAATTGTTGGAAAAATACTAAACTTTAAAAATTCGTAACTTTCAAACCGTAAGTTCGTTTTAGTCGCCGTTTTGGACGTTGTTTCTTAAATAAAATACTCTATTTTATAAAATGAAGAAAATGACTATAACTTGACTTTATTTTGGAAATGCGTTGATTTTCCGATTATGCGGTTTATTGTTTTGTGCATATTTGGTGTATATGCAATGGTGTATCCATGATAATTGATTGTATCAGGTTTTGGTGGATGGAGTGCATGTTTATGTTGTTTGATGTGTGCATGATAAATGATGATATCATGTTTTGGTTTGGTTTTGGTTTATGACGTTGATGTGATCATAACTTTATTGAATGTTGCATGCTTTATGATGTGCATGCATATACATTCTGGTGGTAGCTAACTCTCATTGTGCGGAATTAGTGAGTATTGCCAATAACCATTCCTGGGTGATTATGGGTGGTGAGGCTGGATTCATGTCCGGGTGATTATGGACGAATCGATGTGTGTGACTTAGTTCACTTTTTGGTACCACATGCATAGAGTCTTGCATTGCATATTGTGTGAATTATAACATGATAGGATGGTTTCCTGTGTTATAATTTGTTTGCCATGTTTGGATGTATGATTATGGATTGAAATGGTGAAAATTGACTTATCTGATTATGCTAAAAAGGGTGGATTAATAACTTGAGATATTTTGTTGATTTGAGAAACTTATAATGCATTTTAATTATGATGAAGTCTCACCCTTACTTTGATGATTTCAGATTGAAGTTTAGCGGCTTAGGAGTTGGTGAGGATGACTCATTAAGTTGTGCATTTTACTTATTACGTGTCGGTGTCATACTCTGATTTGTAACACTGGGGGACGTTTGGTTTAGAGTTATAATTAAACTCTATTATTCATTTAGATTTGTTTTGGATAATCGTTGGTTTTGAAATTATCCAAATTTGATAATAATTTCCGCTGTGTAGAACATGTTATTTTCTCAATTAATGGAATTATGTTCTTAAGTAGAGAGTATGACATTATAAGGAATTTTATTTTAGTTAATTGTAATGCCCTTTTATACATGTTAGCTCTGAATCTGTTAATATTTGTGGGGTATTTAAGAAGGGTGTTACAATCAGTTGCCATAGTGTTTTCCTTCTGGATCTTTTTCTAACACGGTTAAGTGTTTACACTCAGAACCAAGAGCTCTGATGCCAATTGAAGGTTAAGAAAACACTTAGAAGGGGGGTTGAATAAGTTTTTCCTATTTTTAATTTTCTTTTACGTAACAATAGTCTAACAACACAGTTATTTTTATCCTGATTCGTTTGAAACTCAAACTACTTCAGTCCACCCGCCAAGGTGATTTCGCCTCTCTTAACGAGGACTTAAATCACTATAATCAAAACTGATTACAACTGCATAACCAACTATTGTGACTAACAATACAATGCACAAGCCAACTGCAAGTGACTAACACCTTTAAGACTCTCTAGTCCTAGCCCTTTTGAGAAATCTGAACCAACTGGTCTCTCAAGGAACAATTACAAAATTAACTTCTAACAGTGTATTTGTTTGCTTCTAAAATGCTTTATCACAACTGTGATGTTTTACACTACGTTTAAGCTCAATGCAAAAATGATAAACTCAATGTATTTCTTGCTTGATTTTTGTTCAGCGTAAGTTTCTAATGATAGCACGCTGGTATTTCTTTTGAATGCTTGAACTTATATATAGCTTCAGAATTTTCTGTTGCGTGTCTTGAACAAAGAGAGTGCATTAAATGTTGCTTGTTTGATTGTACTTTGTGTTTTCCATGTACCTCGAACTTTGTTCCACTTGAGTTCTTCAGTCGTCTTAGTTTTAATCAATTAACGGTACTTTAGCAAACTTTGTCTTAGAAGATGACGTCTTGATAACTCATTTTTCTTTATGTTCTGTAAGCCTTTGTTATCTTAGCTTCTAACAGAGGTTGCTTTAACTTGCTCTTATTAGAGGTTGCGTTTGCATACTTCTTTAGAAGTTGCTTTCAGCGTGCGTGTTCAGCAGTTTCTTTCATCTTTAGAACTTCTAATTCTTTATCTGCTCAGCATAATTTGATATTTCACTTTCTAGAGTGCTTGAGTCAGAACGTCATCTGAAATGAAATCAATACTTATCAGAGTACCATATTTACTATACAAAATTTATTTCACTTGTTATCATCGAAACTCTAAGATATGATTTGAACCAAACTATGTTCTAACAACCATAATATCTCATTTTTTCTATTTCTTAAAGCTAATTCAGACCATATAACACACATGTAACCATGAGTGTTATTCAACACACGTTGCAACATATGAAAAATAAGATACAACTCGATTACACATAACTTATAAGTTGATAAATTAAAACAACAACTGAATCACAACTTATAAGGTGTGTACATAAACCCTAATATATTTTACTACTTATACAACTCTATAGTTGAGTCAACACGTTTGACAAAGTCAGTCCGTTATTGAAAAATTTCAATATATATTTGTTTGATGAGTCTTGTTATAATAACTACTATAATGTAAATATGATTCTTTTTTAATAATACTCTATTTATAATGATCACACATTAAAGGTTGAGAATACTTAAAAAATCTTCACCAATGCCTTTCTTTGATATCTTTTTGCTTACTATATCATACGCATATCTTTTTGCTTACTATATCATACGCATGCTTCAAAATGCAGCAAAATAACCAGCAACTCATACAAACTTTATTTCATAATAAAACTTAAAAATAGTACGATTACACACGGTTTGATGCAACATCGTCCATACATGGACACCGTTCTACATAACAAAACATCTTCAAACCCAAGCAGTTTAACCCCATCTAATGCCAAAATAGTCAACTCAAGCACATATTATCCAAAAAATAATCAAATTATCCCAAATATTACTAAAAAACAACACAGTACATCGCTCTGCAATAATAATTCATAAAAGCTTCACCAAATCCTTCACCAATAACTTCCTTTTCCTCTCTTGATCCAACATTTAGATGAATATGAAAGCTAATTAGAGGTGAAATGTGTGAGAAATAATGATCACCCACAGACAACTTACAAATATGGTTTCATAATCACTATTGTAGTTACACTTAGTCATTCATTTTGCAACCCACTCTCCACACTCATTCTTATGGTCATTCACTTAAATGCATTAATGATCTGGTGTATTGATCACAATCTGAGACGGCCGGAGCAAACGAGGTCCTTTGAGCTATGTTTGAAGAGGAGGGGGTGGTGCACCTGCAAGGCACTCTGATTCTAAAGTAAGCAAACGATCAAGGTGAGAATGGAAGGATATTAGGGTATTTAGAGTAAGAATGTGACACCTTGCCCTCAAAGGTATGAGGGTTTATATAATGATCTTAGGGGAGTTCTCATTGGCTGCTATCATTGGGCCTGGATATACGGTTCCGTAAATAGCTATATGGGTTGACCTAGTCAGACCGATCGAGAGTGCTCAAAATTAGTCGTTGTGTCGACCGGGGGAAGACGTATCGGGCATAACCCTCGATGAGGGAAGTTAGCTCGATCTGCTCGACTTCTGTCGAGCAGGAGGTGTTAGGTGACGTATGAAACGGGAAGATGATGCCCTTTAGGAGCTTATTAGTCAAAGGACTTGTTAAGAGTGTGATCGGCCCGATACCTTTATGGGCGGTCCAGAACAATTAGTCTCACATTAACAAGAAATTTTGATTAAATAGGAAAACATGGTAAGGTTTGGGAATACTTACGAATTGAGGCGCTTCTTTGGAAGGCACCTTGATTGATGAATGGTGAAGCTTATGACCATATTGTCATCTGTAAATGATGGATAGAGTCGACCAAAAAATTCATGAAGAAAAATTTCTTCAAGAAATATTGTCTGCCATAATAGTAAATACGAAATTTGAATCAAACAAAAACAAATAATTATTTGAACGGTAAATCAAATTATATAACATGCATACCAATTTTAGAATTTCACGACTCTCCAATGATACATATCGACCTAAGGCGAAAGGTCCAACCAAATCAATTTTCTTTCAATAAAATAAACAACTAGAATATACAAGTGTCACTCTTCATCATTAACACAAATAAAAATCTATAAATAATAAACTAATATTAACTGGTATGAACATAATTAACAAAATCGATTATGAAAACTATATTCGTAAAGTAACAGAAAATGACCTTTGACATATATTGAGATGTTGTTGTCATGTATTTTTCTTGATAAATACTCCTCACACAGTCAGCTAAATTATTGTTGTCCAAAGCGTATTGCTTAAAGAAAATGCAATTTAAGTCAATAATCATTTCTAAATGTAATAGTTGGAATAGTAGTGGTAATCATCGCAAACTGCATAGACAAATATCAAACATACCGTATTTTTTCTAAGGTCCTTATCACATAATTTTGAGTGTCAACAACCAGATTAAGAATATGTAAAGTCAATTGAAAATGGTATTAGGTCAACATTTTATTTAAATAGAAAATTAATTTAATTCAAATAATGTAAATATAACCTCTTGGTAAATAGTACTTGAAGGCATCGGAGACTTCAGTGCCTTCATATCCCCAACTACATCTGATTTAGTTTTAACCAGAACCCCATCACTACAAAGAATAGATTTATGCAGTGTCATTACTCAGCTGTTATCAAAATAAATGTGAAAAATAAAATTTATAATTAAGTTTTAGCATGCGAATTAAAAAGATATACTCATTTGTGTTCTCATCATCAGCCATAAAGATAAAGATGTATGCAGTTAGGTAAGCACAAATTGAATTCAATTTCGTATTTGGGATGTGGGTCTGAAAGTCATCGGCATCCACTTTCATCAAATAAATATGATATTGTTGTAAATAATAAATGAATATAATATTATATTAGGTTTGATTTTAAAAAATTAGTCAAATACTTACCAAAGGAATTTTGAAATTATTTTGGGTTCTGTCATATCTAATTAGGCATCTTGATTGATTGTTCAAGTAAAAATCATGGTCATCATAATCTTCAGGTTGACAGAACAAATTCCTATTAATCTTTTGTTATATTGTTTTTCATGCAACATTTCAGTCATCATGTCGTTGGCAATCCTTGGAATGCTGCATGAAAAACACTATTCTGTCAGCCTGGAGATTATGATGACCGTGATTTTTACCAAAAAATCAACCAGGATGCTTGATTGGATATGACACAACCAAAATTTTGAAATTCCTTCAGTAAATATTGACTAATTTTTTTAAATCAAACCTAACATAACATTATATCTATTTATTATTTACAATAGTGTCATATTTATTTGATGATGACAATGGATGTCGATGACTTCCAGACCCACCCATGATATAAAATTGGATTTCATTTGTGTTTACCTAACCGCATACATCTTTTTGACTGATGATGAGAATACAAATGAGTATGTCTTTTTAATTCACATGCTAAAATCTAAATTTTATTTTTCACATTTATTTTGATAGCAGTTGAGTAATGACACTGCATAAATATATTCTTTGTAGTGATGAGGTTGTGGTTAAAACTAAATCAGATGTAGTAGTTGGAGATAGGAAGGCACTGAAGTCTGTGATGCCTACATGTCTTGTTGACAAAGAACTAAATTTACATGATTTGAATTAAAATAATTTTCTATTTAAGTAAAATGTTGAGATCTAATACCATTTTCAATTCACTTATGTTCTTAATATAGTTGTTGACACCCAAAGTTACGTCATAAGGACCTTAGGAAAAATACGAATACGGTCTGTTTGGTATTTGCCTATAAAGTTTGCGGTGATTACCACCACTGCTATTACAACTATTATATTTACATTCATTAAGAAATAATTATTATAACTTAAACTACATTTTCTTTAAGCAATACACTTCGGAGAACCAACATTCAACTGACTATGTGAGGAGTATTTATCAAGAAAAATATATGACTACAACATCTCAATATATGTCAAAGGTCATTTTTTGATATTTTACGAAAATAGTTGTTATAATCGAATCTGTTAATTATGTTCATACCAATTAATATTAGTTATTTTTTATAGATTCTGGTTGTTGAGTTTATTGAAAGAAAACTGATTTGGTTGGACCATCCGCCTTTGATCGATAGGTATCATTGAAGACGTCAAGCAGTTCTAAAATTGGTATGCATGTTATATAATTCGATTTACTTTCCGAATCATTGCTTGATTCAAATTTCGTATTTACTATTGTGGCATACAATATTTATTGAAGAAATTTTTCTTCATGACTCTTTTGGTCCACTCTGTCCATTTACAAATGACAATATGGTCACTAGGTGTCTCCCAAAGCATATTCAAATTTCGTATTTACTATTGTGGCTATATTTATTGAAGAAATTTTTCTTCATGACTCTTTTGGTCGACTCTTTCCATTTACAAATTTCAATATGGTCACAAGGTGCCTCCCAAAGCAGCGCCTCAATTCGTAAATATTCTCAACCCTTACCATGTTTGCCTATTTAATCAAAATTTCCTGTTAATGTGAAACTAATGCATTTAAATGAATGATTATAGGAATGATTGTGGAGTGTGGTGGGTTCCAAACCATGTGTAATCGTATAATTTTTCAAATTTTATTATGAAATCGAGTTTGTATGAAGCAATATCAAGTTGATGATTATTTTGCTACATTTTGAAGTATACATATGATATAGTAAGCAAAAAGTTATTAACAAAAGATATTAGTGAAGATTTTTTAAGTATTTTTAATCCTTAATTGGTCATTATAAAAAGAGTATTATTAAAAAAGAATAATATTTATATTTTAGTCGTTATTATAATAAGATTTTCAAACAAATATATATTGAAATTTTCAGTTTGCATAACGGACTGACTTTGCCAAACAATATATTAGAATTTATGGACACATCTTATAAGTTGTGGTTCAGTCGTTTTAATTTATCAACTTATAAGTTATGTAATTGTGTCTTGTTCTTCGTATGTTGCAATAGAACCCATGGTTACATGTGTGCTTTAAAAAATAGATATCATGGTTATTACATGCCTCTTTGTGATCTTGATAAGTATAGCTGAATTTGGATCATTCACACACTCCTGTTCGCATGTTGACCTGAATTTGGATCATTCACACACTCCTGTTCGCATGTTGACCTCAAGTATATTCACCACATATTTCATTGAGTTGTTTCAAATTGCAATACAGTTTATGTTAATAATATATAACATCGGAAGACTACCTTAAACAAAAAACCGAAAATTGATCATTATGATAAAATTTGAAAAATACATAATATTGGACTAAGTTATCATATCAAAATTTATAAATAGTAGCAAATAATTGTTAATTTAAGGAGATGTAAAATAAAAACTAAAAATAAATTAATAATGTTTGTTAAAATAAACTATATACTCTCTCCGTAACATTTATAAGCAAAAAAAACATACTTTCTCTTGTTACAATTTATAAGCAAAAAAACATCAATTTAATACAAAATGCATCTTTTCCAATATAAAATTAAATGTAAATTACTTTCTCTCTCATCTTTTCTATAAACAACAACTAATTGAAATTGTTTTTACACCTTCGCATAAAATAAATTTCAAAAAGCACACAAACATTCAAATTTTTTTAATAAGTGTGAAAATTTGACTTTTGCTTATAAATCGTTATGGAGAGAGTATATATATCAGTAAAAGAGCTGTTTTTGTCAATACATTCTGCACTTAGCCCAAAACAAGTGACCTGGAGTAGCAGCATATGAGTTTGTTAAAGGTACATATCAAAACCCTTCTAGAGAAACGAATTTTACTCATTATACTACACCATTCTAGAGAAACGAATTTTACTCATTATACTACAAATTTGTTCTTAGAAGGTTCAAAGTATCCTTGGTGTAACTATATCTGATTTTTGGGATTGCAGTTTGTTGATAGTAAATACAATATTCTATTTAACATTGAGGTTTTGTTTGGAAGGGTACTTTTGTGTATTGATTGAGTATGAAATCTAAACACCTCCGTTCTTTCTCTTGATGCATTTAGCTTTCAATTTTTTTTTGCCACCCGTCTAAATGATTTCATATGACACCGTCTAAATGATTTCAAAGGCAGCTTTAGAGCAGAAAATAGGACATCCTCTCAAAAGTCTCCTCTTACTCCCTTCATCTCTAATAATGAACCGATAAGAGAAATCAATATTTCTTTTGAGATGAAATAATTTCATTCACTTCTTGATATTTGACGTTTTATCTCGAGTTCATGTTATTTAGTATTGTTATTTTTTTATAGATATTCTAATGGAAATGACGTGACACCTTGTTTAAATATTTTTATTTAGTATTGGTGATCGAAACTCTTCTATTAGGACATTGGGAAACAATGTGACACCTTGTTTAACTATTTTTACTTCCTTGTGTAAGCTTTTGGATCTGGATATACAAGTTTCTATTAAAATGACTTGGAACATTTTTTCTTCTCAATATAGCTTTTAAGTTTTTCCACAAATTAACAGGTTTTGCTCTCCACAACTTCATGAATAAACACTAGATATGTTTTCCAAGTATAACTCTCTTGGACATTAGGAATTTTAAGTTTCGTTTTCTTTTAAAGTTTTCTTCATTCTTAATGGCCATTTCTTTATTATCATAATTTCTAAACCTCGTGTTCTACACCTCATATTCTTCATTAATTCCATCTTGAATGTGTTGGAGATTAATTTTGAAAATTTGAAGAATTAGAAGGAGAGTTCAGCGAGTTGATGCAAAGAAACTCATACTTGTCATTTTGACATGTAAGCTTTCTTCTTATGATTTCATTTTCTCTGTTTAATATTTTTGCAATGATTTTTAAGAGTATTGATATTTCCTAGTGAATAGGGGGTGATCCGTTGAGAAACGGTGGTATAAGTGTACATGAAAAAAAGAATTTTCACTTAAGAGGGAGTATTGGAAAATAAAATTACAAATATTAATAGTGTAGATAAGTTCCACATTGATTAAAATTTTAGAAATTTGAGTATTTATAAATGGGAAAGTGTGTTGCTTAAAAATAAGAAGTTCCAAAATACAAAATGATTCTCACTCTCCAACAATTATTCATTTCCATTATGTTACAATAAACTCTTCATGATTTAATTCTTTATATCCAATAATTAATGAAGTGTTAGTTGATGTTTAAATTCTCAAGTTGTTTTTAATGTCGTGTATTTAAAATTTGATCACCTAGATCTTAATGTCATTCTAGAACAAATTTTTTTTTTTTAAAAGTGAAGAATTGACCATGTTTTCTGACATCTCATGCACAAGATAAAATTTGGGTTGATATCCTAATTCCCACGCCAATATGCAATCCAAGTTGTCACAAAGGTTCTCTCAATTGATCTTATTCCATTTCATCAACATTCAATCCATCTCGAATGTATTGGGGATTAATTTTAAAGATTTAAAAAGCTAGAAGGATATTTTAGTGAGTTGATGCAAAGAAACTCATACTTGTCGTTTTTGTTCGTTGAATATAACGTTAATTGATCTTAAGGGGTTTAATAGACAAAAAAAATTCCTTTATATTTTCAAAAATCTCTTGTAAGTTTTATGCAATTTGATTTAATGATAATGATACACGCAAATGATATGGAATTAAAGAGAGACAATATACTATTCAACTTATCAAATAAGACAGATGCATCTGGGTGTAAGACACCTAACATGTATAAATTAACATGTTTATTGTTTGCATCATGGTGTCGACGTAAGACAACAATCTTGTATGATTTAACTATTCACGATGATGCATTAGGGTGCCAATGTAAGATGTCAAGTTTGCATAATTTGACCCAAGTGATGGCCTGCATTAAGAGGTCGACGTAAGACATCGAGCTTGTATGATTCAATGATGGTGATGCATAAAGGTGCCTACATATGACAACATGTATAATCGGACGCAAAAAATCCTATTTTTGTATTTGACCTACTGATAGAGTGTGTGTTAGAGTATTGGTGTTGGTCACTAAGCATAATTTTTTTTTATAGAAATTTTAGTATTCGACCTTACGACCGACTAATTTAAGAGGGATCAATCTCACCGTCTATTTGCGGGGATCCCGTTAAAAGTCAGACAAAATCCAAGCCTCCACCGCGAAATCAATCCTTGGGATTGTCACTAAGCTTAACTGATTGGTTGGTTGGTTGTCGATTCCAATCGTGTATGTAGGATCGCGAGGGAGTTGTATGTCTTTCATTGATAGACTATGAATGATTGTAAGAACTCATATAAAGTGTTTTTTAATTGTGAGTTCATTTCTTCGTGAAATAATTTTTGAAGAGGGAACACTTTGTGTTCAAAGTTGTTGTTATTGTTGTCCCATATATGATTGACTTCATTGTTGATCAAGAAACAATGTTACGTAGGAGGATCTCTGGTACTAATTACCAAAACACAGCATGTGTTTCTTATATAGATTTTGAAGGCTTGGAAAAACACTTAGAAGGGGAGGGGTGAATAAGTTTTTCTTCTTTTTAATTCTTTTACCCAAACAACAATATTAAAATACCCAAGAATTTTTATCCTTGTTCGTTTGAAACTCAAACTACTTCAGTTCACCCGTCAAGGTGATTTCGCCTCTCTCAACGAGGACTTAATCTACTATAATCAACCGATTACACTGCACAACCAACTGTTGTGACTAACTTCCTCTAAGACTCACTAGTCCTAGCCCTCTCGAGAATTCTGACTCAACTGGTCTCTTAAAGAACAAATTTGCACAAGCCAACTGCAAGTGACTAACACCTCTGAGACTCAACTAGTCTTAGCCCTCTCGAGAATACTAACTCAACTGGTCTCTCAAGGAACAACTTTGCACAAGCCAACTGCAAGTGACTAACACCTCTAAGACTCAACTAGTCTTAGCCCTCTCGAGAGTACTGACCCAACTGGTCTCTCAAGGAACAACTTTGCACAAGCCAACTGCAAGTGACTAACACATCTAAGAATCAACTAGTCCTAGCCCTCTCGAGAATACTGACCCAACTAGTCTCTCGAGGAACAACTTTGCACAAGCCAACTGCAAGTGACTAACACCTCTAACACTCAACTAGTCTTAGCCCTCTCGAGAATACTGACCCAACTGGTCTCTCAAGGAACAACTATCAAATAAATGATTTCTGACTGACTGTGTACAATATTGTTTCTAAAAAACTTTTCTTCACAAAGTAAAGTTTACACAAAATATGAAGCTCAAAGTTTCAGTAAACTAATTACAAGAATGACTTTTTATTTTTGCAGCGTAAGTTTACTCAAGATGATTTGTTGTAAGTTATTTTTTTTCTCCTTTGAATTTGAATGCCTTATATAGTGCTTCCAGAAAGTTTATGTTATTTGGTAACGTGTCTTGAATACTAGGAAGAGTAATTAAGGATGCATAATCTTCATGTGATTTTCCTTAACCAATGACTCTTGAAAATTGTGTCACTCAAGTACTTAGCCCTTTTTAGCTTAGTAGGAAAACATTGCTCTTGCAGAATTTGTCTTAGAAGATGACGTACATATATTTTGTAAGCCTTGTTAAAACATCTTCTAGTCAGAATATTTTGTTGGTGCTTTCTATCAGAATTGTGCTTATCTGCTTCTAACAGAAGTTACTTCTATCAGAAGTTTACACATGGTGCTTCTATCAGAGGTTTGCGCTTGCATGCTTTTATCAGAAGTTACTTCTAGCGTGCGTGACTAGAAGTTCTACTCTCATCAGAACTTCTGATACTTCATGATCTTCTGTAAGCAAACATCTTCTAATCAGAACATTCTTTTGGTGCTTCTTATCAGAGTTTGTATTTCAATCTTCACTCAGAAGTTTTCTTTACAGCGTGCGTGTTCCAAAAGTTCTTCCTTAGAACTGCTAAATTCATCTTCTGCTCAACATAGTGTAACGTTCCATTTTAGCACTTGAGTCAGAACATCTTCTGAAACTAAACATAAGCATGTCAGGGTATCATATTCATCAGAGGATAATAACTTCTATACAAAATTTATTATACTTGTTATCATCAAAACTTTAATATATTATTAGAAACAAACTTTGTTCTAACACTTGTAATAGTCTTCGACGTGCTTCTAAACTTCTTTAACTCTTGAACATTAGAATATTCTAAGTCTTTGGCATTAAGTACCTTCGACATGGTGTCAAAAGGTGCCTTCATGTAGTCCTTTGTCGAAGCTTTTTAACATGCATGAAAGAACAAGTGAGCCTAATCTTGTGAATAATCTCTTGAGATTTCTTTAAACTCTGTTTGTTATGTTGGTCGAAACGCTTTAGTTAACAGAGTTAATCTTTCGAAGTGTTGCAATTAAACCTTCTCGACACTTACCGTTTCCAACACAAATACTTAACCTTCTTCGTTGACTTCTCATTAATCAGACATTTAGGCTACAACCCTGTAGACATTGGTGACATTGCACCGAACAAAATTATCAATTATTGGTGTTATTAATTTTACTTTTGTTTATTCGTACAAACCTACCTCTTTTTAGATCATATTGTCTGATACATTATCTCAATATTATGTGTGACATATCTTGTTGCTAACCAAACAAATTTTCAAAATTATTTTTATTGGTGCAACTTAAATTTCAAGGCTCTTCCACTTAAAGTCTCTTATTTAAATACTAAAAAACCCAAACTTGTTTAATAAATATTTTTAAACTATCCAACAAACACATGAGTTTATTTATTAATCTATTCGGAGGAACATTTTTTATGGTTTAAATTTGGTTAACTTTACTGGTATAAAAATTAGCATGGTTAACACTCTTGACAAAGCTTGGTTCAAATACCAACCAAATACAAACGTGTCTACATTAATTTATTAGGACAATACAAGAATTTATAATAAAATTTGGCAGATGTAAGGTACTGATATGTATGAAGAAAAAAAAGCGTTTTCTAAATGTCCTCTCCAGCACTTTATTATGGCAGCATATTTACCAACCCATATGCTGCATCAATAAACACATGTTTGCCATTTCTTTATCCAAAGTTTTCAGCCACTTAGTAATCATTTTGTTGTGACATACTTTTGCTAAACTCATGACATCCTCACAGATCAAGAAAGGGGTTTGAAATTCAATGTATTTAAAATTGTTAGAACAATAATTCCAGTACAAAACAAAACAAATACGAAAAAATACATAAAGAGATCACGCGATATTTGATAACGAAGTTCGGCCAATTTATGCCTCGTCTCCGATTGCAGAGCGCAGTTCCGTTGTATTAAACAAATTTATGTTTTACAGGTTACAATTTATCAGAGTGGCTGAACTTGAGCGGTCTGCTCACTTATCAGTAAACAAAAATCAATAAGAAGATGGTGTTATAGTGTCTCCGACAAAACTAGGTAGAGCTTTTGCTATGCTCAACTAAATGCTTGAGTCTTTCCAAAGTAGCTCTCTTGTGTTCCTTGACTGATATGAATGACCTCTTTACAGAGGCGTGGAAATTTTCCAGACATCATTCAGATTTGAAGGGAAAACTATTGGATGAATCTACCTCCAGTTGAACAAACTCAAACCTAACATTATAATAGAACAAAGTGGTTAACATAAGCAAATAGGATTTTAGGCACTAATGTTTTCTAAGTGATATTAAGTTGGTGAATAATATCAAAAAATACATTTGTTATCATATTCAAACAGAAATACTAACCTAATTCATACTTGGTAATACTATGGATCATTTTGGAATCATGTAGAGTACTAGATTGATACAATTCATGAACTGTTATAACACTAAAATAGCCAAAATTCTAATGAAAATTGATTAGGGAGACTGCAGCTATGAATTTGCTAGTCATAAAAGTATTGTTTACCAAGACTTCCATGCTTTGAAAGTTGTGATTCAAATTCATCTTTTAAAATTTTCAAAGTAATTAGCTTATTTCAAAATCATATTTAAATCATCAAATTTACATGTTTTCCAATATTCTTTCATAAATTTTAACCAAAAAACAAAGTTCTTCGGTCTATATGATTAAAGGACCATGTTGGCAATGCACATGAATTTAAAAGGCATATGTGTAGTCTGAGAAACTACACATTATCTCTAAAGACAGGAATGAACCGATTTACATCAAACTGAAATCGATATCTTCATAAAAATACTTACAAACATGTAGCCTTGGAAAGTGTTTCATTTGGTTAAATGCCTCATACACTTTCTGGCGATCCCGTTGATTTGTGAGGTCCATTATTCCAAGGTCATAAACCCTTTCTTTTCTGGACAAATAATAGCCCTTCATTAAGGAGAATATTATTTATAACTAATAGACAACAGAAAAAGAAAAGTGGTAATGCAAAACAGATTGAGAAAACACATACAATTGCTTTTGTCTCTAGCTCTGTAATTTGCTCTCTTAGAATCTCCATCATCTTCTTAGAATCTAGCTTCTGAATAAAAATATCTTGTTAGAAATAACAATTAATCCCAAAATGAACATAATGGAAAAACTGTTGCAACAAGATAACCAAAGAATCCATGTTAGATCACACATAAGAAAATAGGAGAATGGGTCAAACCTAAAATCCTTTTCAGCGAGGAAGCATTTCATACGAATTAGGAAGAAAACGTGAAATTAAAAATATTTATAGATGATATTTATAACATGAAATATGAAACAAGTATTTTACTGACTCACCTTCATGTAATAGTACTCAGTCGGTGGATGATTACTTAGTCTATCTTTATTCTGGGAATGTGAGAAATCTTAAGCCACTCTTTCTCTTTCTTCATCTTCAAATCTTGTTCCAATAATGGACAGTCATATATATACAGTTGTTGAAGAGAGGAAGGCAACTCCCCCTTTTCTGGCAACGACTTGAGCTTGTGTGAGAAAGAAATGAAAAGTGAACGGAGAGAGGTGAGATGTTGAAGCCACTTCCCATCCAACCATTCTATATCTTTAAGCCCCATGATCCATAAGTTAATGAGATTAGTGGGTAGAAACGGAACTTGACTTTTCATCAACCCCTTCACAATATCATCACCGCCAATATTCAACTTTGAAAGAGAAGTGAGATGTTCCCAAGTTGTATTCCACCACATCCCTCCAACTCTGCCAATCGACAATTCCCGTAAAGTGATAGGCAAATCATGTATGGAAAACGATTGCAGATTTGGAAGGTTAAGAATTGTCATAGTTTGAAGGCTAGTTAGAGTCTTTATTGATTTAGGTAGAGAACGTAACTTGTTACACCGACAAACCCTTAAACTAGTGAGGTTAGGAATAGGCAATCCACTTAGAGAAACGGATTCCAGTTCATTGCAACCAGATATATCGATGCTACTAAGAAACAAGAGATTCTGTTTCGGTGCATCTTCTTCAATTAATATCGATTTTAATTGTGTACATTCCTCAATGCGTAGACTTTTGAGGACTGGAAGAGAGCACAAGGTCACTGATGTCAATGAATCACAATCCTCCATTATGAGAGATTGTAAGGTTTTCGGAAGACCGTCTCTCGGAAAGGATGTCAGATATGGAATGTTTCTTAAAGTCATCTTTTCAAGAGAACTAAGACAAATCATCGAAGGATTGTCCAACCAATTTGGTAATTTGTCACCATTGTATCCAGAGATGATCAGACGCTTCAAATTTGCCGATGGACGCAGCTGTTCCAATACAACACTTTGTATTTGTGAGTCGAAGGATGTAAGACCATCCTAGTTCCAACTCGTCAATTTCCTTTTTCATCTCTAGCTTTGCTTGAGAAGCATGGGATGGGTCTGTTACATTTTCAAGTTGTGAGATGGAAAGGCTTCCTGATAGATGGGGATATTTTCCAAGATCTTCAATCTTTAATCCAACGTCCTTCATGGCACTAACAATAAAGTTTGACAATGTTTGCAGATTTTCTAATTTGGATATTTCTGCAGGCAGTTCCTTCAATTTAGTGCCTCTGATGTCAAGGTGGCGTAGTTTCACCAATTTCCCCATGTCCTTTGGCAATTTAGTGAGTTCTTTGCATCTTGACAACAACAAAGTCTGCAAATTGTAAAGCTTGCATGTTTCTGAAGGCAACCTTTTAATCCGAGTGCTAGAGAGATTCAAATATCGCAGACATATCAAATTTCCAATACAGTTGGGCAATTCAATGATATTTTCACAATGTGAAAGTGACAACACATGTAATTGTGTCATAGTCGACAACAAGTCAGAAAATAACTTCAACAACACAGGACTGTTAGACTCCCGTGATGGTTGGAATGGCATGGCTAGAAAGGTTCGTAAACCTTTTAATCCATGTAATTCATCAAATTTATCTTCCGATTCATATACTGATCTGTTGTATGACAAGTGTCGCACCCTTTTATCTACTCTTTCACTTCGTTTATGGTTGTCTAACCTAGTGCAATATGGAGATGAAACTGTCATAGCTAAATCATTGATGAGATCGTGCATTTCAAAGATGTTTTCCTCATGAGTAAGGAACCGTAGACTTATCAGAGACCTTGACACCAGTTCATCAAAGTATTTTTCTGCTACTTTTTCCCAATTTTTCTCATTTTCCGGCCGAGGTACTAAACCCTCTGCAATCCACAACTGAACCACCATCTTTTTCATTAAGATTGAGTTCTTTGGGAAAATTGAACAATATGCAAAACATCCTTTTAAAGAAGCCGGAAGAAATCGATAACTCAATAGCAGAGCTGGTTGCACCTCATCATTTGCTTGTTTCCAAATTCTATTGTTTAATACATCATTCCAATGATCTTGTGACAAATTGGTGCGGAGAATACCCCCCAATGCTACTGCAGCTAATGGTAAGCCGCCACATTTTTTGGCAATTTTTCTACCAATTATTTCTAGATTGGGATGTTGTTGGTAGGTTGTTTCTACAAATGCATGTTTGGTTAGTAAAGACCAGGAATTTTCAGTTTCCAAATATCTTAAGTCGTGGACATAGAGAGATTTTAGCTTGGGTAGTGTGACTCTTACATCTCGACTTGTGATGATGATCTTACTTCCTATTTGTCCAACATTAAAGATATCACTTACCTTATTCCAACCAACATAGTTTTCATTTGCATGCCATATATCATCTAATACTAATAAAAACTTTGTGTTACTTAAAGTTTCTTGCAATTTTTCTTGGAGTTTAACAAAGTTAGTCTCGTAATTGTTCTGAAGTAATGATTCAAGGATTGTTTTAGTGATAGTGACAACATCAAAAACTTTTGGAATATGTGACCACCCTCTCACCTTAAATTTCTCCTCCACTTCTGGGTCATTATAAAGGAGATTAGCTAGTGTTGTTTTTCCTAACCCTCTCATACCCACAATAGAAATCACTCCTATTTTACTTCCATCACCATTGCACCTCGAGAAACTCTTTAAGTTTCTTTACATCATCAACTCTCCAATAATAGCAGATTCATCTCCCAAAAAGGGCTTGTAGGAGTTGCATTCCAAACACGGTTGGAATCACCTTCTTTCAATCCAAGTTTTTGCTTTCTCAAATGTTCTAGTTTTTCAAATAACTTTGTCAATTTAGAATTGATCTTTCTATTAAACCTTTTGAAATAAGAAGAAAACTTTTAAGAACAGTCGTTCAACTTCACGCCTAAAGCCTCGGTGTTGATTTCGTCAAACAAGTCTTGAGCTTCAAAGACAGACATCTTGCAGCATAATCACCACTCCTTGACAGAGGATTAGTGATCCGTTTGTCCTCGGCATCATGAAGTCTGATTGAAGACTCAGTGTTATCTTGACTTTTCCAACAATCCAAAGTCAAGCTTAGTCTTCTGAAACAAATCAAAAAACTCACCGGAAACAATCTTTCCCACCAGCATCTCCATGGAAGCTGAAAGAAGTGCTCCTCCAACAATAGCCGCCATAACTTAGTGAAAAAAAATAATAATAGTTTGAGAAATTTGTTGGAAAGAAAATGCAATGCAAGGTAGAAGAAAATGCAGATTCACAATACTTATTATAATAACAATAATAGTAATAACTGTATAACATAGTATAATAAGTCCACTAGTTTCTATTTTCTATTGTGCAAATGAACTATCTTCTCTATTTCCATCTTATTCTTTACACTTTGACAGGTCATAATACAAAAATGCCGGCTCAAATTTAATAATTCACTTTCATGGAAATATAATTAATTTAACCATATTATTCAACTAATTAATAAATAAAGTTGATTGACCCATAGTTTATTGATTTTTTTTTATAAGTAGAGTATTCTCTATGCTTCATCAACAGCAAAGATTAATCTCGAGTCGGGAGGAGCTATTACTCAAAAGATTTAACACTGATACATGTTTAGGTCGGATTCAAACCCATAATTTCTAAAAGAAAGTCTTACCAAATAATAATAATAATAATAAATGTGAAACTAATGTATAATAAGTCTTTGTCAATTGTCATACTAAAATGAAATGTGTCTTCCATCTCTGATGATCTGTTAAATGCTATTGTCATTAATCTTGTCTCACGAGTGCTCTAATCCATACTAGATAAATGATGACATGAAAAACTTAATTGGTATGTATCCTCTATAGTACCTATTTTCAAGGTTGCCACCCATTAATTGTCAAATGAGATCATGTTAACTTCCAGCATAGCTTCAGAAATCCAATTTTGTATAGATTCTTTATTCTTCTTAGACCATGTCCACCAACTGCAATAGGTGTACGCGCTTTATGCCAAGATAAAGTAACTAGTTTTTTAGTGTCTCTTACATGTCCAAACAAAATTTCTGCTTCGCGAAGCCGCATGCCATGTTACCTGATCAACAACCAAGTTGAAACTTTTGAGCCCCAAACGGCCCGACATAGTTACAACCTCCATATCCAATGCGAGTGGCTCATCTCCTTCGTGTACATCAAAATTACTCTACACGATATACATATAAATTTTATTGTGATGGAGTATATATATAAGTTCAGAGTAAATATACATACATAACCAACAAAATAGAAAAATACAAAGAAAAAAGAGGAGATACACTAGAGCCTATCAAAAAACAATCCACCTCCAATCAACCATGAGCAAGACCCTAGTGTTGTTTTCTAAACTAAACTATCAAAACCTATATGAGTGATGGAATTTGGGAGCAAAACCTCACACCCCAAAACCATCCTTGATGGAATTTGGGAGAAAAACCTCACCCAAAAACCATATTACAAAAAATGAAATAAAAAGGAAAGATAAAGAAAATATTTTCCGCAAGAATCGTCCGACGAAATAAAGCATCGCCCGACGAACCTTCTTTTTAACTTGGCTCAAATTAAGCCACATCCTCAACCTGACCAAAATATCTACCTTCGCCCGACGACGGTCATCTTCGCCCGGCGAAATAACTTTTCCTCGCCCAGCGACATGCAGCGAAACAAGGAAGGGCAAAATCTCAAAATTGAACATCTTCTTCTCGCTCCACTGTCACCCGGCGACACAAAAGCGATGGCCCTCGCCCAGCGAAATCTATCAGTTTAAAAACTTTTGTTGCTTTTCCTGCATAACTTCCATGGCTTCAATCTTTTAGCCTTATTCCTTTATTGATAAACTTGCATCGTGGAGCTCCATTTGGACTTTATTCTCAATGCTCCAATAATGCAACAAATACCTACAAAATATATACAAAACTAATCAAACGGTACAATATTTACACAAAACGCAATAAAACGTATTTACAACAAAAAGCGGGGTTATTCAACGATATTAACAACAAAAGAATAAATAAGTGCCACAAAACATATATACAAAATAACTACATTTTGGCACTTATCAACTCTTCCCAATTATGATAACATCTTTTATTCTAACAATTAAGGAGATATGGTTTTGGATTTGTTATGAATTTGGTGGATTTTGGCTATTATAAATATGTATCTCTTCTGTTATTACAGTGTGACAATCTTAGAACGTGCACCAAAAGGGAGAATAAGGATTTGAAGGCCTATATAGGATTTTGGCTATTCTCAAGGGAAACCTTAGAAGGAAAAGATTTTGAAAACATTTGGGGTTATCTACGATTATTGGGATTTGGGAAACACATGTTTACACTTTGGGTTTGAGTTATTCATATATTAAAGATTGAAGGGGTTGGGAAACACTTGGTAGAAAATAGGGTAATTCTTGGGCACCTTCGGGGTTGTTCTTGGGAACCTGAAGGCGAAGAATGTTTTCTTGAAACTCATCTATAATCTCTTGTAACAAATTTCTGAGTATAGTGAATTGGAGAGTTGCTCTCTCCCCCGGAGTAGATCTTTTTATCGAATTGGATAAGCAACCCTTCGTCTTTTTTCTTGTCTTATTCTGTTATATTTTATGTGTAAATTATTATTGCTGAAGACCATTTATTTTGGTTGCTACTATTCTCAGCCCCACAAATTGATATTGACTTTTGTCGTAATTAACAACAAGATTTATAACAAGTGGTGTGGTGAGTGTGGAGCAAAGAGGTATTGAGCACCATGGGCAGATGGGAGATCGAGAAATTTATCGATAGCAACGACTTCGGGTTGTGGAAAAATAAGATGCAAGCAAATTTAATTCAAGAGAAGTGTATTGATGCTTAGAAGAGTGAAGCATTGATGCATGCGGGTCTTACATAGGTACAGAAGATCGAGATGGTGGATAAGGTCAGAAGTGCCATTATCTTGTACCTCAGGGATAAAATTTTAAGAGAAATCACCATGAATGAATTTTGCAGAAATCAAGGGATAAAAACGAATGTTACCGCTGAGTTGTTATTGAGTTTTTGGGGAAAAGCTAAGATTAAAACAACTTACTTGATTGGTAGAGAATTTCTTTAGAAGAAGAATAGTGAAATTCAATTCAGTTTGAGATGGAGTTTCCTACTATGGGTGCTAGCAGTAGTGAGGGAATGGTTGTAGAGATCTCTAATTATCATTTGACTCATGATAAGGTGAGAATGATTATTGTAGCATATCAAAGGGACAATTATGCTAGTCTTGGATATTACGTTTTAAATGTGGTTGAATGACTGCAAAATAAAAGAAGAAAAACCTTCAGGGAGACATTTGAAAACAGGTGGAGTCAATGGTGGTTGAAAAATCATACTTGTAGGTTTGTTAAATTACCTAGGCATAAAAAGGTAATTGGAAACAAGTGGATGCAAGTGGCAAGATCAAGATTCAAGGGTTGTTTGAATTTGATCAAGGTTATTGATTAAATTTTCAACCTGGTAGAGAGCAACAATGTTGTTGGTAGTTAAATTAATATCAACACAGTTTAAAGTCAAGGTGGAGATCGTTGGAAATGTGTATTTAAACCTTTGTTGATGAAGAGAAAGAAAATATGTTTTGAGATTGCCAAAAATTAGGAAGCTGAAAATATCAGATTCGGTCGGTTTGGTTCATTGATTCATTCATTAATGTTAAAATATTTTATATTAATTTGAAGATCATATAAGTTAATACAAAAAGATATTATAATATATTTATAACAGTCTAAGAGATATTATGAGGTATATATTTATAATAGTCTAAGAGATATATAAGATATTTATAATATTTGAGAGATATTATAAGATTATAAAAATAAATTTTATTCTAACAATTAAAGATATTTGTTTTTGGATTTGTTATGGATTTGGTGGACTTTGGATATTATAAATATGTATCTTTTCTGTTATTACAGTGTGACAATCTTAGAGCTTGCACCAAAAGGGAGAATAAGGGTTTAAATATTCTCAAGGGAAATCTTAGAAGGCAAAGGTTTTGGAAACCTTTGGGGTTATCAAAGCTTATTGGAAATTGGGAAACACTTGTTTACACCTTGGATTTAAGTTATTCATATATTGAAGGTTGAAGGGGTTGAGAAACACTTGGGGTAGAAAATAGGATAATTCCTGAAGGCGAAGACTATTTTCTTGTAACTCATATGTAATCTCTTGTAACAACTTTCTGAGTATAGTGAATTGGAGAGCTGCTCTCTCCCCGGAGTAGATCGTTTGATCGAATTGGGTAAACAAAATTTCGTCTTTTTTCTCGCCTTATTCTGTTATATTTTCTGTGTATAAATTATTTTTGTTGAAGATCATTTATTTTGATTGCTTCTATTCTTTGCCCCATAAATTGATATTGAATTTTGTCGTAATCAACAACAAGATTCATAACACTCAATTTTGTATCAATGCTCCTATTAACTCCCCAAATAAATGGTATCATGAGATTTTGGTTCGAGAAAGGGTCGTGCCAACGACGATACAAGAGGGTAGCATTGTGGAGTCACACTTGAGGGTGTTAGAATAATAATACAAGTGTGAGTAAGTTGAGAAATAGTCTCATATTTGATAGGAATGTGAAGACTTATTATCAGATACTACGATAAACCAGTAACCAATATTAGAGCATTATTATCTTGTTGCAAGTGATTTAGGTATGTCAAGGTACTCTTGGGCACAGCGCTGTTGAGGATGCGACAAAAGAATTAAGATGTGATCGAAAAGAAACTTTGCTGATTCGTGTCCATTCTCAAAGATATACCCTCATAGTTTGAAACATGTTCAAGAGTTTGTACCAGTGTATTATACACCTCTTGAGGGCAATTCTCAGTTCCAGGTTTGTCATGAAGGTACATGATATCCAATGTGAAGAGCTTCCGGCTCACAAGCCACTCATGTTGTGGCTGTATTTCCAATTTGCAGTAGAATAGAATCTACGAAGAAATATAGCAAACAACATATTATGATGCGACCCAAGAACTAATAAACTTTGAAGTATGCAAACCAAGAACCAAGAAACATGAAGAAATTTATTGAGAATCAAATTTAACAAAATTTACAAACCACTCTTAAAATGCGACCTTGTGAATGGGATTTTCTAGCTTCACGAGCAACAAGTTAAAACAAAGTAGTAAGGTCTGGTTTGAGGATCAATGGTGAATTTGGCATTGACAAAGAGAAGGATGAATTGTTTAATGGCATCAAAATGAGCGATGGATTGAGGATCAATGTCAATGCAGAATAATAATTCTTTTCTTTATATGGTGGTTGATTAAAGAAAAGAATTAATTGATGAAACAACATATGGGTTTTCCTGGATTTTGTTTTTTCTGGGTTTTGTTGTTGCAAAACATGTTTTAGGGTTCTAGGCTTAAAAAGTTCGGGGAAGAAGATGAACAAAATTGAAAATTTCAACAACAAAAAATTAGCGTCGGTTCTTCCGTCGCTAACTTTGTCACTGTCATTGCCACGTAGACTTTTAACAGATTTTGACTAACGGAGTTGACGGAAGGGACTCATATGCATCTATTAAAAAGTTGAAGGATCAATTTAGCACGAAAAAAAATTAATGGACCAAACTGAACCTAGGGGTATAGTTAAGGGACCAAAAAGGGTATTTCACCGCATATATAAGTGAGAGAATCCACTCCCTATTGATCGCGACTTTATCGTCTATTAATCCGGAGACTGCAAGTGCACAGTCCTATCGCGTAGTTTTAAAAGATATCGAACCCACCGAGACTATAAATCGATCTATCGTTATCCTAAGTTACGGTATACAGCTAAGGCGAATAATTCCTTAAGATAATGGTTAAGGAAAATATAATAATTAAATAGATATCGGTATGTAATTCGTCTAACTTAGGGGATCCGAATTTCCACTGGCTTGTTTCTCAAGTTTATAAAAAAGGTCTTTTCAGCAAACAATATTCATCTAAAAATCCTATCTCAAACTTTCGCTCTATTGAATCAGATCGTGTAATTAAATCCTAACGTATGCTCTCGCTATCCCGCCGAATTTAAAAACACTTTTTGAAAATAAATAAGGTTTAATCAGTTTTAAAACGTTGTCGCAGTCTTTAAAAATAATACCTAGTATCCACTATCTGGTTCTAAACCTCAAACTCTCGCTCTGTTGGTTTCTAACCTTAGTCCAGTTTATTAACCTCAAACTTTCACTCTGTTGGTTTCTAAACCTTTTAATAAATTAAATTAGATATCTAAGTCAGAAAGGATATTTTTTAACAACGTAACATTATGCCAGTTTATTTTGGATTCCTTTGGTTCGATTAATTTACATACCAATATCAGAAAGACTTAGCCAGACATATTAATTAATTCAGACTTGCATAAATAAACCGGTTCAATATATTTAAACATTTCCGAAATCAAATAAATAATATCAGGCAACAGTATGATAAATAAAATAAAACAATTAAATTAAAAACCTGAAAATAAGAATACTGGAAATAATCTTGTTCTTCGAAATAAACTAGCACTCCACCACAAGTCGGTTGGATCTGCTCGGAGACTTCTTGAATTCAAAGAAAAGGAAATACGACAAGGAATAAAAAGCACTAGATCTAACGTAAGGTTAGATCAGTGAAAAACTGAAAATAAAATCTAAACAAAGAAACTGAAAACGAAAATAAATTCAAAGTACAAAACTGAAATAAAATTGCGAAATAAAGAAAGAAATGTTGTTCGGTAAAACTGCTGACCCTAGCTCTGAAACTTGAACTTGTATTTATAGCTTCACTTGGTAACTTCCCATTCCATAAACTTCGTATGCAAAATGTGATCGTGGAGAAAATGTTGCCTTAAGAGTAGGAGGCGGACGCCTCCACGTGGAGAGAGAAGATTGAGACGTGCGTCTCAAGATGTTGGAAAATAGTGGGCCCCGCGTTGCTTGGGAGGCGGGCGCCTCCATGGAAAGAGGGGGTATGAGACGTCCGTCTCAGGCCACGTGGCAGGTGGAAACTTGCTGGAGACGGGCTGGATATGCTGGGCTTACTTTTTGGGCCTGCTTGCTTCGTTGACATAATTGTTTTCTCCTTCTATACCTCTCATTTTTGCTATATCACCCATTTGCTTCATTTCTTTTGCTTTTTAATCCGATTTTTCCTCAATTTCATTTCTTTGCTCAATTTATCTTTATCTAATACAAATACCTGAAACAAAAGAAATACCAACATAATACAGAAATAAAACAAAATAATTGAATAAAAATAGAAACATTATCTATGAAAATTAAGTCAAATATGTTATATAAATTCGTGTTATCACCTATCACCTTAAGATTTTAGATGGACAAATGTTGTGTCTCTCACAAAAAGGTGCATAGTGCTCAACTTTGTATCAATGCTCCTAGTAACTCCCTCCAATAGAGTCTACAATTTGTTATGGTTTAGAATGTCATTACGAGTACCACCACTTTCAACTTTTCTTCTATGTTGCATTCCTTTATTAACGCTTTGATGGTCATTCAGTGATTATTATAGCAGTAGTAGTGCTCTTTGCCATAAGAGAACCAACATCACTTGCATCAATCTAAGTCATTTCATCAAAATCATGTCAAATATATTTTCTAAGCATTGATTGAAAATAAAACAATAGTCATTCTGGCCTCTATAAATTTATTTTGTGAAAAGATTGTTGATGAATATTTTTTTAAGGTGAAAAAAACATAAGAAACATGGAATATTGAATCGTGTTGATCGGTTTAAACTTATTTTATTTGTTTTAAATGAAACTCAAATCAATCAAAAATGTTGAATGATAATAAGACAAGAGAATATAGATTAAACACACCTAGTTAAACATGATTCACCTACATAACTCAAAGCTATGTATAGTCCATTACGTTTTATTTGAGAGTGTCCTAATCTAGGGTGTCCTCGCCTAAGAGGGTATGGCATAGTGTTGTAGTTAATAATAATTAATCACCATGATGTCTTTCAAAATAACAAGAAAATATGCATGTGAAAGTTGTTTTATGAATTCAAAAATAGGCAACACTTTTGAAGTGTTGTAGTAGGTAGTTTGTTTTAGAATTTAAAAATGGACAAAACTTAGGTACAATTCTTTAGGCATGGTTCTTATTATTTTTCAATGACAAGTGTATAATTTCATCTTACACATATGTAAATTGCGCCTATTTTCACTCCTTAAATGATATTTAAGTATACTTGTCATATTTTTATTGGAAAATTGTAAGTATTACACCTAAAGAATTTATACCTAAGTTTTGTCCTTCAAAAATAGGCAACACTTTGTGAAGTGTTGCATATAGCAGTTTATACAATATGATTATAAGGCAACCAGTCTTTAAAAGAACGAGCTTCACCTTGTCTATATATTTATGCATGAAATACACGCTTCCTGATGGGCAAGTATGAGTTATACAAGAATATAAGGAGATCTCCAGGAAGTGTTATGCATAAAGCCTCAAATTAAAAAGGATCTGCACTTCACGCGAGAAAGCCAAGAGCATGGGCATGTGAATAACACTACCAAGAGAAAGTAAGAGAGTGAAGGTTGAAGGTCCAAAAAAGATACCCTCTAGAGACATTAACATAGTTATTGTTTGTCTCTTATTAGTGTTTGATTACTTTATTGTCAATTTTTATAGGCAAGTATTACATCTCTACCGATTGTAAACACAAATTATTCTGTGGGTGCATTTTTTTCTCTTTGCACTTTTTTATAGAGCAAGGGTTTTTAATGAGGCACCTCGCTTTTATTATTTTAGAATCCATATCTCTTGGCTATTCCTTTCTTCGTGTGAAATCTAAAAGCTCAATAGAAGATTTCCTAAATAAGGCGGTCATTTTACTAGATCCCCAAATGGTATTCTTGTCGTCAATATAGGTGGTCACTTTACATGATTCCCAAATGGAATCCTTGTCGCCTATATAAGTGATCACTTTTTTGGATCCCCAATGGGATCCTTGCCGCCCATAGAAGAAATCATCTTGTTGGATCCCCAAGTAAAATCCTTGTCGCCCATAAAGGAGATCATTCCGTTGAATCCTTATACGGGATCCTTGTCTCCCATAAAGGCGATCAATTTGCTGGACCCCCAATGGGATCCTTACTGCCCATAAAGGCAATCACGTTGGTAGATCCCCAAGTAGGATCCTTGCCGCCAATAATCTGCCACTTTGTTGGATCCCTAAGTGGGGTACTTTCCACCAAAGAGGTGATCACTTTGCTGGATCCCTAATGGGATGCTTGTCGTCCATATAGACAATCATCTCGCTAGATACCCAAGTGGAATTCTTGCCACCCATAGAGGTGATTATCTCGTTGGATCCTAAAATGGTATCCTTTCTACCCATAGAGGTCATCGCGAGTGAGTAAGAATACACTGAACTAGTATAAACATTGGTGCACTCTTCACTTTCCCTATCTCCTTTTAATTTTCTATATATAATTTCATGTTTAGGTTTTGCCGCTTTCTTAAAAATCACATGTCGTCAGGCTTAATTTGTTTATAGTGATTTGTTGTGTCGGCTTAGGTATGGTGTTGATAAAATAATTTGGATCATCTTTTCTATGATAAATCAAGTGTAAACTATAATGTTATATTACTTTATCAAATAATAAAATTTATATTTAAAAACCGTGTTCAAATTGAACTTGTATTAACTAAGTCATTGATCGACTAAGATTTTCGTTGCTCATATTTCATTATGTCATCTAAACATCGAGTAACTCGTAATATCAATTAATCCAAAGCATGTGCTATCAATTTTCCACTGCTCAATTTTGTGAAAAAAACTTTGATTTTCATATAACACGTTTTTGAAACTTAATTTTAGGGTAAGGTCTGTTGATGGAGAATATGGAGATTGAATGGGCTAGAAGGGGGTTGAATAGCCCGATTTCCCAAAACTATTTTCTAAAATATTTCTTTTTACAAAATTTAATTCTTGTTTCCCATATAGGAAACTATATTACTAGATCTCCAAATGGAATCTTTGCCCCTCATAGAGGAGATCATCTCGTTGGATCCTCAAATGGGATGTTTGTTGTCCATAGAGGCGATCACTTTGATGAATCCCTAGTGGGATCCTTGTCGCTCATAAAGGAAATCATGTCGATGGATCCCCAAAAGGGGTCCTTGCCGCCCATAAAAGTTGTCACTTTGTTGGATCTCTAAGTGGGATTCTTGCCACCCAAAGAGGCGATCACTTTGTTGGATCCCCAATGTGATCCTTGCTGCCCATAGAAGCAATTATCTTGCTAGATCCCCAAGTGGAATCCTTGTCACCTATATAGGCGATCATCTTGGTGAATCCTCAAATGGTATCCTTATCACCCATAGAGGTGATCATGAGTGAGGACAAATGCGCTGAACTAGTATAAACATCAGTGCACTATTCACTTTCCCTATCTTCTTTTAATTTTCTGTATATATTTGCATGTTTAGGTTTTTGCCACTTTCTTAAAAATCACAAGTAGTCAGGCTTAATTTATTTATACTGATTTTTGTATAAGCTTAGGTCTGGTGTTGATAAAATAATTTGGATCATCTTTCAATGATAAATCAAGTGTAAAATATAATGTTAGGTTGCTTTATTAATTAATAAAATTTATATTTTAACACCTTGATCAAATTTAACTTGTATTAACCAAGTCATTGATTGACTAAGATTTTCATTTCTCATATTTCATTATGTCGTCTAAACATTGATTAACTCGTAATATCAATTAATCCAAAACATATGCTGTCAATTTTCCGCTGCTCAATTTTGTGAAAAACTTTGATTTTTCAGAAAAACGTTTTTGAAACTTAATTCATGGTAAGGTTTGTTGATGGAGAATATGGGGATTGAAATGATATAGAAGGGGGGTTAAATAGACGAATTCCCTAAAACTATTTTCTAAAATATTTTCTTTTACAAAATCTAATCCTTGTTGCCCATAAAGACAATCATCTTACTAGATCTCTAAATGAAATCCTTGTCGTCCACATAGGAGATCATATCGTTAGATCCTTAAATGAGATTCTTGTAGCCCATAGAGGCGATCACTTTGATGGATCCTCAATGGGATCCTTTTCGCTCATAAAGGATATCATGTCGATGGATCCCCAAGTGGGATCCTTGTTTCCCGTAGAAGTTGTCACTTTATTGGATCCCTAATGGGATCCTTGTTGCCCTTAGAAGAAATTATCTTGCTAGACCCCTAAGTGGAATCCTTGTCGCCTATAAAGGCGATCATCTTGTTGATTCCTCAAATGGTATCCTTGCCACCCATAGGGCAATCATGATTGAGGACGAATGCATTGAACTAGTATAAACACTAGTGTATTATTCGCTTTCACTATCTCCTTTTAATTTTCTGTATATAATTGCATGTTTAGGTTTTTACTACAAAATTACATGGCGTTGGGATTAATTTGCTTATAGTGATTTTTTGTATAAGCTTAGGTCTGGTGTTGATAAAATAATTTGGATCATATTTTCTATGATAAATCAAGTGTAAACTATAATGTTAGATTGCTTTATTAATTAATAAAATTTATTTTAAACACCTTGTTCAAATTGAACTTGTATTAACTAAGTCATTGATTGGCTAAGATTTGCATTGCTCATATTTCATTATGTTATCTAAACATCGAGTAACTCATGATATCAATCCAAAGCATACACTTTCAATTTCCCAATGCTCAATTTTGTGAAAAACTTTTATTTTGAGAAAAAAAATTTTAAAGCTTAATTTAGGGTAAGGTTCGTTGATGGAGAATATGGAGATTGGATGGTCTATAAGGGGGTTTAATAGATTGACTCCCTAAAACTATTTTCAAAAACATTTCTTTCACAAAACCTAATTTTAACAGAATGTGCAAAAAATGAGCGAAAGCAAAATATAGCAGATGGTTTGAAAAATATATGTTTCAATGTCAAACACAAATACATGAGATAGTCATAAATCAACACAACTCAGATTGATGAAAATGCTTTACAAGCAATACAACAATGATCGTAACTTAATTTTTGCACATAGCTCGAATTAGATCCAGATCAATTGATTATTCAATCTAAAATTAAAAATCTTTAGAATCATAATCAAGATATTGAATAATCAACGAACCAGTTATATCATAAATATAATCACATGATTTTCTAAAAACAACAAACAACTTAAACTATGCAATACAATTTAGAAACACAAAAAAGAAGATAAGGAGAAGAAAAATGTACACAGAATTTATAGTGGTTCAACTCATTCGTCCTCTCTAGAGCTTACTACATTCTTCAATGGTTTTACCATTGAAAATTTGTAGGGTTTTTTTTCACTATTTGTAAATTTATTACACACATATTTTTGCTACAACGAATAATCAACAATACTGAAAACTACAAGCCATTTGTTTTATCCATGATGTGAATCGGATGCCTTAAAACAAATATATATAAGCTTGTAGGGAAAAAGAATGAAGAACACGATGAACACAAGGATTGGTTATTAACTGTTATTCTTTCCTTTATCTTAAAACCAAGATTACAAGTATACAAGAATAACAAATAACCCTCTTACCCTAAATTAGGATTTGCAATATGCAATGATGAGAGACTAGTATGCTATTTATAATAAACCTAACATACTAAACTAATGGGCTTTTATCACAAATACCCATTACAAGCTAACTTAGGGTACAAGCTAACAACCATTGGACATAACAAAGCAGGCCCAATTCGATGCTAACAATTCTAGCATCCTTCGACACAATAGAGTTCGACCCAATATCTCACAAATCTCCACCTTGGAACAAACTCTATTAACAACTAACGAATTAGTTTTCTTCATGCAGCTTTATCAACTGCATACAGTGGAAAAACTTGCAACTAGGCAATGTCTTGGTGATCATATCGCAACATTATGATCTGTCGAAACCTTCAAACTTGGACTTCTCCACGCTCGATTACCCTCGACGAAATGCAACCTCACATCAATGTGCTTGGTTCGCTCATGATAGGTGAATTCTTCGACGGTGTATTGCACTTTGACTATCACATTTAACGGTGATAACTTCCCTTGAATTTTCGGTTCTTAGCAAAACCTTCAAGCCACAATGCTTCTTTCACGGCTTGCTTAAGCAATATATTCCGCTGGTTGATAATGCAACAACCTTCGAAGTGTTGCTTTCAACTAATAGCTACAAACATAGTGAAAACATATCCGAAATAGATTTTCGGAATCCATACAACTGCATAATCGAGTCGACATATCCTTCGATTCGCTACCATCTTCACCAAAAGCTCCACCATAAATTAAGACTCTTCGAGACCCATTTATGTACCTTAGAATCCACTTCAATGCTTGCGGTGAGCCTTTCGTGATTCGCCATGTACCGCTTACAAGACTTCTGCATATGCTATGTCGGGTCTAGTACAAACCATAGCATACATCAAAGAACCTACTACATTAGCATATGGGATGCTATTCATATAAGTTCTTTCGACCTCGATCGGGACATTGATCAATACTCAACTTGAATTGAGGGTTTGTTGGAGTCACAACAGGCTTGAATCGACATACCAAACTTTTCGAGAATCTTTCGTAAATATGCCTCTTGAGATAAGCATAACTGATTTTCTATCTCTTGAATGTCAATTCCAAGAATCTGGAAGCTGCTCCTAGATCCTTCATTTCAACTCCTTATTGAGTTCATTCACCCTCAATACCTCTTCGACATTGTTACTTGCTATGAATATCATCAACATAAAGCAACAAAATAACAAATGAATTACCGGAAAATCAAGTAAACATGGTCGAACCGACTTATAACGAAACTTATGCGTGTCATGAATTTGTCGAATCTCTTATTCCACTGTCGAGGAGATTGTTTCATCCATATAAGGATCTATTCAACTTGCACATAATCTTCCTTTCCCCGACATACCCTTCAGTTGCCTCATCGATTGTTTCATCTAGATCACCATACAAGAACGCACTTCACATCCATCTGTTCATTCAATCGAATGCCACCATGGCAAGCAACATTCGAATGGACCTATGCTTCACAACAGGAGAAAACACATCATTGAAATCTATACCTTCTTTCAGTGAAACCCTTGCAACCAACCTTGCCTTGTATCTTTTCGACGCCACCCGATTCCTTCCTTAACTTTGAAAATCCATTTACAATGACTAACCTAGCTCTAGCAGTTTCTTGATCAATTCCCAGTGTTGTTATCAAGAGACTTCATCTCATCATCCATGGCATTCACCATTCGGTCTTATTCGACTCCTCATAACTTCCTTATGGTCTCTTGGTTCTTCGTCCGAACCTCACTTGCAGAGATTAAGGCATAAGCTATAAGATCTGCATACCCAAACCTTGAGGTGGTTTGATGACTCTTCGTGTCCTATCTCTTGCCAATAGATAGTCATCAGCAGTTTCCTCAACTTCATCAGATCATCCTTCTTCGACTTTATCCGGGATATGCACATCATGCTCCTCAACAGAATATCTACTGTTCCATTCTTCGTACTTCGACCAATATCATCCGTTTTCTTGAAAGCCATTTCACCATTGAAAACAACATCTCGACCGGTGATAATCCTTGTGACGACTCTAGGCACCATAGCCTATAAGCTTTGACTCCTGGTATCCCAGAACATGCATTTAAGAGCTCTAGGTTCGACCTTGTCTTGCCTAATGTGAGCATAGGCAAATACTCTCGGTTTGTCGAGATTTGGTGGATGTCTCGACCAAACTTCTTGGTGTCTTCATATCTAACGCGAAGGACATCTGTTTATCGATATGTTAAAAACCAAACACCTTCTTTAAGCCAGACTAGTCAACATGCATCTAACTCTCCAAGATGGTTCGATTAAACCTTTCACCAAACCATTTTGTTGTGGAGTGCTGCAGGTGTCTTGCAATACCGAGGCAGACAAAAGTTGTTGAATGCCTCATTGCAAAATTCAAGACCATTGTCTTCTCAACCTCTTGACCTTTCCAGTTTGGTTTTCGACCAGAGTCTTCCAACCTTTGAAATTCTCAAAAGTTTCATCCTTAGTCTTCGAATGAATACCCATAACTTTCGGAATAGTCATCTACTATAGATAGAAAATACCTTGCTCCGAATGTGATGGACACCTTGCGGGCCCCAAAGATCGCATGGATGTAATCAAGGGATCCATGTGTTCTTTGTTTGCCTTTGTTGAACTTCACTCTACAAGATTTTCCAAGTACACGGGTTCACAAAACTTGACTTTCGACTTTGTCTCCACCAAGCAAATTTTGTTTCCCAATTCGACGGACCCTTTCAACGATATGGCCTAATCTCATGTGCGATTGCCTTCGACAACGATTTCGTGGATGCAACATTTGTCGAACCACTTACAACTTCAGCCACAAGGGTATACAAGCCTTGTTTCTTCACGCCTCTCAAGACTTCCTTCGACCCCTTCATGACTCTTAGGATACTTTTCTCCCTTGAAAACATATCCTTTCTTGTCGAATTCACCAAGAGAAATCAAATTTCTCTCAAATCAGTACATACCGACTTCATCAATAACCTTATTGACTCATCATGGAGTTTGAATCTCACGGATCCAATACCGCAATCTTGCAAGCTTTGTTGTTTCCAATACGGATCCACCATCTTGATCACATAATTCCTCGAACAAGTCTTTGTTTGGAGTCATGTGCCAAGTGCACCCAGAATCCATAATCCATTCCTTCGACGAGTTGCTGCTTGAAACCACAAGAACATCGATGAGTCGAAATCATCTTGAACAATAGCGCATTGCCATTATCCTTTCCTCCATGATCTTTCAGGCATTCAGGCACACTTTTCTTGTGTGACCCTCCTTCTTACAATGATAGCATCGAATACGGATGCTTCACCAC
Organism: Vicia sativa; assembly: GCA_021764765.1. NCBI lineage: Eukaryota > Viridiplantae > Streptophyta > Magnoliopsida > Fabales > Fabaceae > Vicia > Vicia sativa. The sequence continues at coordinate 232,219,715 of CM038796.1, forward strand.
CGTAAAACTTGCGACTTTTACCTTTCTTCTTGTCGAACTTATTATCCTTTCGCAAGAATTTTCCTTTAAAACCTTCACCAACCGAAGGTTTATGCTCCTTCGCTCATTCAAGTCCTTCGAATACAAGGTGATTGAACCTCTTCAAAGGTCGGACTCCTTCCATACAAGAGAGTTTCTTTGAAGTGGGCATGTGATCCGGGCAACGCCAACAAGCTTGATCTTCATCATCAATCTTCACATCAATATTTTCAAGATCAAGAATCGACTTGTTGAACATATCCAATCCCAACACTTTGTCTTCAATCATCTTGAATGAATACAAAGCTTGCTTAGAGTCGATTCACCAACGATTTAGTCATGTACAAACTTTCAAGTTTCACCCATAACCCTACCGTCGTCTCCTTTGATACCGTCAAGAACCTTATCACCAAGGCTCAACAAAATTGCGCTGGGCCTTCTATCATTGCCTTCTTCTCTCAACTCTTCGCTCATGGTGACTCTCCTCAACGCTTCAAACAACCAACCGTGGGGCTTTCATCTTCAAACGCCACAGACGAAATCGTTCACTCCGGTGAACTTTTCAATCTCATACTTTGTCGAAGGCATCTTCTCCACGCCACCGCACCAATTTGATGTGAATCGGATGCCTTAAAACAAATATATATAAGCTTGTAGGGAAAAAGAATGAAGAACACGATGAACACAAGGATTGGTTATTAACTGTTATTCTTTCCTTTATCTTAAAACCAAGATTACAAGTATACAAGAATAACAAATAACCCTCTCACCCTAAATTAGGATTTGTAATATGCAATGATGAGAGACTAGTATGCTATTTATAATAAACCTAACATACTAAACTAATGGGCTTTTATCACAAATACCCATTACAAGCTAACTTAGGGTACAAGCTAACTTAACCAATTGGACATAACAAACAGGCCCAATTCGATGCTAACAATTCTAGCATCCTTCGACACAATAGAGTTCGACCCAATATCTCACAATCCAACACATGTCTAAATTTATTTTCCCTTCACTTATTGCTCAATATTGAAATTGAAAACTTTCAATTTTTTCACTGGATCTCTATACAACGATCTTGCTAGAAACAAAAGTCATGTTGCATGCTTCTGTTATGCATCTATCCTTACTAAACCCCTTTGATACCTTGTATAAGTGTTTTTTCTATATAAGAATGATATGACAACTCCCAACTTTGTTCTGCATAAGCCTTTACTCGATCCCTCATAATTCCTCAATGGAGTACAGAGAAATTCACCGTTTAATGGATTTCAATTTTCATATACCATAGAAACAAAACTATTACTTATCTTGATACACATAACAAAACTTCTCAATTTTTTTACACAAAGCTTATGACATGGTTGATTGGCTGGCTATGAAAATAATTTTACAGGATATGCATCAGTTGGATTATGACGACTGTAACCATAATTTCCTATAAATTTAACATTAATGGCTCTGTCTAAGTTGTTGCAGGCTAAAAGGGGAATAAGTCAAGGGGATTTCATTTTCCCTACCTCTTTGTTATCATTAAGGACTATTTGCAAATATGTATTCATCAAAAGCAAATGAACCCAAATTTTAATCACCGTGTGAAGTGTGAGAAGTTGCAACGCACTACACTACTACAAATAACGCATCTAACATCAAACATGAAATGCTTTTTACCTCAGCATCTGAAGCGAGGTAAAAAAGGGCATCATGAAAATTAAATACTTATCACCTCGATATTTTAAATACTGAGGGTTACTTTAATAGCGTATTCGTCTGATCCACAGCGTTCACGTTTTTATTATTTACAATAATAGTGTCTCATGTATCTCGATTTATCAATAAAACTTAGGGGTAAATTATTAGTATTTTTTCTTTAAATTGGTTACATTGTTTACACATAAATTTAATAAAATAATTTATTTACAAAATTAAATATTTACCCAAAATATTAAATTGGTTACATTGTTTACACATAATATCAATACAAAACTTATGTTGTCCATGAAAATCATATGTTGGATCTTCAAATCTTTGATATCTTGGAAAGATCAGATACCAGGAAACAATATATCCTCAATTGCTTTTCCTTGCATTTGTTTATGATATTAACAAAAAATTGGTTAGATAAATAAAGGGTTAGATGAAAAAATGGTTAGATAAATAAATATTTAAGTACATAGACCTTAAGCGCAAATGATTTTCTGCTCTTAATATTCATCATAGAGAATACTTCCTAATAAATACTCTTACATATCTTAAAGTGGATGATAGTTTCAAGCGCTTCATGATGTTTATTACAAACTTTTGATATTCAGAATGCTTTAATAATGGAAGTTAATCTAGGTTTTGCGCGGACCGTTAATGGTAGTTTCTTGAACACTGATAATCATGAAATGGACGACAAAGATTTAATTAAGGGCGATAACAAATATTATGAACTTTAACGCAAAACTTTCCCTTCGGTTTTGAGAAAAGTCGATGTAGAAATAGCCTTTATTCATCCCAGATCTACAAATTAATATTAAACCACACAACATCAACAATCATCATTATTTTTAGCATATTTAAACCGAATGTTTTAGAGAATGAATTTAGTAGCGCACCTGAAATTTATCGGCAAGTAGACAAACTCATAGGAGAAAGTGTTTTCAACAACAGATCTTTTGTGGAATCCAAATTTTATTGCATACCTTTATATTGCATATCCAAAAAACACTCCCTAACTTATCCATCTTTAAATAAGCTATTTTAATTTCTGCACTTGCAATCCATCTCAGATTTGTTCTAAAGCGTTTCTAGATAAAAAAATTCATGGTAATGGACAATTGTAAATATTTTTTGTATCTGGTGCAGCTACATATACAAGTTAGAATTAAGGTAATATATGATAAACTAAGGTCTTTATAGTAAAATATGATTACTTTACTCCTCAGATTTAACTTAAATTAAAATAAATAGTTTAAAAACCAATCTTTGCTCATTTTAATGAATATATTCACTGACATCCATCATCATATTAGTTAAACTTCCTTCTTCGCGTAGCTTTTAAAAAGAGAAGGTAGCTTAGCTACCTTCATTGTCTCCTTGAAGAGAGAATGAGTTTTCAGCACTTGTAATTTATCAAATGAGCGAAAATAAAACAACACCAAAAATAACATCAACACCAACACACCAAAAACAACATCAATACAAACAAAAACATCAACACCATTATGTGAGATAGATTGCAAGGATAGAAAAATTGAAGATTTTTTCTGTCTTGCAATCCATCCCAAATAATGATGTAATTTTGAGTTTGGGGCGACTACAAATAAGTAAGAGTTTGTTTTTTATAGTGTAATCTTATAAGTAGACCCCTCGGTTATATCGAAACATCGAAGGGTTAGTTAATTTAACTTATAATAATAATAATAATCAAAATAAAACATAAACTAATAAAGTTATGATTCGAACCGCGTCCAGACTAATTTTACCCGTCAGATTTATTATAAACCGAGGCAGGTTGATACTTTTCCAATTAAAAAATACATGGCGCGCCTAAGCTTTTATACCTCATTGTTTTTATGGACGACGTGAAAGCTCCGTCATGAAAAACATTATTTGTTGCAGTGCTAATTTGATTTTTGCTTATGACATCCTTTTGTTTTAGAGGAGACCTTAGCTCTGTTGACCTTATTCTAAAAGCTTTTCACAACTTTTCTATTTCTACATGCAGACTAATCCTACCAAGAGTAGGATCTATTTTGGATATGTATATGTTGATTCCAAGAAATACATTATCATATTGATAGGTTTTATAGAATGAAATTTTCTTTTCAAGTACTTAAGGGTGCCTTTGACGTGCAAGAAGTTATCTATTAGCCACTATATGAATCTCATAGAGAAAGTAGTTACCAGAACAAATCACTGGTCATCCCACCTTCTGAGTTTTGCAGGTATGCTCTAGCTCGTTAAGAGCATCTCTTTTGATATGTTTAACTATTGGTTAATTTGTTTTCCCTTACCAAAAGTTGTTATCAAGAAAATTGTGGCAGTATGCCGGTCGTTTCTTTGGACTGGTAAGAAAATCATCACCAGGAAGAGTCCTGTATCATGGCAACAAGTTTGTAAACCTAAGAAAAAGGGTGGTTTATGAGTCATTGACCTTTATACTTAGAATAAGATTGCTATGCTTAAGTTGTTATGGAATCTTTGTAATAAGAAGGATAATCTTTGGGTTAAATGGATCCACTCCTATTATTCAAAGAATCAGAATATTCTCATATTGCTGTAAAAAATGAAGGTACTTGGATTATGAAACAAGTTTTACTCCAAAGAGACATTATTGTTAGCATTTCAACCCTGTGGAACTAAATGTGTAACAAAGGAAAATTTAATATGAAATAAATTTATGATGAGATGGCTAAATATTTTCCAACTGTGCCTCGGTTTAATCCGATGTACAACAATTTTATGTGTCTTAGAGCCATAACAACTCCCTGGCTTGCTTGCCATAGCAAGCTCGCTACAAAAGATAGATTGCGTAAATTTGGATTGATTGATAATTCAAGCCCTCCTTCTATTAGAAGGATGAATCCATTAATCATCTATATTTTGAGTGCTCTGAATTGAGCTCTATTTGGACACCAATGTTGAGTTGGATGCCGATTCAACACTCCCCAAGATCTGGCCTGAAGAGCTGAATTGGATTGAATGTCAAAGTAAAGGGAAAGGTTGGAAATTTCCTTTTGTAAAGCTAGCAGCAACTGAAACGGTCTATGGTGCTTGGAGATATCAAAATGATGTCAGTTTTGGTAACTCAGTGGGTAGAAGAAACATGATTAATTGCATTATTGAAACTATTGTTTATAGGGCTTGGTTTTGTAAGAAGCTTAGGACCCATATCTCAGCTGATTATGTAATTGGTTTTCTTGTCGTTTTGTCTTCTTTGTTGTCTGGATCGTTTGCGATCACCTTGTATCGTTTGTATTTTTTTAATTTATCTAAATTGCTTTGTTAAAAAAAATACATATTTTATTTGAATTAACAATTGTCTTTATTTGAAATACAAAATTCTTATTTTCAAATGTTAAAATTTTTATTTTTCTCACGGGCCACTATAAGCAAAATACATATTTTATTTTAATTAACAATTATCTTTATTTGAAACACAAAATTTTTATTTTTAAATGTCAAAATTTTTAATTATTTTTACGGGTCACAATCGTCAAACTACATATTTTATTTTAATTAGTCATTGTCTTTATTTGAGACACAATTTTTATTTTCAAATGTCAAAATTTATATTTTTCTCATTTACCACTATCAGTAAAATACCTATTTTATTTTAATTAACAATTATCTTTATCTGAGACACAAAATTTTTATTTTGAAATGTCAAAATTTTTATTTTTTTTCACGGATCATTATCAGCAAAATATATCTTTTATTTTAATTAACAATTATTTTTATTCGAGCACAAAATTCTTATTTTCAAATATCAATTTTTTTGCTCAGATCACTATTAACAAAATATCTATATTATTTTAATTAACAACTATTTTTATTTAAGACACAAAATTCTTATTTTTAAATGTCAAAATTTAATTTATATTAGTATTATTATTTTATATATATATATATATATATATATATATATATATATATATATATATATATATATATATATATATATATATATATATATATATATATATATATATATATATATATATTATGTTTAAATAAATTTATCCAGCACCAATATCTTGTCAGTTTTGGCTTAAAAAACAGCAAAATTCAATTTAAAATTAGAAAATCACACTAAACAAAAGTAATTTAATTCTAAAAACACAAAACAAACAAGTTAATATTTTAAGAAATAATTCTATGCTAGTACTTGAAAACCAAACCCAAACACGAGCTTAATTAGAACCTCACTCTAAAATTCACCCTAGAACTCATTTATGGTACTATTATTTTAAAGTTTCGCGGTTATACCCCCAATTTCATTTCGTTTACGCCACCAAAAACAACAAGTACCAGTTCTTCTTCACCTTCACCATCATCATTCTCTCCAATTCCTCTTCCTCTTCCTCCTCCACCACTTCACTTCCAGATCCCTACCTCACTCAATTCAACCTCGATTCTCTGATTCTCCGTCATCGATCGGTGAGAGAACCTTCTTTTCTCAACTCAATTATTATCTTCTTCACTTTTTTTTTCAATTTTCAAATTCATCAATGGTAAGGGTTTTTCTTTAGGTTTCAAATTTTGATTCCGCGTTCTTCAGATCAGAGGTTTGTTTCGATGAAATTTTCCGATTGTTTTTTAATTTGTTAACTCGGATTAAGTGAAATGCGTGTTTGTGTTGTTTCTTAGGGACAAACTGACTCGATCGTGTTTTTGTTATGTTTGATGGATTTTGAGTCAGGTTTTTGAATTTCTTTACCTCACATGCAAGTGTTTGTTTCTCAACTGTCAAATTGCGCTGTAGCTGTGGTTTTGATTTGTTTTGATTTGTTTTTAAACTGAATTGAAATTCAAGCTTTGATGTTAGGTTTTCTATTTGTTGGCGGGAAAATCGAGGGATCGGTGAGTGAGAAAGTTTAACTCGTCGAGTTCTCATGGGTTTGTATCTGTTAGATTATGTTTTATTTATAGATGAATTAGACACTGTTGAGTTTCAGTGCCTTACTCTATGGTTGGGTCGCATTTATGGGTTTTGATTTTTTTGTTAATTAATTGATATGAATTTCAGTGCCTTACTGGGTATCCACTATTCGGGTTAAAGGCTGCACTGTTGGAGTTGTGCTGTGTGTCTTATATTTTTCCGGGTCTAGGTGGGAATTCCAAGTTAGAGGAGTATTGAATAGTAGTTCGATGCTGAGGCCTTTTGTCCATTGTTGATCATCACTGTACCTGTAAATTTTGCTGTCTCCTTACCTAGTATTTACAGACATATGAATAGTGCTCAAAGCCATGATCAAGTTGACATTAATAGCTCAAACAGTCGTGTTATGCTATTATAGTTGAAACTGTAAAACATGCAATCAAATGCAGATGTATTCTATGCGGATACCCAATACTTCATCTCGGAATTGGGTTGAGCCTAACTCATCCCTACAAAATTGGCTTGTAGGGTGAGGATTGTCCCCAGTTATAAACACAACATAGACCATATCTCTAAGCAATGTGGGACTAAATCCGCCTTCAAAGCCAAAGCCAACCCAATGAAGGTGTTAGGGGTTGAAATGAAGGCAAGCCAAAGTCGCAATTAAGGCGACTAGGGGCAGACCACAATTAAAGCGAAGCGGAAATTCCAATACACCCTCTCACGCTTGGGCCTCAATGAGCCTGAAGTGTGGACGGTGCGGGAAGCCCAACAATGGATCTAGGACAGGCTCTGATACCATCTCATAATTTGGGTTAGACCTAGCTCAACCTTACAAAACTGTCTTGTAGGGTGAAGATTTCCCCTACTTATAAACACAACACATGCCATATCTCTAAGCAACGTGGGACTAAATCCACCCCTTCAAAACCAACACAATGAAGGTGTTAGGGGCTGCAGTGAAGGCAAACCAAAGTGCCACAATAAAAGCGACTAGGGTCCGACCACAATTAAGGCAGAAATTCCAAACAGTTCATTGTAAACACGCTATATTTTTCATTGGCAGACTTGAATCTTCTGGGTTTTGAACCTTTGATTCCTCAACAACATTATTTTAATAGGGAAAGGAGGCACCATTTCAGCTATTGGTCATTTTGTACTTGTGTCGTTTTTTTGGTGAGTCATTTTGTACACGTGTTAGATTGTCACATCTAGAGTCTAGCACGCAATTGAAATTCCTCTTCCTTTTTGGTGAGTTTCAGACAATCAAAGAAATCAGTCATGGGCCCTACCAGGAAATCTAGAAGTGTAAATAAGAGGTTCTCTAATATTCGTGAGGCTGCATCTAGTAAAGATAAAGATGCACCAAATACGGGCAAGAACAGGCAGAAGGCTAGTCCTGGCATTCAGAAGGTGAATTTTTTTCTTAGCTTGTTTGGAGCAATTTATTCTTGTATTGATGTATTCAGAATATTGGGAAAGAAAATTTCCATTTTTCATTTGCTTTTATTCAAATTTCAATGCTATGCAGAAGAGAAAATTGGCTGACATGTTAGGACCACAATGGAGTAAGGAGGAGCTCAAACGTTTCTATGAAGCTTACCGTGAACATGGGAAAGATTGGAAGAAGGTTAGTTATAGTTTTTTAGTAATAATAAGGTGCTTTTTATTTAATTAGGGTTAAAAAAAAAGTCTCACCTTCAATTTTTAGTAAATAAGATTGTAAATGAGCTATGGAAAGTTGCAGGATCATGATTGTGTCTTGTTTTGCGAATCTACCATCTTTAATGCACTTCTATTTCATAGTGCAACGCAATTACCAAACATGCCTTCCTTCAGGAACATTTTTACTATGTATACAGGTTGCTCTCGCAGTACGTAATAGAACCATGGAAATGGTAGAAGCCCTGTACACTATGACCAGGGTAAGTACAGCACATGCTTCATCTTGATTAATTTACTTATACTTCCAACTTGCATACCGCATGCATTCACTATTTACTCTTAAAAGGATTATAAACACACATTGTGTTGTCAACTGCGGATCATGGAAAATAGCCATCTGTACAAATTCCGCCGCGCAACAATGCAATAGCGCCGCTATTTCACAAAATTTTTAACAACAATGAAAATGCATATCTTAAACATTTATGTACTAAATAATTTCACAATAATTTGTACTAATTTCTACAATAGTTTTAACAACAATGAAAACACATATCTTATTATGAGTTGTTATTTTACCCTTTCCGTAGTTGCTTTGCATCTATTCCCACACAGCTGGAAAACAGGTTTTCTACCCTTCATACTCTCTGTATTAAACACGTAAATGCGTTGGTTATTTTTCTCCTCGGCAAAGGGTTTGTTTCAACTTTCAAGTTTAGGCATCACATTCCCAAAAATTCTTGAGAGAGAAATGAGTATATCCATGTTTGGTACAATGTTGAGAACGAATTACTTCTCATAACTACCTATATTCCCATGGATTTATTTCCAAGTAGGAGAGTGGAAAAGTGGATTTCTTACAACTACCGGTTTACCTAGAAATATTAAAATGTGTACGAAACACTTTTTTTTTAAAAATGTACCCGGGAATAATATTCCCATTAGTTTATATTCCTAGGAAAGTTAGATCTGGATCCGGGAGTTATTTTTCATGTCTTGAAACAAATGCCTCTCTGGTAGGGTTGGAAATAAGTCGAGTTGAGTCGAACCCGCCTCAGCTCAGTTCGACTCGTTAAGAATTAGCCGAGTTCGAGTTCATCGAACTTTTTTTTCAGCTCAAACTCGACTCGTTAAGAATTGACCGAGTTCGAGTTCGAGTTCATCACAAACTTTTTTCCAGCTCAAACTCGTCTTGTTAGAAGTTCACGATCATCTCGGTTCAACTCGTTAGATTCAACTTGCTTATGTTACGGACTTAAAAGTAATTTTTTGAAGTCTATTTTTTTATATATACAGTTGACATTTTAAATTAATATTTTTTAGATAAAAAATATAGAAATAAAATATGTAAGATTGTAATTTATATGATGTTAATTTTATTTGTAGAAATATTTTTCTCACTTGAGAATATAAATTATCAATTAAAACCGTTAAATTAAAAGAAAATATGAGATTAAGATTTAGAGCAAATCTTTAAACCTACTCTTAAAGACAATATAATTCATCTCATATATAATCGAGTTGACTCATGAACTTAATGAGTCGAACTACATATAATTCAAGTTTGGATCATTTAGTTAGCGAACTTAGTATTAAGCTCATATTCAGCTCATTTGGTTCATGAACCTAGTTCAACGATTTAATTTTCGAACCGATTTCCGAACTATTTTCGAATTGGCTCGGTTCATTGCCAGCCTTCTGTTTTTAATATTTTAACAATTAGTACGGGATTCTTTTCTTCTAGCTTTTGAACCAGAATGAATGACATATGTGACCAATCATTTTTGTTGTCTATCCCCCAAAGGAACTACATTTATGTTACATTTTACTGAATTATTAGTTGATGTCATTTGGTTAAGGGATAATCTCAATAAATTTTTGTAAAACATACTATTCTTTATGTTATGTTTAGGCGTACTTATCTCTTCCAGAGGGCACTGCTTCTGTTGTTGGACTGATAGCAATGGTGACTGATCATTATAGTATTCTGGTAAGAACAAATTTAAACTTTTGGTAAGTTTTAGCGAACATATACATCATTATTCCTGTTTATAAAACATTCTTGTGTCAAGTTGGTTTCATTTTTCAGATGCTATAATAAAGATTACCATCTCCCCCCTCTTCAAATCCTATTCACAAGTTGTTTGATGAAAATAAGTTGTATTCAAAAGGAATTTTCATAAAACTGATAATTTAAACGACATGCCACTTTTTTACTGAGAGTTTTGCTATTCAATTTAAGTGGTATGTGTTATGATCTTAGGTACATTGTACTTCACTTTCATTTGGCTCAGTTATACTGAAAATCTAAAGCGACTCTGCCACTAGAAAATAAAACATTGAAAGAGAAGGCTCACTAGGATAACAATAACAGCCAAACTTTTTTCCAATAGACCAGTCTGTTAGGCCATAAAGAAAAGGCTCCTTTATGAGATAAATTTCACTAGAGTGTTAGAGATGTTAAACTGTATCTAGTTTAAATCAGCATTGATTAATATATTTTGTATAACTTTCAAAAGGGAACACTAGTTTCTGATATATATATATATATATATATATATATATATATATATATATATATATATATATATATATATATATATATATATATATATATATATATATATATATATGTATTCATAAACAATTAAAGTCTGAGTAATTTTAATTGGTAGGGAGGAAGTGACAGTGGAAAAGAAAGCAACGGGGATGCAGAAATGCATAAAAAGTCTAAAAAACGTCAACGGGGAAAGCAAAATGACAATAAAGTAGTAGAAGAACACTTTTCAGATCATTCTCAGCCACATTCTGTTGCATCAGATGATGGTTGCCTGTCATTCTTGAAGAAGAGGCATTCTGGTGAGTTAATATGCTCCATTTGTAGAGAATAATATTGTGATAGATTATTATGAATAAAGGATTTTTTTTATGAGAGAAAATACAATTTGTTAAAATACGAGAGACTAAGAGACATTTGAACAAACCGTTTGTTTTGAAAAGTACCACGGAGACTTTATTATATAGAAAGATTACAGCTAATTACATGATATAGTCGATGTGAGACTATTTTATATACAAATATTCTTAACACTATATTTACAAATATCAACACTTCCCCTCAAGCTTGAGCATATAAGTCAAATGCACCAAGCTTGCCACATATATATATATATATATATATATATATATATATATATATATATATATATATATATATAGTTCTGAGACTTTGCAGAGATTTTGTAAAAACATCTGCCAATTGATCATTAGAGTTGACAAAACTTGTCGCCTAATTCAATCTTTTCTCTGAGACAAAGTGACAGTCTATTTCAATTTGTTGGGTCCTCTCATGGAAGATTGGATTTAAAGCAATATGCAATATAGCTTGATTATCACAAACAAGTGTCATTGGTCTTGCTTCTTCAATTGGAACGTTGCAGAAAAGATCAGAGCTGTAGTAGAATTTAGAGCTATGGATCATGGGACCAGTGGGATGTTATGGCTAAAAATACTTGAAGAATTAGGGGATGCCTATAAACATACCAATAAGGTTGCAAAAAGTATTGATCGAATTTCAATAAATTGGCCAACATTTCCTGAAAGGTTGCAATAAGTAATTGTATTACATTTGTTTCAACTGTACAACAGATAACAGATATCTTAACAAAAGATTCCTACCTAATTTTAAATGTATTTTAAGTAAGCTAGGTGTGACAGATACCTATCGACCAGTTTGAGGAAGTTGTTGAAGTTTGCTAGAAATTAATGATGAATTTTGTAGACGAGTTAGTTAGAATAAACTCTGAAATAAAAATTTCAGATTGTGACAAGTAGGCTGCTTCTTATCCCTTACTTTTGTCACTTGGCTTTCAAATTTGTTGCAGATTGTTCACCTCATCTTAACCCATTCTAACTATGTTTCCTGCTGTATATTGTATGGTAATGAATATTATGTTAGACGATGTGATCGATCTAGAATGGGGTTGAATAGATCGGTTATTTGAAATTTTTACGTTTTTCAAAATTTATTGCGAAAGTTCCCTGAATTTTCAATCGTCTAAACGGTCAACTATTGAAAAGATCGGATATGTGAACCGTACGGGATAGTATGAGAAAAATGCGCGAATCAATACGATTAATACTCAAATGGTCAATCACTTAAACAAGCTCAATGAGTATGCAGTACTTCCAATGAGTTTGTTTAAGAATAAAATCAAGCACTAAGAATAATTTGTGTTAGAATCAATTTATCAAACACCTTGTGAGCAAACTTCACAAGGCTAGAATTTACCAAATTGTGATGGTGAGTTTTGTCAAGTAACAATCAAACAGATTGTTACCAATGTAAAATTTGAGCTCGACACACCACGAATTTAGTAGAAACTAGTTTGACAATTCGAATTACACAAATTATAGCATGCAAGTATAGAAAATAAAATGCGAAGAAGAATATAGGATTTGTTAAGGCAGTTCCCCTTGTCGTCCTCGCATAGGGTACGTCCGCCCCCAATTCTAGAATCTAGAATTGAGATAATTTGTATAAAATTGCAAAATGTATCAGGTGAAGAAATAGTTCCCAATTCACACAAATCAACTGATGGTGATGAAGTTATCTTCTTGCCTTTCCTTGGTTCGAGCCAAACCAAGCGTCGATCTCTCCGAGCAAACCTCCGACTAACGATACTAGAATGCACAACCAATTTTCTGCACAATTTCTTTCTCTCGACTGATTTCGAACGAACAAGATCGACTCCAAATCGTCCTTCACGATCCTCCGGCTACCGTTATTTTATCAAGCGAACCCACCATTCCTCGACCCTTTCACTCGGTTGAATCCGTTGAAGCAAAGATTTGTACCAAAAACCCCCTCCCCAATTGGAATCTTGGAGGACAAAACCCTGATGGTTTTATTCAAGAATAAGGCCACAAAACACAACCCAAATCAGAAATGAATCTTCAATTTGGACGTTATTACCACAGCTCAAATCTTGATTCAACAACTTTGATTATGTGAAGAAGTTGAATTTTGAGAAGAGGGGATGAAGTGCTCTCTATGTGTATCTTTCACTCTATTCTTGTTGACTACTCAAAATGAAATAAACCAATATTTATATGTGTTAGAAAAAATAAACTAAAGACAAGGCAAAAAAATTAAAATAATGTTGCAGGATACGAAGATGTGTCGACCGCTCCTGGAGGGAGGGTCGGCGCGTAACAACCCGAGCCAGATGAGAGGGCTAAGGATTTTGAGTGCGTCGACCGCACCAGGATGGTTGTGTCGACGCAACTTTCCCAAATTTTGCTCCCAGTTTATCTATAGAGGTGCGTCGACCAATAGGTCAGCGCGTAACAACCAGGGAGTGATACTTTGGCTTGTGTCGACCAGAGTCTACGATGCGTCGACGCATCTGCGAGAATTGTTGTCAAACACATATATTTCTTCTAGTTTCATGCCACACTTGCTAATCCAATGGAACATAAGCCACATAGAGAATATTGTGGAGTTTTGGCATCATGAAAACATGAACCTTGCCCTCACATATTAGAATAATTTTTTTCTTATAAAATTTGCACACTTTTTGCTCTTACTCTCTATGACTTCTAATCTTTGAAGAGTTTTTTTAATTTTTAAAAATATGAAAGAATTTCTCTTGCAAGTAAAATCTATTATAATTCTTTTACTGTTTTGTGATTCCATTTCAGGAATTAGACCTCATGCTGTTCGAAAAAGGACTCCCCGTGTCCCTATTTCGTATTCTATTGGCAAAGATAATGGAGGAAATTTTTTTTCATCTGCTAGGCAGGACTCCAAACAAATGGCTGATACAAATGATGTCACTCATAAAATTGCATTAGCACTGGCAGAGGCTTCACAACGAGGTGGTTCATCAAAAAATGTTGGATCGCCAAACAAGAAAAACATGCCATCACCCAATCTGAAAATTGGGAAGGTAATGAGTTACATTTATAATCTCAGTTATCCTTTATTTTATTTCTTTAAAACTAGAGCTTATTCTAGGCTGTTATGATTTTCAGCATGTTAAATTAGAAATAGTTGGAGCCAAGTTTGGCAACTCTAACATGGATGAGAGTAGTTCTGAGTTGAGTTTAGGAAGCACAGAAGGTAATAATGGAGAATATTCTAGAAAATTAATTTTTCGGAGCAGTAGGGTAAGTACTGGAAGAGAAAGGAATCAGGAAAAGGGAATAAAGCACTACAGAAAGAACTTAAAACCCGAGGAAAATATGAACAAGCATTTGAATGACCTGAAGGAGGCCTCCAGTGGGACTGATGGCGGTAAAAACCAGAGTTCCTTCAAGTCCAATTTTGACATAGATTTTCCAAATGCAAAAAGTGCAAGGTCTTCTTACAAGGGCCCCAGAAAGAAAAGTAAAAAACTACTTTTTGAGAAAGGTATTTTTTAATTGCATTTGATCCCTTCTTTATAAAGTTCGTTTTCCTTTTAACAACAAATTTGCCTCATTTCATCTACAATATCTAGCTCATTGCTCCATTTTAGCCTAAATTTATTTGGACAGGAATAGGTTATAGTTTTGATTGAGTGTTACATAGTACTCCCTCCGTAATGAATTATGTGCAAATTTGACTTTTTTGGGTACATTTGAAAATTAATGTATGTAGTCCATAACTCGTTACGAAGGGAGTAGGTGGTGGTGCGTCTTCTACTCTTTTCCCTCTACGCTTTCCTAGGCCTTAAGATTGGGCAGTTACTCCTTATTAAATTAAATTCTTTATTATTGCATTCATCCCCAATTGCTTCTTGTTCTCAGTGTTTTTCTCTTTGTAGATGAAAGTTCGGCTTTCGATGCTCTAAAAACCTTGGCTGACCTATCTTTGATGATGCCTACAACAAACCCTGACACTGGTAAGGAATTTATGTGTTTGACTTAATAATCTTTGATCAATTTCATTTAATTTAAACTAATGATTTTCCCTTTTTCCCATGGATCATTGTTAATAAATAAGAAAATTCCAAGGACTACCATATAACTTGAATGTTTATGTAATTATATGCACTAACCCCATTCATTTTTCCTTCTCATTATTTGACATAAATGATCACACATCTGACCATTCATCATCATTAATTCAATAATATCACAGTGGAAGTATATCCCATCATGTAATTTTCTGATTTTTGGGTTTAAGGATTGCGTTTGGTATGCCTAAAAATTGTCTCCATATTTACAGCTTGAATCTTCCATTTAGGAGACATTGAGCTCTAACTTTTGAAAGGATCTCTGTTACACTGTATATTGGTGATAGGATTGCGTTTACTTCTCTTGCCTGGGTTCTTGTCATGATTACTTTTTCTGCGGGGATCCACTATTCTAAGCATCAGCGTCGAACTATATCTTTAATGCTTAAGCAGGTTGAGGACCAATAATATAACTGACCCTAAATCATTTTCTTTTGTTCTTATTTAACTTTTTGGTGCCTGAGTTATAAAGGGTGCTCCAATGTTCAGACGCTCTGACTCGAACTCCTTCATAATTAGCTTTCAATTGCTTGGCAAGAAATAAATTCTAAGACCGTCTGGGTATAGGTTCTTTACCTTTTTTCATTCAATAAAGATCTGTCTAACAGGCTCTTCCAACTCTAAGGTCTTCTCAGCAACTGATTTGCTTGCCAAAAATGGAAGGCCAATCTGAGTATTTAAAGGACTTTTTTATACGATTTATAGAAATACTGATGATCTCATCTATCTCCAAAGAAAAATCTTAAACGACTTCATTATTTGTTTCCTTTTACTTTTTAGTGTAACTTGTCTTTATCATCTCATTCTCAACTATTTTACCATCACAATTCAGAAAACAATTATCTTTAGCCCAGCCAATATCTTCCCTTTAGTGAGACCTTTCTTCTTTCTTTAATAATTCATCAACCGAGCTTCACATTTTAGTTTTCTGGAAAATATTTAACTTCTTAGCCTGGTATATTTTTTAGTATAGTAATTCTAAATAACTTTTTACATGCTTCACGTAATTGATTGTTTCTTTTTCTTTTGTTCTGTTTTACTGTATCATTTTCTTTCATATATGCTTTTAGATATTCATAAATGGCACAATATGTTACAAATTTGCTCTGTTTACCCTAAGGAAAGTATCTATTTAGTTGATGACAATTCTTTTCCTTTATCCTTTATGATTGTGTAATTTTTCATATACTGTCTTCTGTGTCTCAGAATCATCTGCGCAGTTCAATGATGGAAAGCATAATATGGCTGATGAGTCTAAAATGGAAACAGATAATGGAACCAGTTCCAGAAAATCCGGCAAGGTTTTTTCTGATAAAGGAGCTGCTGCTCCCAAAGCAGAGGAAACATACAAGCTTAAGGTAGAAAGCAGGAAAAGAAAGCAAAAATCAGCTACCTTAAAAGTAAGAACTAGTTATTTTCCAGTATTCAATTGGAATATTGATGGTTTTTCACTTTCACTACATTTTCTGTCTGGTATTTTGGCATATAGTGCACAAGTAAGAAACATCTTGTTTGTTGCAGATTGATGAAACACATACTGGTTCTCATATAACTGGTTCCCAGAAATTCAAGGTATGGAATTATTTATTACTAGCAGATTAATATATAATTCCACTCATCTTTTCTGAAGAGGTACCTGCTTGTTCTCTCTTTGTTTCCAACTGATTTTGATTTTAAACAGAACTGGTAACATTTGATGGAAATGCCAGCCAATTTTATTGTCAATATTTGACGAAACTTCTGTCTGGAATTCGATGGTGTTATTAGAACTGCTATCTAAGTCAGTTGCATGTACTGAATATGCTAGGATAATATTGATGAACAATAACTAATACACAAGTACTGCAGCTGTTCTGTCTGGCCAAAACTATATAGGTAGTTTCTGACAGTGCATTTATAGCAGTTACAGAAAAATAAACAAATGGTAGGAAATTGATAGCCTGCCCTCTCCCAAACCAACCAGTTCCTATTTAATAAATTCCATGCCTAATTAAATTAACAAACTACTTTTATATAATTACCTATTTTCAGTGCCACCAGTCCCAATTGTATTAATGGACTTTCTCCTAGAATAGGTCCTCACAATAGGAGATCTATTGCTAACATATGGTTGCGAACTTGCAATTGAGATTGAATAAAATACATGGATTTAAATGTCATAATTTAACTTTTATGTTATGAGGACATAAATTTAAATATAAGGATCTAATGCGTGTTGTTGCCATTTAAAGTGCCCTGTTCTCTTATGTGTTATTGTTATCAACTTATGTTTGTGGTAAAGTACACTAGCCAGTCTCAGTTGATGACTAGTTGTGTCCTCACTTTATCTTTGATATTTTAGTCAAAGAATGATAATGTTCACAACTATTTCATAAATAATTCTTCATTAATTTTTTTTTGTAAAGAACAGACATTTATGTTGTTTGACTTACAATGGTCTGTAGTGGCCGTACTATTCAAAAGACATCTAAGACTGGGTGTTTCAACTTGGTATTCATAAAACCTGTTTTTCTTTTGTTTTTATATTGTGTCCATAAGACATGCATGACATTGCTTTTCCTACCTTGTGTTGTATTTGCTATAAAATCTAAATGTGAGATTTATATACTTGTTTATTTTATTTTGTTAGGGTCTTAGAGATGTAACAAAACCACTATTAAGCCTTCACCTAACAGGTTAATTTTTTTGGCGAGTTTCACTTTCCCAGGGGGTATGTTGTATATAAATGGTTTTATCACATCTCTACTATTGCTGCTCACAATCCACAAGTGTAGTATAAAAGACTATTGTAGTATCTGCAGGATTAACAATTATTAAGTTAATAAGCCCCTACATTATTTAGGCTGCCGAAAACAATTTTTGATTCAATAGAAAGGAGTTATAGAGTCATGTTTTCACTTTGTAACTTCGATAACCCCCAGTCATAGTTTTGTATGAGTACTTAATTATTTCCCCAATTATCAATCCCTCAACTAATTCTATTAACAATGAACTGTCCAAAAAAAAAACAATGTTTGGTCACACATTGAAAATACTCTTTTCCTCAATCAGTTCACTGTTTGGTCTTTCAAAGAATATGAATTAGAGAAAATATTAAGGCCCAAAAGTTTAAATGATTAAAATAATACAATCTAGGTTTGGTCTGCAAACATCATAATCCTTACTGAATTGCACTTTATCATCTCTGTGTCATATTTTTACATTAAGTAGTACTGTAGTTGCTTATACACTTGGCTCTTGGAATTTTTATTTTTATGTATTTCACCTTCTATATGAAAATGCCTTGCTTTGCCATTGGTATGTATTGTACGCATTGCATTGGCATTGTCTTGTATATGTTCGTATGCTGACTTACCTTATTCAATATATATAACGTAGGTTACTGATGAGGTGAAGAAGTCCTTGGTTAAAGGCAAGCGATCATCTGTCAGTACAGCTCATTCCAGACAAATGAAAAGGTTGACATCCCTGGGAAATATGTCTTCAAATATTATTGACAAAGCAGAAAGGGATGGCTCATCTTTTTCCCCTATAAAAGTTTTGTCTACTAACCAAGTTGGTCAAGTAAGCCGAGACCGACCTAGAAGAAAGATGGAAAAACCAAGACCAATGGTACAAAAAGATCATAGAGTGTCTGAAAAATCCATTGCTTCTTACTGGTGGAATAGTATTGAACGTCACAAGGTTATTTTTCTACCGTTTATGCACAATGGCATATATTAAACTTTTAATCTTATATTAGCAATTGTATGACTTTGGTTTGTTATCTCAGGGAAAGCTTATTAATTGTCTGTCTTCATATCAAATGCGGCGATGGTGCACCTCTGAATGGTTTTATAGTGCTATTGATTACCCGTGGTTTTCCAAGAGAGAGTTTGTAGAGTACTTAGACCATGTTGGACTGGGTCATGTTCCCAGATTGACTCGGATTGAGTGGGGAGTCATTAGAAGGTATTTGATTTTAAATGCTTATGTTTACTTTACCATCACATTCTAGATGAAATCTTTTAAAGATATAAAAGAATTCATGTACTTCCACTTGATGATGGTATAAGCTTTTTGGGTTGAATTTATTGTAGGCATATAGTACTAGAGCCTTTACTACTGAATGGTCATGATTTCAATTTTTGCGTATCCTTAAGATTTGTCTGAGTGATGAATCAGGCATGTGTCTTCACCTAACAACTAACAAGTAACAACTTTGGGAGAAATTAACATGCCACCCTTTCAAAAAAAATTATTCCAAAATTATCCCTGTTGAAAGTTCCGGTACCCCCAACGAATTTGCAAAATTTCCGAATTTTTTTTTGAAAAATAAATAAAAATTTTTAATACCGGAACTTTCAAATATACTGAAATTTCCAGTATTGAAAAAAAAATTATATTTTTTTTCAAAAAAATTCTGTATTTTCCCGGAAATTTTGAAAATTTCCATTTTCTTTCGGTTTGTTTTTTTTTTTAAAAAACAAATAAATTTTTTGAAATATACTGAAATTTCCAGTATTTGACTTTAAGATTGGTCCTTACCGAAAATATCACAACATACTTCATTTATGCAGTTCTCTTGGTAGACCACGAAGA
Organism: Vicia sativa; assembly: GCA_021764765.1. NCBI lineage: Eukaryota > Viridiplantae > Streptophyta > Magnoliopsida > Fabales > Fabaceae > Vicia > Vicia sativa. The sequence continues at coordinate 232,239,575 of CM038796.1, forward strand.
TTTTCAGAGCAATTTTTGATAGAAGAAAAACATAAACTTAATCAGTATCGGGAATCTGTCAGATCACATTATGCTGAAGTTCTTGCTGGTACCAAGGAAGGCCTACCTGCTGATTTGGCCCAGCCACTAATTGTTGGGCAGCGAGTTATTGCTATTCATCCAAAGACAAGGGAGCTTCATGATGGCAGTATATTGACTGTTGACCATTGTAGATACCGGGTTAAGTTTGACCAGCATGAACTTGGAGTTGAGTTTGTCATGGTAAGTTTCCTTCTCTTTTGGCAAATGGGCGGAGCCTTGTGCAATGATCTGCCTTTATTATTACTAATATTGAAATACCTTCATATACCAAGTGGAGGTATGTATTTTATGCATAAAATGGAGGTTATTTTTCCAATATGTGAAATTTGCAGCACAATATGTGGCTATTTAATCATTCCTGACTTATTGAATTTTTATGACAATTGATATAGGATACATTGTAATAAGATAAATGATGATATTTTAGTTTTGGTGAGTATGGAATGACTAATGCTAACTTTTTGGCACGTTGTAGTTATTAACGTTCTAATTTAAGACTTTAATCTTAATTTAATAAAGTTCAATGCCTCAATATGCATTGAAAGTTAATAGTGATATCATTTTAGTCCTATTCGTGATAGATCATAGTATATTACTCTTACATGCCATCCTACGATCTGGTCCTGCTGTCCCTTAAACAATCTAAATAGAATTTTGATTTTAACTAGAGGTTATTTGCAGATTCTGGGTGTACTATTTAGTTGGTAATTTGGTTTTGAATATCTGCATTGCTCTTCCATCCTTCTTTCAGTCATGTTTGCCTAACCTTAAATAAAGTGAGCAATTGATTGTTTTCTCTAACTAATAGCATAATGTGACACATTTTAATATTGCAGGATATCGACTGCATGCCTTTGTATCCATCTGAAAATATGCCCGTGTCTCTGATAAGACACCATATCTCTCCTGCTAGAATAAATGAGAACCTTAGTGAGCTTACGCATAATGGAAAAGTAAGTCACAGAAAGATCTCCGAGCATACTATATTGTCCCAAAGTGAGAACTCAGATGCCATAAAAGGTAGCTGTGTACCACCCGCATTACATGTAAGCAGTACTTTATTAAAGCATGTGCGTACTTATTTTTATATTGACGTTAGATTCTGTTCTGATGATGATTAGGTTGTTTCAAATCCTGCTGTGTGTGTTTGGATGACAATTAAACATTTTTAAGTGATAGTAAAAATAAAAAAATAACATTTAGAGGAATTTAAAATTCTTATTTTTGTTGCTTCAATCAAACTCATTTTGTTTGAATAACGTAATTGGATTTCTTTGATTATAGATGATTTTGATAACTTATTTATAATTGTATGTGCGATGATGAATAAAAATACTTATCTTGTATTTGTTATATTTAGTAAAAAAAAAACAATAAATACAGCTAAACAAAGCCAATAAATAATGATCTATGAAGCACTCCGACATGGATAACATACACAATATGGAAATAACGAATGTCTAATGTATGTTGAAGTAAAATTAAATAGATTTTACCGTTAGTTGATTCAGTGGTGATTGACGTTGGACTTTGATAAATCGGTGATTGACGTTGGACTTGATAAATCGAACCACAGTTCATACATGTGTTATATGGGTGTTGGACATTGTTCTAGCAAAGAAAAAACATTTTTACACCACTTGTATGATATGAGGTGTCCAACACCAGTCATATGAACGTGGGGCACCGCGACACCTCTAACCAAGCTTCATAAATGTTCAACATTATTAAATAATGAGTACGAGTAGTTTGCTATTAGTGGATACATTTAAACTCTTTTTACCCATAATGAGTTTTTTTTTTTCACTCTTTCTTCCTTAGGGGTTTTCTTCTAGCTGCAAATCACAAGCAAAAGTTGCGGGTAGTGAGATTTGTAATGGCCGGTCAGCATCAAGTTCTCAATCTTCCTTTCTTGAACGAGTCCATTCAAAAGAAGCTGATATATTAGCTATTTCAGAATTGACTCGTGCTCTAGAAAAGAAGGTACCGCCTAAAAACATCTCAGTTTTTTCCACTGTTCCTCTTTAGTTATAACTTATATAAACTGTTAAAACCCCATTTTCAAAAGTGAGTTTTAAACTATTATTTTGGACTTCTAGGAACTTGTGTTGTCTGAACTGAAGCACATGAATGATGGGGTATCAGAAAGCCAGAAATACCGAGACAACTCGGTGAAAGATTCAGAAATTTTTAAAAGGAATTATGCTTCGGTGCTAAAGCAATTAACTGAAGCAAATGAACAGGCGTGAATCTTGAGCTTTAAGCAGAATTTAATCTTTTGTTTTCTATTTTTACATCTTCCTGTTCCAATTCAAGTAATTTACAATTGCACGTTTTCATTGCGCTTCTGCAGGTTTCTTCTGGCTTGTTTTGCTTGAGGCAACGCAATGCATATCAAGCAAGTTCCTCGGTTTTGTCATTGAAGCCCATGGCAAATCTCGATGATCCTGGCGGTCAGGCTAGCTCTTCCAATTGTTCAGCTTGCCACAACCAGGAATCTATATCTCAAAGTCATATAGCTGAAATTGTTGAAAGTTCTAGAAGTAAAGCCCGGACCATGGTTGTTCAAGCTACCCAGGTATAGAATGACTGCTATATTTGCATTTAATTATTAAGTGGAACATGTATTCATTACACACTTAAGAAAATAAAACACTTTAGATTAATATATGTTGTAATACTTGCTGTTCAAACCAAATATTTGAAACTTGTTCTCATTTTGTGGTATAACATGACTTACTCACAACCTCTAGGGGTTGGCCTGTTGGTGAAGGCTTGGGACCAAAGAGTGTGTTTTTCTCAAGGTCTCGAGTTCTAATTCCACCAGTGCTAACGATATCAGTGTTGGACATGTCCATACAAAGAAAAACTCTGGTTTCAATTGGGCCCTCACTGGTGGACCGTCGAATTGGTTTCAATTGGGCCCTCACTGGTGGACCGTCGAATTGGTCCCCCTAATTAGTCGAATCTAGGGCTGGATACCTAATTTCCAAAAAAAAAAAAACATGACCTGCATATGCTGCACTACAAAGTAACAGTTAGACCCCATCTATTAAAGATCAAATGCCTCTCTTAGGGAGGATTAATTTGGATTACTAAAAGAGAAAATGTTTAAAAGATGTTAAATATATAACTAGAGGGTAAATTTCTGGTTTGGATAAGAGAGATTTGATACATTTAAGCAAAAATATTATGAAAAATTGCCTGCTATAATAAGATTTTCTTCATGTCTTTCTGGCTCAACTAAAAGACATTAGTAGAGTAACCTTTCTTCATGTTATCATTTTAAACTTTCTTGGTGACGAAGATATATGATGATCTACATTTGACTATAATCTATTGTAAATAAACATTGCAGGCAATGTCAGTTTTTACGAAGACAGAAAGTAGGGTTGAAAGAATTGAGGATGCAATAAATTTTATTAATTACCGGCTTTCGGTTGATGACTCTACCGCTTCGGGCCCAAGTTCTCTGCCCATGGATTCTATGACTTTGGCTTCTCGGGATCATTTGAATGCTAGCAGCACATTAAACATTTTAGCAAGGTGTCATGTACAAGATGATGAACTTAACATTTCATCTGATCAAAATGAAATGAAAATTCCCTCAGAACTCATATCGCATTGTCTTGCTACACTGCTCATGATTCAGGTAATTCATATGACCGCTGAATTTTCAGTCTACTGCAACACTTTTCAATCAATCTCCACTCACTACTTTCTGTTCATAGTTGTTTGTATTCTGTGTAGTTCTACTATACCTGATTCTTCGGTAACCACAAACCATCTTTTCTTTTCCAGTGCTTTTTGCTTTCTTTTCTTTTCTTTTTTAAATATATGATGTCTTCTATCATGTTCTTTTGGTGAGGTCCTTTAGTTTTTCTATTTAAATTCTTCTACCGAGTATTTTAAATTTCAAACCTGTGTTCTCTATTCTAGTCTTTTATTCTGTGAATCAAATAGGTTAGACAAAGAGAGCTTTATCTAAATGCTCACATACTACAAAAGAAATTCTGAATGTACAGTTAACAGGTTAATTAAATATTGAGAGGTCCGGTAGTTGAAAATATATACTTCAGCTGAACTTCTCAATATTTAATTAACCTACTAAATTATTTGAACACCCCTTCTAAATCATTTGAAGTTCAATCAATTTTCCTGTTTATGAATCTTTTACCTGCATATCATGATACATCTCCGTTAAAACAAAATGCAGAAGTGTACGGAACGACAATTTCCCCCAGCTGATGTTGCCCAGGTATTAGATTCTGCAGTCTCCAGTTTGCAGCCATTTTGTTCAAAGAATCTTCCAGTATATGGTGAGATACAGAAATGTATGGGCATCATAAGAAATCAGATATTGGCACTTGTACCTACCTAGCTCAGACTCCTTCATCCTTTGTAAAATTCAGATATCTCAGAATGAAGTGAATTCTTAGGGATTCATAAGACATTGGTGGGGGTCTAATCATAAACTGTATATTACAATTGTAGGCAGATGAAAAGGGAAGATTATATACCACACTGTAATCTCTTTTCAGATGTACATATTGTATTATTGTTGAACATCACAATAGGAAAACGCTATTATGTAGGTTGCCCTATTCAGCAGCACCAGCACTATTGTATATTATAATCACATTAACAATTTAAGTGTTGATTGGGAACTTGTTAGGTGGAGTTGTAAGTTGTAACCCAACAATGCCAATAAGCATTTCAATACAGTTAAAATTCTGGAACCGTTATTCTTTCGAACATTTGCATTTGTCAGTGAACTCAATTTTTTGCATTCACGGACTGCGCTTCAGTGACTTTTTTGTGGGACATCAAGTCACGTACTCACGTTTGTATCTTCTTTCTTTTAATAAAAACACAATTTTTTTAGTTGCCTTGAGCATTCAATCAGCCACCGTTTCTTCTCGACGCCCCTACAGCCAATCTTCTCTGTCTAACTTGTCGTTCTAATTTTTCTTCTTTCATCTCTACGGATTTGCAACTGTGTTATATTAGACTAGACAAACAGGCAACATAGATCAATGGCGGGGAGGAGAACAAAAGGTCGTCAGGAAATGGGCAGTAGGAACATGCATGTACAGAGAAAGGCATGTTGACGGCAAGAACATGGTTGTGCTGAGGGGCTAGATGGAGTTTGTGTGTGTGTAAAATTATTTGAGATTTTAAAAAATTATGGTTGAAATGTGGTTTAATGTGGAGTGATTGATTTATCAAACGGTAGAGGTTGATCCAAAGTTACCGTACCTTTCTTGCAATAACGGCACTGAAGTTTGATTCATGTATTCGTTTAAATTTAAGTGGATTTAATTTGTCACCTTTCAAATTGTACTTCAAGTTCTTACACTCTATCTTTTCTAGTGTCTTTACATTAATTATTTTATGTAAATATCGAAAATTTTGAAAAGTACAGGGGATTATTTTGAAAGAATACTGAAATTTTTCAAATTTTATTTTTTTCCCGTAATAGGTTGGAGTTCAACGGAATTCTTAAATTTCTAAGACTTTTCCACTTTTTTCCATTATTTTTTCTTAAATGACTGAATCAATAAAATACATCCGATATTTCATGTATCACAGTTGAAGCATTGCACAAGCGATAGCGTACCAGAACTGGAGTTGGCATCATAGGCTATCGAAAAATCAACCTATGATTCAACTGTTGGTTGTATTATACTGGAAGCTTGATACAATAAATAAACCCTGTCGCGTGTTCATTTAGTGGGAAGGGAGGTTTTCCGAAGATTCTACTTGGGAAGATTATGATCATATCAAGTATACATACCCTCAGCTTCACCATGAGGAAGAGGTGTTTCTTGAAGACCCCGGGGATGTTATGCAGCAGGTGGGAATAACAAATACTGATAATACGGTCCCACATCTAAGGCAAGAAAAATTGTGAAATTTCCAAGTATCTCAATGACTTTGTGGTCCCTAAAACGAAGAGAAATTTCTAGAAGGGAAATCTTACTAAATCCTTGCCATGATTCACAGCATCTAGTAGTAGTGAGTCACAAGAGTTTGTTAGCAAATACTCTTGGATTCTGGTAAAAGAAAGTACTATACATCCCAAATGATCTTTAACCCTTTATACCCTGACTTTTCCCTAAAAAAAACTCACCAGAATGATGAACAACGCACTTAAACCTTTTCTCTATTTTATTCAACCTACATAAGATAGCAAAAGTACTAAGGAAGATGGTTAAAGAAAAAAGTTCACGTTTTTAGTAGGTTATAGGTGACAAAGTATACCTTAGTTGTATAGCTTCGTTATCTTCTGTGAAACTTCAATGGAGTTGGTCATATAGCTTCAATATCTTCTTATGTGTAACTATTTAGGGAAAATCGTCTTCAATGGAAGGTGTCAAAGCAATGATCTTCTTTTGCTCTATCCTAACCTTTCAGCTTCGTTTTCTTTTTTAAGTTCACAGGAATATTAAAATAAATAAATTCCACATCAGATATAAAAAAATCCAATTTGACATATTTTAACGTTTTTCCAATAAAAATTAACGGGAGTGAATTAAGGGACGAAACTTATAAAGTTAAGAGACTAAATAATACATTAAGCCTAAAATATATCATAGAATCTTATAAACAGGGACATTGAAATTGACATAACAAAATGAACAGAATATCATAACATAGCATATACACATAACATAGCTGATACACATCACTTAACACATTTCTGAGTTGACCTTATAAACCATTCTGTATATAATTGACATAAATAAGACATTCAAGTTGTTGACAGCAGAAAAAAAACTATAACTTAAGTTTTTGATTAGTGTACCATAACATTCACTAATAAACATTAGATTCATACATCATTTGTAGATAAGAATATAATCCAAAGAATATAAAATTAAATAAATAAAAAAAAACTATTCTGTATGTCACACCCGCCTTCTCCTCCACTACTACGAGCTTCTTTCATAATCTCTTCTAGAGTAAGTCAAACGGCGTACTGACTAGACCTCCCTGCTAATCTGCTACTTCTCCCTGCTAATCTGCTACTTCTCAAACTCTACGCCAAACAATTGATTCATATGTGCGTGTTTCCGTAGCTTCTTCGAGCTTAACTCCGATTAAATCCACCAACATCGATGGAAAATGTGTCACTCATCTCACCGACTAGTTGATGAAAGATTATGTGTCATCTAACCAACTAAAAGATGGAAGATGTTGGTCTCTATAAGACCAACTTAAAGACCAAAATAAAAGTGCAATCATAATAATGATTGATAAAGGACAAAGCTAAAACTTCAATTTTAAAGGTCTCTATTATCTTTGATTGCGCTTTCTATTCAGAATTCAGCTGTCCAATTAATGGTACAAAGTCGACATCCTTTTCTTTCATTTTTGTCCTTTATAACTCATCTCATTTTTTTTAGTAAGTTCCCAAAATTGCAAGTTTGGCACATGCCCCACTTTTTAAAGAGAAAATATCAAATAGAAGAGTGAAACATTCAAACATACAAGAAAATATCTACCAATCACCAATTTGACAATGCCAACCAGACACTTTTTATCTTAGAAAACACTTTAAAGGAACTAATAATGATGCTAATAAACAACAAAACAATACAATAGTGTTTCAAATAATTGTCCTCCCATAAATTTCCCCCCTAAACTCTGTACCTTAAATAACAATATGTATCTGTAACAGGAGCACAACATATTTGAACATAAATATGAATGGGGGGAGACAAATAATTTGGGAAAATAAAAATAAAAAACTCAAATTTACAGGCCCGCCTCTTTCTCTAGCCTAAAATCTTAAAATGAGGCCATGGAGCAAGAGGCCGATCAAATTGTATTTCAATGAAATAACGATCAAATCACCGTGCACAAGCTCTGAAATCTCTACCCTCTTTAATGGTTGGGCCAATGATGGTTGCGTTATTTGCATAAGGTTGTGACCACTTCAGCACTAACTGACTTGTTCAGTCACCAATCCAAACTAACAAAGAAAATACTTAAATATGTCGGTCAGTGATATGATGCCTTCTACACGCTTGCTGCCAGCTTCAACAATAACAAGCCGCCGGACACCTGAGTCCAAGTCAAGAGGGCATACAATTTTAAGCATTGCGGGGTCTTTCAAAAATTGGACACAATTAATCACTTCATGAGTTTCGCTTCTTACTAGTAAGTTAAAGTGAAAATAGAAATAGTTTTCATGAACGAGGTAAGATGTTGCTTTCACTCAACATTTGAAGATAAATGAATAATCAAAGGTTATTGATTGCTGAAAATGCCGAAACGAAAAATAACAAAACCTAACCAAGAATAAATAGACCACCTAACACATAATTCATAATCACCCAAAGAAAACATAAAGCTACTTCATAAAAAAAAAGGAAAATAAAACCTGGTTTTGACAAGCGATCCATCACTTTATGCAAAGAATCAGTTCGCAAACACATCTGACATCTTTGACTTCTCGCCTCATTCGGATTAAAAGCATCCTGGCCCAACTGCAATGCCTGTACAAACAAAACAAGAGATACTTGTATTTCACGAATTAAATCAACAAATATTAAAAGCTCATGGTACACATCCTTTTATTCTTCAAGTAATATCACAATTAACATCCACCAAAACAGCCTATGCATCATAAGTGAATTACTAAAACTTATTACATCTAATCTTTCTTAACAATCAAACAAAGAGTTGCTTCTCATTTCTTCCTTTACTAATTTATCCACATTAGCTAGAACTCATTTTTCATCTACATACCGGTTGGATCTAACCACCAAAATGACACACTCTGGCTAATACAATTGACTTGGATTATTGCCTGTACATTTCTAGTTCCTCGGCCTTACTCTTGATGGCAACTGGGGTTTGTTGAATGCAACACAGGAGCACTTTTATTAATATTCATAGGATAAGTTCATCACTTAATATGAACAGTATTCAATGGGGACTAGGGAGCGTACTAGGGAAGTTAACTCTTAATTGGGAAGTGCATGTTTATTGATACAATGTACTGCCTCGCCGGACTCAGTTATAAGCAAAAACAACTAATTATGCAGATTAAGAAAAATGGTTAACTCATTTAATTTTCTTAATGTAATCAAAAAATAATTGTATTTCTTAAACTACTCTTTCTTTTCATTTAATTTTTATATAAACTTGTTTCATTGATGGATATTTTGAGTAATAGAATTAAATAGGATGAAGTTTGTTAGATTTTGCTTATATTTTGTTCTACCAAATATGTCTAATTTTGCGTACATTTAAGTCATGACTTACCATTTAAAAAGGAAGATTATTTGCCTATGCATCAATAAAACATTATTGTTTAAGGAACCTATTTCCATATAAAATTCCAGGTCTCTTGAACATCAAATAACCATGCAAAAGAAACACATGATCAAATATCATTTGAGATATGGGACATTGCATAATTTCAATAGGCAATAAAAACACTAAATTTAAGCATTATAGTATTGCATAATACTGCTCTTTATGAAACTGTGTAATTATGTTATTTTTATCCAAGAAAATTTAGTAGCGGGCAGAAAAAAAACTAATTCCATATATTAATTTGGTGGTCGTCTTCAAGTGACCAATGTCATAGGCTCCACAAAACTACACATCGGTAAAAGATAAACAAACATGTTCCCGTTTTAGTTTCTTTTTGTCTAGTTTAATTTCAAAAACATAAATTGCCAATGAAATGGAAGAAAAAAAAAATGAAAAAGAAAAAATTCAAACTTACTTGATGAACGGTCATTTCCTCGAGATTAATGCGTGTATAAGCTCTGTCTTTTGCCAAAGCTGTTATATCACTACAAAGCAGGGATAGGAGGGAAAATAAAATAACTTAATGGGCCACTCTAAAGAATGAATTGTGAAGACAATTTAATGTTTGAACTATAGAACTCCCAAAGTATATTGAAGACGATAAAAACTAACCTCCGGCAATATATATCCAGTAAAGAGTCACTATCATCAACTATTGGTATTGAACTTACTTGATCTGCAAAGAAAATGTCAAATGTGATGTCGGCATATAATCATGTCATGTAAACAAGACATCTATCTAATGTTGCAATGTTAAAATTCGAAAACTAATGATTCTTATTTCTCATTTAGTCAACATGATCACCTTTTCTATGATGTTTAATCACACCTAAAAACAACACTTCTTCACAAGGTGGGAGGACAAACCCCGCTACCATCAGTCTTATAACTCAATAATATAAGAAAATAATCAGTCCTTTATTTTTTTTTTCTCTATGTTGATTTTATTTTTGTAGCAAACATAAAGAATAACCAAACCTTGAACTAGTAAGTTTAGGGCTGAAGTAAGAGAAGCATTTGGTCTCAACATTGCTAGATGCCGGCAATTTGACTCCCCAATTTTTGGCACCCATGTTCCCACAGGAATTGCACAAATTGGAAGTTGAAGTATAGGCAATGAACTAGAACAATTCCTAAAATACCTGCAAATGCCTGAAAATTCTATCCGGTGACCTTCAAGCAGATCATAACAGAAAAAAGAAAGTAGTCAGAAAAATAAAACACTTACATCTAAGGATCCCCGAAAGTGAAGCAAGATGCAGTAGTTGTGGAAATGAGCCGTCTTCAGAAGATGAATCAATAACAGGAACTGTTGAAATTCCATTTTGCAGAATCTTCAGAGCAATATCTTTCAAATTATCATATGGCCCTGCCTGAATAATAAGTTAAATCAACAATCAATCATATAGCCCCTCCTGCTTTATATAATTATTATAATTATTTTACTGAACAGATGTGCACCACCATTCACCATTGTAAGATATAGAGAACAGTGATTATTGGGTAAATCTTCACACGCGGCCCAAGCAACAGTTTTGTCAATTTCAAATCCAAGTTCCAACATTAAAATAAGTTGGATAAAGTTGTGAAAAAGAATGGTACTTGTGATTGAAGAGTAATAACAGTCAAACAATTGGACTACTTTATAAATTAATAAAAGATATGTATGAAGAGGATTGCAAAAGAATCTAATGTATAATGAATTTAACTTCAATAACGGTATTTTTCACGTTTGTGTGATAAGGAAAAAGGCCACAGTTAAGTAGACATGGAAAATAGTTTCTTCTCATCGAAAAGTTAGCATATGCATAATTCTTAAATTCAATGGAACAATAATGCTTGCATTTACATATGCATGAGTTCCCTAACATCTTAGTGAAAGATTACTCAAAGAACTTTTTTAAGTTAGACAAAGTTCACCGAATTTTAAATAGGTACGATGATAAGCATTTATTTTGTGCATGCACACACACCAAAACAATTTTTTCCTAACCAATGTCTCCGTTGTGCTTAATAAGGATTCGGTTTCTCTTTTATTTTGGCTTCAAGTTTCAACAGCTTCAAAAGGCCATTATCTAGTTCTAATATTTGTTTGATGTAATTTATAAAAATAAATTGTTAAAAGAAAAACTAAAGCTATATTTGAGGGCAAAGGGTATATATGAAGCTATGGTTAGATAAATTTATATCTCTAAATAATTAAATGTTTTTCCAATCATCATTCCCTTTGTTTCAATCCATTACCATCTTCTCTACTTTTTCTCTTATTTCTGATTTTTCCACTAATTGCATACATGTGCATTCCCAATTTTTAGTAGAAGACACAAGCAAGATCTATCTCAATGATGCAATCTGGATTAAGCATCAAGATGATCTTCATAAGTAGACCTTTTGAAGTCAATACACAATATTTCTGCACTCTATACTTTTACCACAGACTCAATTCTACATCTAGCTGCTTTACCCAAAAATCGAAGTTGTCAAAAGATGAGCATTGCTGTTATTTCTCCAATCTATTTATTGAACATCACAAAAAAAGAGCATCCTCGTTTATAATTTTATATATGCTTTACAAACAAAAAGATGCTAGTAGAATATATTAGCATAATCACATGTCAGTTTCTCCAGAGGCCATATAAAATACTTACATGGATGAAACGTCTTGAAAATACAGTCCATTTTCCTTCCTTCCAGGCTGATATGGTATGTGTTTCAAGCTCTTCTTCTGTCATATTAGGCCCGTGATTCCCGAGCTGAAAAAGGGACAATAATAAATTTTATAGAACCTTGCAAAAACTAAAGATGGATCATGAATCATATATACAATTAGAATTTGCAGTTTATCATTATCGTAAAAATCTTGAATTTGATTCTCAACAACTAATTCCTGAAACCCAGCTCATATAATGCAGGAAAGGTTTTTTTAGGGAACTTGGAATATCAAGGAAGACAGAGCCAAGGAAATCAAGTTCAGTAGTGGTTATTTACAGATTTCTCGGATTCATAATCAATGACAAATAACAATAAATGAAATGCTTATAATGATAAATTGATATTGTTACATCAAAAAACATGCAGTCTTTTTTATTAAAAAAACATGGAGTTAATTACTTATTTGTTTATTCACTATCAATTGCACAAACATTTGGTATAGTCATGTCATGTACTGATGGAGCTTGTACTGGGCAGTAAACATGTCATTTTTTTACCAAGCTGAGTCTCTTTCATACATCTTGTATCAGTAGTATATTAGCGTTTGAGCCACTTGGAATTTACAAAAGCCATTATGACAAGAGCTTTGCTTTAACAAACTTTCCAACAGAAGAAGTAAATAGAAAAATACTTACATACCTCTCTTAAAATTAAAATAAAATCTAAAACGCTGAGAACTCCAACAAACTGTCCCTTGCTGAAATCCCAAAGAGGAGCCATGGGAATTCCCTGTAAATCATCCAAATAAAAAATAATTACATAAAAATGCAGCCAATAAGCATGCAGAAACAATGCAAATCAAAATGCTGGAGTATGAAAGACATAAACATTGGCTCAAGTTCCATAAAAGAATTCAAAATGCATAGAGAAATCATATATCCCTTATTTATCAAGGTTAAAAAGCAAGGAAGTTACATGCAGTAATCAAACATATTTTGAGCAGAGTTAATCAGTATATATAAAAAGTCCTCTATTTGAGCAAAGCAAAGATACCTGTTCATGTAGTATGTGAAATGCTTGCTTCACTGGCAAATCAACATCCAAGGTAACAACCTGTGGCCAGATATCACCACATCAGTAAATTATGTTATTCTAGATAGCAAGTAGGTTTGACAATCCAAAAGATACAGTCCTTAACAAAGGTTCAATGGTAAAAGTTCCAAACCTTGCCTGACTCAGGAAGTAATTCATAAGCTGTTTGCATTGACAAGTATGCAGCAATACGTTGGCGTGAGGTCAGTATATCAACCTCTGATATTCTCGGCATCAATTCACTCAATGTAGTACCATCTGTCAGTCGGACCTGGATGGTGAAATGTCATATGCAATTAAACAACTAAACAAATTTAGACATGAAAATATAAGATAGTACAGTGCAAAGAACACAAATTCGCTACATTACATTGTAAGTAACCAAGGTTATGATATATGAGCCGTCACCTAAATAGCAAACATGTTTGTAGTAATAAATAAAATGGTCAAGGGATGAATAATTCTTACCACACGCCGAAAAGTCTCACTGTCCACATCCATATTAGACCCAGAAACTATGTCGGGAGATAAAACAGGTATGAAATTAGGATCAGTAGCCAATACTACAGTGTTAACTACCCCATATTCTCCGGATATATAAGTTTGGTGCTCGTCATGCCGCCATTCTCCATCAACAAAAAACTTGTACTGCATTTCAAAAAACCATATAGTAAGTATATAGCCACCATGAATATTGATCAAACATTTTCAACAATAAAAATTGCTCCAAGTGTTTTTAAATCCACTAGTTTGTGTCATAAACGAGCACTTCAATATCAAAATATAAGCAGTATATTACTTCTTGATTAACATTCATTGTGAAAACAAAACATCTCAAAACAAAATCTTAAATAAAATAAAAAACACACACACATACAATCATACATATAAAATAATGTTGTTTTGAAAGAACATGACACAATCATTACCAAATATATCAGCACGACGCTACAAACTGACCTGATGATAACCAGGGGCCAAGCTATGGATAACTTGAAACACAGTTGGGCAACCTTCAACAGGTGACATTTGCAGAAGCTCAGACCACCTTGAAACAAAATTCAATTTTTTATCAGAAAACAAAATTGAAATAAATAGCACAATAGTAAAACAGAAAAAGTATACTGATTTGTAAAAAAGAAAGAAAAAAATATACCTAGTGAAAGAACCACTGAGATACACACTTCTTCCCCCATACGGCCACACGAACCGCATGGGAACTAACACAGTCCCCGCTACAACAACACCCATACCCCTTGCAGAATCCATACTAAACATTCTATTCCAAAATTGAAAAAGCTACACAGAATTCCTTCCAAGAACTAAACTTTACAGCATCCTCTCCACCAAATTCAACCAAATGCAGCACCAATTGAATGCACTCACTACAAAAAGCAAAAATAGAAATTGAAAATAGAAAATTGAAAATTCAGCCCAAATCAATAACAGTTACTACGACCCATTGCACAGTAACCCTAAATCGAAATTGCATGCAGGAAAGGGATGAGTAAAAAATTAGGAGAGAAAAACCCTAACCCTAAATCGAGAAAATCTGGAATCGGAATTGAAGAATTAGTGGGTGAGAAAATCGAGGATGAGTGAGGTATGAAAGAATCCAAACAAACATAAAGAAAAAAAGACGAAAGTTTGTAATACAGATGCTTCAAATTTATTTATCATCACTTGAGGAAATAAATAAAAATAAAAATGGTCAATGAATTCTCAATGTGTAAATGCTCATTTCCTTTTGTTTTCTCCATCATATTAATAATCTTTAACTACTTTTTTTTAATCACAAATCAATACATCCATAAAGTTAAAAGATTCATAAATTTTTGAATTTTTAATAAAAAATTGTTTTTCCTAGTGTTAAAAGATAAATCATATCAACATGTCCGTTAATTATAATTGAAAAAATAGTTGAGTGAAATTAAGTTTAATAAAAAAATTATTTAATTTTTTATTTGCTAACAACCAATATAAAATTTGAGTCATTACACAAACATCTTTTACTAATAATTACGCCTAGATTTATTTTTGAATGCATGCATCATATAGATAGCGCTTACACTTAAACTTAAATCTTGTTATTTGAATAATTTCTTAAAAAATATAATTCGAGAGATTTTAATTATAAACATTAGTTATTGTAAAAAAATAAATTCATTACAGTGTTGGATAAAAAAATTATATATACAAATGCAACATCAACGTATTCAACACAACACGACCACGACAAAATGCAACAACAACAAACAATTTATTCAATATTGGTCGCAAGACCTGTAACTGCAAAACAACTTAACAACGTTGGTCATAAGACATACAACTCAAACATGTTCATTATTCGGGACAAATCAACTTATTCAATCGTACCTGCAAATCAACATATTATGCATAATTTCAACAAAATAAATCGATTATAATTACCTATTAATATATACGAACTATCCCGACAAGTTTCAGTTAATCCAGACAACTAATTTTACCGTTTAATTTACTAATTCGGCTTATTCGATATTATTTATATCCACTATTATCACTGTCAGTTATTAACTAGCTTCTACTGAATTTATGACGCTGATATCATTAATTTCCCTGCATCCAATATTATGTCGTCATTAAAATCCAACTCTACTACTAAAATATCAATATTTGCTAGAACTTACTAACAAATATGTTTCTTTTCTCTATTCCTACTAAACTGCAGAGTATCGTACTAATTTATACATTACTAATTAATTATACTAAATTATTAATCCAATGTATATATGTTTCAATTTCTCTGTTGTGTGTATATCCCTACAACAATTAGTGCTACCTCAGGCCAACACCCAGTAAACAAAACTCAAAGAATTAACACACAGGGAGACAAGGGGAGCAAGGTGGGACGCCCCCCACTCTTCAAGGGCGTCCGCCCTCCCTTTTGTTGATTTCTTCCTCTTAAGCATAGGTTACACTTTGTACTAAGGATCCAAACTTGCCAAAATCAAAAGAACAAAATTCTAGAAAGCAATTACACACGTCACAGGAACAAAAGAAATAATGGTGGGGCGTCCACCCTCCACTTAAAGGGGCCCCACCTCAACTCCTTTGCCATCGTGGGGCGCCCACCCCTTATTGGTGTGGCCCCCACCCTTCAAATGTTTTCATTACTCCTTCTTCGAATGCCTTCAGGCTTCAATTCTCTAGATCAATATATTCTTCTTCAATATTTTCCAGAAATATTTTCATCGGCCAATTCAACTCATTATTTTCTATTTGCAACGTCGATTACAACTCAGATTAATTACAGACAAATTCATAACCCATTTCAACATAGCAACAATTATCAAATTCACACAGCCACAACAACGATTATCAAAACCAAACACCACAATTCAACACAGACTGTGTAAATGCATATAATCTCAATCCCACATATCAATCTTCATATTCCTGGTTATATAATTCAAACCCCACCCTTACCTTGGTTTTACGGTCGGTCGAAACTCCAATTTTGGCTCTAAATGGCAACTTCACGTATGCCCTCTTCTCCAACATTGGTGCCTCCAACTCTTGCTCTGCAGCTAGCCTCGATCAATTTCGCTTGCCTCTTGACTACAACTTCCACGTATCCTTTTTCTCCACAAACCCTTATTTCATTTTCTTTGATAGAAACCTAATTCTTGTCCACGTACAACTACCTCGAGAATAATCTTTTTTATTTTCTTTTTGATACTCCTTATTTTCTTTTTAATCCAATAAGCCAAATAATAATATCTTCTCATAAACTTTTAATGGGCCTATAACACAACACCCTAACTTTGTTATTTCTCACACACAACTTAACCCAACCAAATTGATTAATATTCTACGAAAAGTAATTCTATTTCTAATATTAATTTCTCCCAACTAAATCAACCATTTACCCGATTTATTAACTTATCAACTTAAAAACATAATAATCCAATTTCTCCTTTTAGAATAATACCGACAAATTCCCAACTTCGACTAATTTCATCAAATAAATTCTTAATTAATTTAATTAAATAATTAATTAAATTCGGGGCGTTACACATATATATGTATAACATTTATTCTATTTATATATTAAATCGGTCGCTATTTCACCGTGTATTTTATTCAAGTAAAAGCTTAAAAAAATATTTTAGAAAAATAGTTCAGATACTATCGAAAATTTGAAATTTTTGATTTTTTTCACACACCGAAAATTTTAAATTTCCGATTAAATTCATATAGCACGGTAAAAAACTAAAACTAGAGACTCAACAAAATTTCCGATACTACACCAAAAATTTCAAAAAATCTGCTATATTTTAGAAAAAATTTCGTACATGTATCAAGACTGTGAATGTCATGTATAATACGAGAGTGACATATTAATTCTTCGGGTTTACTACAATAGCACAATTTTTTCCTAAAGAGGTCTAATCGATCACTTCTCTTTGTAATAAAGAGTGAGAATTTTACTGTATTTGGTTATAGAAGGAGAAAAGTGTTTTTAAAAAAATGAAGAAGTGAAAATTCAAATAAAAGAATGTTGAAACATAGTGTTTGGGTACTCAAAAATATTTATTTTTGTTAACTTTTGTTTTATAGATTGTATTAAAAAAAGAAGTAAAAATATGTACATTTGATTCCTACTACTACTAGTAGTAAGTTCGATCCTAGTTTAATTATCTTCCCAAGTAGAATACAATAATACGAAAAGGACTTCCTTTTTTATTTTCTTCTGTAATCACCAACTACTGCTCAAACTTCACGTTCATTTCTTTATTCAAATAGATTACTCTTGAATGAAATTTACATCTGAAGTAAATCTTTACCAAAAATCTCCGCATGTGCACAATCCATTTTTGAAATGATGAAATCTGTTCACATCTCTTACAATAAATTCTCTCTCTACAATATCACTAATAAGCTTAAAAGCCTCATGACAATCCCTGCACATTCTCAAGTTTTTCATTATTCTGATAGTGATTCCTTTAGGTGTGTTTAATAATCCAAACGCCAAAGCAAGTTTCTCACTGTGTAAACTCACAATTTCCTCTCTGGCTTCCTCTTCAATATCAACAAACACCAACCCTGTAGTCACTCCCACATGCCCCCTCTCTTTCATTCTCCCTTCCAATTCCCTTAGCAAGTTTAGTATCTCTCTCTTTTGACTACACTTAGATATGTCTCCAGCATGGAACAGATAAGTTGATTCCTTTATCTCAATCCAACTGCTTCCAGGTTCCTTGAAAACTCCGGTACGCTTCATTTCGGATCGGAGATTATGAGCATTTTCCCAATCTCCTGCTAATGCATAGGTGTTGGACAATGTAACATATGCAGCTGCTACTTGTTGGTTGGATTTTATTACCCGATTGCTAGCTTCAAGGGCGATGTCTACTCTACCATGAAGCCTACTAGCTGAAAGAAGTGTCCCCCACAACAAAGCATCATCATCCTCACTTCCAACTTGAACTGATTTCGCTAACCGATATGCTTCATCGATACGCCCCACTCGACCGAGCATATCTACAGCGCACGTATAATGCCTTGCATCTGGCATTACCCCATGTTTCTCACTCATGGAGTTAAAATGCTCAAGTCCTTTTTCTATAAGCCCTGAATGGCTGCAAGCATGCAAGACTCCAACAAAAGTGATATCATTTGGTTTTATTCTTCTATCAATCATTTCCTGAAACAGTCTCAGAGACAATGTTCCAAGTCCATACTTTGCAGCACCCACAATCATCGAAGTATACGGAACCACACAAGGATTCGTGATTCTCCTAAAGACTTTGTCAGAATAACTAACACAGCCACATTTAGCATACATATCCACAAGTGCACTAGCAACCACATCATTCGCATCATGTCCAAGACGGATCACAACCCCATGAATAATCTTCCCCGAACCTAGCCTCCCCAAGCTCGCGCAAGCACTGACCGCGCTGCATAACATGAAATGATTCGGTTTACCCAGTCTGAAATGATTGAATTCCCTGAACAGTTCTAGAGCAAGATGCCCTTGCGCATTCTGAGAATACGTGGTTATCATCGAAGTCCAGGAAACCACATTCCTCACACACATGAAGTCAAAAACCACCCATGCCTCGTCAACACAATTGCATTTCCCATACATATCAATAAGGGAAGAACACACAACAAGATCAGAACGGTAACCAGAAACCTCAACCAGAGCATGAATTCTTCTGCCAATCTCAAGGTTAGCAAGGATAGAACACGCATTGATGAGAGTGGAAAACGTGAACTCGTTTGGCCTAACCAATGTTCCTAACATTTGATGGAAGATGCATAATGCCATATTGGGTTGACCCCGGGTGACGTAACCAGCCATAAGCAAGGACCAAGAGACAACATTTGGGTGAGGCATTTCGTCGAACAGTTTTTGTGCATGGTTGATTTTAAGAAGTTTGAGATAGGAGTTAATGAGATTGTTGGTGGTAAAAGTGTCATTTGATAAACCAGATTTGATGAAGTTGGAATGAGTAGGGGTTACAGTGGTTAAAACATTCTTGGCACTGGTATGGAAAGAGAATGGGTGAGGGTGAGGAAGAGAAAAGCGAGGAGAAGAAGAGGAGAGGGATTTTACCAAATTGGGCTTCATAAAATGGTTGCACGCGGACATGCACTCAGTCATGTCATGTTACATATTTACTCCCTCATTCTCAAACTAAAATAAAACTTGTTAAAGTAATGTTTCAATAAAAAAATATAACAATTTTATAAAACTACTGAATCATTATTGATGGCCATAAATGTATTATATCATTTAATATTTTGAAAATGACAATATTTTTTAGGTAACAATTTATAAATAAATTTGATTTTTTTTTATATTTGATAATTAATATATTTAATTAAATACATTAATTGTCAAATATTAAAAAAAATGTCAAATTTTACTTAAAAATCGTTACCGGTAGAATATTTATAAAGAGTAAAATTGTTAAAAATTAATTAATATTGCATTGAAAAAATAAATAAACTTTTAGTTTTGGACAAATTCTTTTACTTGAAAAACAATTAATTTTAGACACTTCATATGAGATTATTTTTAATTTTTTTTCTTATTTTAATTTTTTTAATTGCATTAGTTATTTATTTTTAAATTTATTTTATTATTTTTCAATCAAAAATAAATGTTATTATTAAAAATGTAAATTAATTAATTTAAAAGAATATATAAAATTAATTAGTGTAAGAGAATTGATTTTGCTATAAAAAAGAAATTGTTTATTGTTTATTTACCGTTTAGAAATTTTTACTCATATAACTCGGTTTTTTTTAAACAAAATCAAGATATTCCTCATTTCAAATAATTTCTCAATATATTCCACTTTAAAA
The DNA here is from genome assembly GCA_021764765.1 of Vicia sativa. Taxonomy (NCBI): domain Eukaryota; kingdom Viridiplantae; phylum Streptophyta; class Magnoliopsida; order Fabales; family Fabaceae; genus Vicia; species Vicia sativa. The sequence continues at coordinate 232,260,092 of CM038796.1, forward strand.
AAAAAAAAGCAACGAAAGCACCAGTGTCAGATGAATTGACGTCTGCACTAAAGTTAAAGATAAGGTGTCAATTGGATTGACACCTGCATTAGGCGTTGTCAACTCAATTGGTGTTTCTGTATATTTTTTAAAAGGAGGCGTCAATAGGCCTAACACCAATGTTTGTTTTGATTTTTTAATTTAATAGTGATTGATAGTTTGTATTAAAGTCAAAATCAGAAATATTAATATTAAATTCAAGATACATTTACACACGGGAAAAAAACACTAATGTTGTTGATCGGGTTGGTCATATCGGTCATCGGTTCCACATCCCCTTGGTATCCTAACTCGTGGCTCTAGCCCACATTGTTGATACACCTCGGGTGTTTGAGAATTTGAGGTCCAAGGAACATTACCATTGACAAACTTTTTAATAAGTTCTTGCTTTTCTAAGAAGTCTTGTGTATGAAATGATGTGGTATCGTAACTGAGTCTGTGACCCATGTCATAGTAGTTTGGATGTGTTCGGGTTATGGCTGTGCGGTCGGGACGATTGAAGGACGGCATTGGTGTGAATGATTTGTTTGAGAAAGGTTGAAATGGTTGTTGTGGTGTTTGATAATCCTATTGCATGTTTTGATTATGTGATGTTTGAGCTTCTTGACTATGGTATGAGGAAGGGTTGGTGTTATATGATCGTTGGGTGTTTTGGCTATGGTAGAAATGTTAATTTGCATCTGTTAACGAAAATTCTTGTGGGGTATTATCCGTTCGGAGCACCGAAGTTGGAGTTTTCCCTCCCGCAGGGACGGTGATAGAGGGAATATCCCCCCAATGATATTTTAGGACGATGATTGGGAAAATACCACATGTCTTGTAGATTCAATGAATCTAGGGATGGTAGGCAGACTCGAAACCGTGGGATCCACCGCACCCGAACTCGAGTCAACGGGTGAAAATCCGAGTTGACTAGGTTTGGGTGTCACCCAATATTTCGGGTTTGAATTCACCAAAACCCGCACCCAAAATCACATCCGCTTAGACATTAAATTACATAAATACCCCTATATATAAGTGTAAAAATTTAAGACCTTAATTTTATTTGTAATGTTACCAAACTTTATGGAAAGTTGTAACTTAGTTCCTTAATTTCTTTAAGAGACCTTGATGGAATCCTTGTGTTTCAAATTTCAATGTTGTTGTTGTAATTTTTATGTTTTTGTCGTGGGTTCAGGTTTGGGTGGAAAAACCCGAACCCAACGGGTGTGGACATGGCTGTTATTTTGTCACCTGAATAGTCTTTAGATTCGAGTTCGGGTAGTGATTTTAGGTGCGGGTTTGGGTAGTGTTACACCCTGTTAGCTGGTGATTTCGATGAGCCATTTGGTTCAAAACAATGGGCTTTATATTGTTTGGACTTTGTTCGAATGAAGGGAGTAAGGTCCAGAGGTTGCATTTCGGCTGAAAGACATAGAATTTCGAATGAGTTATTGTTGTTGGAAATGTAGAGTTTTTTAAATCTAAGGAGGTTTCGAATTCAAATGAAAAGATTTGAATTAATTGTTCCTGTTGAAGGTTCGAAATTTGAAATGAAGACTTAATCCTTGATAACAGATAATTCAAAATTCGAGTATAAGGCGTCATTCCATTGAAGGACGCGTGGAAACCATAGATTGTAGAAGCCATGCAATCTTCAAACGTGGCATCTTTTTAGAGTAGGACCATTAGAGTCGAAATAGTATAAATATGAGTCTTAGTGTTAGGATTTCGTGTGTTCATTATTGTACAAAAACTCATATACTCAAATTACCAAGTGTAAGGGAAACGAGTTTGCAGAGACATGTACGTATAAAAACACCATTGTATATTTTCGAAGTTTAAATTAAAAGTTCTTTATCTTTAAAGTTGTTTCGTTTTCAGTTATTCCTTTATCTTTCAGTCAAGTTTATACTTTCCCAAAATCTTTATTTCTTTGCCAAGTCTTTTACATTTTTTTACAATCCATTCACTTCATTTTATAAAATCTTTCTTTTAGTTTAAAGTCTTTTAATTCGGAGTTACTCACAAATCTGTGATTTATTTTGTCAATATCTTTATATTTCGGTCTACAATCCGTTACTACTTTTGATCGAAGTTTGTATAACCTTTAATCGAATCCTTGTTTCATGCCCTTAAGGATTCATGTTTTTAGATAGAATGTTGAATATGAGTAGTAAGTCCAGTTCAAACACCAATACTTAGACACATGTCCTAGGATCAATCTAGTCAATCCCGTAAGTTATTAAAGAGATCATTAATTTGGAAGACTAACAGTTGTTTACTAGAAATCACTGTAAATAAATTGGCACGCCCAGTGGGACGGTGTCAAAGTGTAGTTTGTTTTTTATTTTATTATCAATCATTTTAAGTTTGTGATCTTCTTAGTCTAAAGTTTCGTTGTGTTATATGAACCTTAGAAGTGGTAAGATAACCGACAATAACCAACCAATACCTAGAAGGAAACATACCAAAATAATGGTTAATACAACCACACAAGATGGGGGACAAAATCCCCCACAAGGGATAGGCACAGTCGTTTCTAGTTCGACTGATGCATTTAGCATAATTCCAAATTCGCAAGCCATACTAGTGGCCACAAACACTGCAGCCATGGGTAGTATGGGTAGTTCGAGTACCATCCCTACAGGCACGATGGAGAGGCAGAAGAACGGGTCATTAGTGCCTATCTTGTCATATATAGGAACTCAAGCCCAATACTCAACCCCAACCAGGCCTCCAGGTTTCGATGCTTTTAGGCCTCGAAATCCTCAATACAGAATGCCAACTTTGTTTATGGCAGGATTGCACAACAGTACATCAACCTCTTCCCCAATCCAAGGGTCTGGTTCTGAGATGAATCATTTGGGTCCAAATACCCAAAGTCTAGGAAGTTACACCCAAATGCCTACCCTTACAACAAGTAATCAGGCAACATTTAGGCAACAGATGGATGACAGTAACCATGATATGATATGGGTCCTAGCCCGTGAAATGAGTACAATATTTACTCCTTTAATCCTAAATATTAATAAAACTAACCAGGAGAATGTAGCGCAAATGGATTGAATAACATATTTCTTTGGCGCCCTTAATGTGCCTACGAGGTGTAGGCAGAATCAAATAGTGATTCAAAATGAAGAACCTACCATTAAACTGATTCGACCCCCTAGACAGATAGGTGAATGAAGAAATATAGGGACAAGGGAAGAACAACAGGAAGTTCAAGAGATACAAGAAGAACAACCTAGAAGAGTGATGAATGTAAATAGGGACCAAAATACAGACGAAGTCATCCATAGGGTTAGAAATGATAATATGATGATAGAAAATAATTTAACTGCCATGATCGAAAGGATTATGACCCAAAATGGTTTGAATTCAAGATTTAGGAGACCAAACTATACATCCCTTATTACAAAATATATCTTACAATCTGAATTGCCAATGGGTTGTAAAGTCCCTAAATTTACAAAGTTTGCTGAAGATACAAGTGAATCAACGGTTGAACACATAGCAAGATATTTAACTAAAGCGGGGGATTTGGAGAATAGTGGAAATCTTAGGATAAAGTACTTCCCAAGTTCTTTGACAAAAAATGCCTTTACTTGGTTCACCATTCTTCCTCTAGGTTCCATAGATACTTGGCCCTACTTAGAAAGATTATTCCATGAACAATTTTATATAGGGAAATCCAAGATAAGTCTAAAATAATTAGCCAATATTAAAAGGAAATTCACAGAGCCAATAAATGACTATTTGAATAGGTTCCGTCTCTTAAAATCTAGATGTTTCACTGTGGTCCTTGAGCATGAGTTGGTCGAAATGGCCGCTGTTGGCATAGACTACTATATTCGAAAGAAATTAGATACACAATATCTAAGAGACATGACACAGCTAGCAGATAGAGTTCAACAAGTAGAAAGATTAAAGGTTGAAAAGGCCAGGGCTAGTAAAAACTATAAAAAAGAAAGAATAACCTACATAGAGGCAGAAAAAGAAAATTCAGATAACTTCTAGGATCCTTATGGATTCGACCAACTCGAAGTAGATCTGGTAGAATTAAAACAAGTACCCCCTTATTCTTGCAAGGTCATTGTCCCATCGAATGAGAAGAATCCTGTTCAGAATGAGAAAAGTGATAAATTTCCCAAAAAGGTTTATACATTTGACATAACTAAATGTGATGAGATTTTCTATTTACTTGTTAAAGATGGCCAAATGATAGTGCCTCCCAATATTAAAATTCCTCTATTGGAACAACGGAAGAAAAGAGGTTTTTGCAAATATCATAATTTCCTAGGCCATAAAACCTCACAATGCTTTCTTTTCATGGATCTAATTCAAAGTGCTATTAAGGAGGGTAGACTTAAGTTTGTTGACAAATCAAAGAACCACATGAAGGTTCATACTAACCCTTTGATGATGGCAGAAACCGATTATGCTGAGCCACTTGACATTAACATGGTAGAAGTTGGGGGAAGAAGTGATGAGCAGATCGATGAGTTCCAACAAGAAGAAGATTTCATTTTGGTTGGTGGCAACATAAAGACTGTTGATGGTCTCCCCAACATGAGTCCTTCAACCAAATTAATGATGTCTGATGTTTCGATTGGGGCAAGGACTACTGAAGGCCCAATTATTTCTGATGAAAAGATGGCAGAGGCTGCTGAGGGCCTCAGAGTAAAATTCGAAAAAGTTCAAATCACTGAGGGTCAGAGTGTGGGAGTTCACATGGTTGATCTCAAGCAACTTTTCCCAGAGATGGAAGAAGTGGAGAGATGCCTCGAAATCGAAAGGGAGCAGATGAGAGAGAGGTATATAAAAAGAGAAATCAGCCTACGTGACCATCTGTTTCATTGCCACAGGAGAAATGGATAAATGATGTTGTGTCCAAGGTGCAGTATAATCTGCAACCAAAGGATTGCTACAGAATTCGAAAGGATCTAGCGTGCTCGAACAGGAGTAAATTGGAGACATGATAATCAACTGTTCAAAGTCTATCTAAGGGCTGGAGAAAGTTTGTTGGGCTTCTTGGTTCGCTGCCACAAGAGTGAAACTGAATGTCTGATGTGCCCAAGGTGTGCTGCTATATATGATCTAAAGATGTCTGAGGCTTTCGAAAGAATTCCTTTTGCACCTTGATGGAACCACCAAGATAGAAATCCTCCGAACCCTAGTTTTGGGGCAAGAAGTGCACAAATAAGGCCTGATAGTCCCTACCTTAGGGCAGCGCGAATAATCACTTTCAAATTACCTGTTGAAGTTCCTACAGCCCAAGCAAAGGCTGATAAAGGAAAAGGAAAATGGAGAAGTTATGATCAAGGAGGCATAAGTGCTATGGCGTACAAAAAATAGTTCAATGTGGCAAAAAGAGAAGAGGTTAGGCTGGAAAACTACAAGGGCAAGAACCCAATGGTGAAGACACCAACAAATGAAGAAGGAGGAAAGAGAGTCAGGATCTAAGGAAGTAGGAAAACCAAACACCAGTTGTCCATCATCAACCATCCAGACTGGGGGCAAACCACCAGTAACAAGAAGATTGTTCTCGCCAAAGAAGGAAGCCACTGCAGACAAGTTTTAACCAATACCTGCAAATGATGAAGAGATGTTGACTGATGATTTCGAATCCAATGGGGAATTATTTTTTTAATGTAAATTGTAATGTAGTGTCTGTGCTCCCTTACGAGTACAATCAAGAAACTGAAATAGAAGAATTTTAGGAAAATGAAGAAAAAGAGATGGCAAAGCACATACCTGTGTGCTACTATATCATGAACAACGGTGCTGTCGAAGAGCAAAATGCCTTCTTCAAAAGGTCTGATCAAGGAATGGAGGGCCATCTCAAACCTTTATTCATAAGATCTAAAGTGAAACAAGTGGAAATCAACAAAGTTCTAGTGGATGGAGGTGCAGTAGTGAATCTGATGCCTCAATTTATGTTGCGAAAGATTGGAATGTTTGATACAATTATCAAGCCATATAACATGGTGTTATCAAACTATGAGGGGAAAGTTGGACAAACTTTGGGGGTGATACAGGTTGATTTGACAGTTGGTTTAATAACAAGGCCAACTATGTTTATAATTATTGCCTCCAAAGCTAATTATAATTTGCTGTTAGGACGCGAATGGATACATGGAATAGGAGCAGTTCTCCCATCTATGCATCAAAGAGTTGCTATTTGGAGAGAAGACAGAATCATAGAAAATATTAAGGCAGATCAAAGTTACTACATGGCGGAAGTGAATCACGTGGATAAGAGAAATTTTGATTGAAACTTGGCCAATATTGGGCCATGTAACCCAGCAGAAGAAGCGTTCGAACCAAATAAGAGTGCTTTGTACTTTCTCACCCTTCACCCAAATGGATTTCAATGGGATAGGGAAATAATGGGTAATGAAGAGGATGTTGAAGGAGTCCTTGGGTACGGCCAACAGGCTGGGCTGACGAAGACCCCAGTTATGACTGATTCTTTGTTCTTTTAGAAGATTTTGGCCTACTTGGTCGAGAATAAGATGAAGACGGCTTTAGAAGCCGAAGTAAAAAACATGGCCATCGAAACCACAAAATAACAAATACACACAACAGGTCTTGGGGAGTACTGTTCACGTTAAAAAGTGACGCGCGAGGGAATCAAATCGGAATTCGGATTCTCTGGCTCGAAACGATTTACTCTTTTGATTTGTTTATAAAGATGTCGCGAGCATCAAGCTTTATTATTTTCAACACAAGGAAAATGATTATGAAAAAGAGGAAAGCTGCAATACCCTCAATTGATATGATATGCATTACGACTAGCGCGAACTAGACGCAACGCATTGGGGAGATTCCGGGCAAGGGGGTTTGTTATATAAAGGGAATATATATGGCACCCTAAATATATATAGTTATCTATAGCTTTATATATGAATAGTTTGATATGTTTGTGTGTTTTAAATTGCTATTTCTATTGTTGGGAAAGTTTCTCCTTTGGATTTTAAGAAGGGAAGATTATGTGGGATCCTAGGTTTTGTTATTATTGTGCTTGCAAAGATCATTGGGATCTTCTGCATACATATCCCTTAATGGGAATCAGAGTATTTGTAGCTCGGATCTAAAGGGAGCTATGGTTTTGTTTGGTTTGATGGATAAAGAAGTTTTGCTCGTCAAGGATGAGACCTTGTGCATACGTATTCTCAAAGAAATGTTGAGAAAGTCAGAGCAATCGTAGTTCCCACTTATGCTAGTGGAAGCAACTGGATGTTATTAAGAGACAAAGACGAATGTCATCTTAATGAAAAATGTATCTAATCTATTTCATCACATACATTTTGAAAGGTTGATTGATTAAATCTTTCATCATAAGTTATAGGTGTTTTGCTTGAGTGTACAAGTGTTACCACTTACGAGTTAAGAAAGATGTTTGAAAAGATGATTGAATCTTTTAATTGTAAGCATTGAGTGTTTTGCTTGAGTGTACAAGCGTTACCACTTACGATTAAGAGATGTTTTTGTTTGAAAAAGAGTTTGAAAAGTTTTTGATTGTGTGTGATGTGATAGATGAGATACTTCTTCCATAGAGATGATAAATGTCTAAATCTCAAGGAGAAATTGATTGGATTAGGGGGATGCTTTTAAGAAGCCTGTGGGTCCTTGTATTGTAAGCCCAAGAGGAGGCATTCTGAGGGTCATCGAGGGTCCTTGTATTGCTAGCCCAAGAGAAGGAATTCCGAGGATCATCGAGGGTCCTTGTATGAAGCTCAAGAGGAAGCTATAGGGTATGGCTGGTTTTGGCTTTAAGAGTGGTTTCACCCGGAAACCATCCTCTTAGGATTCAAAAGTGATTTCACTGGGAAATCATCCTCTCAGGGTTCTATCCTAGCGCGGGTGATTCTTTGTATTGGAAGCCCAATAGGAGGCTGTTAAGAGATTTCCTGGTCTCTTTCTTGTTTGATGCCCAAGAGAAGGCTAAACTCAACGAGGAGTTCTTTTGAACGAAGCCCAAGAGGAGGCTGACTCAGCAGGGGAGTGTTGTCTTATATGAAGCCTAAGCGGAGGTTAAACTCAGTAAATGAGTTTTCTTATATGAAGCCTAAGAGGAGGCTAACTCAATAAATGAGTTATCTTATACGAAGCCTAAGAGGAGGCTAACTCAATAAATGAGTTGTCTTGTACAAAGCCCAAGAGGAGGCTAAAGGGGAACCTAGTTGTTAGGCTAATTGTTATGTTATAACTGAACAGTTATATAAACAAGTGTGTAATGTGTATTCACAGGAGTTTATGAAGGAAATATAAACAAGTGTATAAAACGAGCGTTTAAAGCAAGTGTAACTTGATTATTTACGAGTTTTTGAATGTGTACAAGGAAATGAATATGTACACGAAAGGGCGTTTATGTACAAGAAAATGAGTATGTACATAGGAGGGTTGGGACTTACACCGTAAGGGAGGCCCATTGGTTTTATGAGTAGTTTCACCGGGAGTAATCCTTCTCTTAATACCAATGGAATTGGTGTATAAACAAGCGAATGAAAACAAACGAACAAAGTTTGTTTATGCTTGAATATTTTTAGAGATGATTGAATATGTACAAAGAAAATTTAATATGTACATAAAAAGGATTGGGACTTACACCGTGAGGGAGGCCCATGATCAATTAAGAAATTCGAGGAAAAAACTGGTTCGGTTTTATCTTCAAATCGAGTCGATCATGGAAAAAGGTGTGTAAGTTTGTTGAAATGTTTTGAAAAGGTTTCGAAAATGATTTTGAAAAGTGAAGTATATTCACAAGAAGTTTTGAAAAGATTTGAGTTTTGAAAGTTTGAAAGAAAACATCTTTGAAAAGTATTAAGAAATACTTAAAATGTTTCATTTTGGATTTAATAAAAATATAATCAAAAGAAAATATTTTTCGATTTTTTTGACATAATCATAAAATAGGTATATTAAATGACAAGTGTGCAAAAAAAATCATCTCAAAATGAGAAGTTTTGATTAGTTTTTGAAAATGTTGAAGTTTGCTAGAAACTTTGAGGAAACAAAGAGTTTTTGGTCCTAAGGAGGTTTGAACCTTGGACATTTGGCTTAGAAATGAAGATTTTCCATTGAGCCATTTGTTAAACTTGTCATTTAATCACCTTGTTTAGAAGGAATTTTGAAAAAAAGAAAGTTTTGAAATGTCTAGAAATTGGATTTCTAAAGGGTTCAGAAGTTGCTTTGAAAAAGTTTTGAAAAATGTTTAAAAGTTGTTTTGGGAAATGTATGTTTTGAAAAAAAAGTCCAGAAGTTGGAAAAAAGAAAGAGTTCAGAAGCTGTCTACTTCTGGAGGGGTTAGAAGCATGGTTTGCTTCTGGAGGCAGAAGGCTTGGCTTGCTTCTGGAGCGCGTTGGCTAGCAACTTCTGGGGCGTGAGAAGGCTTGCATGATACTTCTGGTTGCTGGCTGCGTAAGAAGCTTGTGAGAAACACATTGCTTCTGGGGATAGAAGCATGTTGGAGAACTTGTTTCTAAGGGTAGAAATATTAGAAGCTTCAAGCTTCTAAGGATAGAAGTACTAGAAGTACTTCTGATCATAGTGTAAATGGGGGCTTAATGACCCAGGCAGTAATACATCTGTTTATTTAACTTAAACTAGAAATATATATTATAAGTCTAGCTTCAGAAATTGAAATTCAAACTTCTTCTTCTTCGTTGGAACAGGCGCGACACCATGGCCATGGCAAATTCGAACTTCTTCATTTTTTGATCAATTTTAAAAGTTTAAAATGCCATTTTGTCTAGATTTTTGCCACGATTTTGAACATGTATTTTATTAACATTATTAATCAAAGATTAACGTGAATTTTAACAATCCCAATTTGAACCCTAACTGAAAAAGTGATTAATTCTTTAAGCACAGTTGATTTTAGTTCAAATTAAAGACCCAGATAGCTTTAGTGATTGGATATTTACATTTTCCTTTTCAATTTTAAAGCTAAAAGTGCATGAATGAAAGAATCAAAGTTTGAAAAACTCATCTCTTGGTATAAAATACCAGTTCGAGTTTGGCTACTTCCAGATGCAAAGTGATGATTGATTAAGCTTCCTTGAACCTCCCTGAGTGTGTTCATACTCTTAGTTTATTCTGAGAGTGGCTGGAACTCTCTGACCAAGTCAAGTTGCAAGTAGCTTAATTTTAAAATTGAAGATGGTGATGGAGCTGTTCCAGAACTTGTTCAAGTGTATGGACAGTCTCTATATGTTGTATAGGATGTGTTTGAAGTGAGAAATCAAGGTTAACACGAGTAGTTTTCTAGTTTAGCAGTTTTGGCTCAAAGCTTGCACAAATGGAGTTTTGTGTAGAAAACTATTTTTTAACTTGTTTCTTGATAGTTTTAAGTTTTAAGCTACTTCTAAATGATGTTTAGAACATGTTAGAAACTTAAGTTCACTCAGATTTTGCAAGGTTTGGAGATTGCAAAATGTCCCTTTTATAACTTAGAAACTTGGATTTCAATAAAGAAAGAGTGAAAGCTTGATTATGATAGCTTTGGTGTCGTTTGAAAATGAGGAAATGACCTCTATTTATACGCCAAGAATTCTGAATGATATGGCATGGTTATCATTGAGGGAAACTTGCAACTTGGTTAAGAGGTAAGAAAGAATCTTTTGCATTTAATGCAAAAGTTACTTTCTTAACCATGGTTAAGTTTTTCTCTTTGATTCAATCCTTTCCTCAATCATTCAAAACTGATATTTATCAGTTATAATCTACCTCTAGCTTGTGACAAGGCTTCTAGAAGGAGAGTTTGTGGGAAAATGACTTAAAGTTCTTGAAAAATGACTTATAATTCATGGTTATGGAGCTCTAAGTTTAATTTTCAAAACCTTAGATACACAAAGTGTTTTTTCAAGTTCTTGACATTTTGGAAAGCTTGTAACAAGGGCTACAACTTTCATGTTTTGAGTTTTTTCTGAATCCAAATGGATCTAGGTGAAAAATGGCCTAGAAAGTGAGAAAAAAACCATGTTTCTTAACACTTGAAAATTTTTCTAAGTGTTAGAAATTTTTCAAATCTTGACTTTTTGTTGACTTTTTCACATTTCTTGATCTTTTATGATCATGATGGATTATTTGAAATGTTTTTATGATTGAAAAATTTTGGTCTTGAAAAAGTTGACCAAAAGTCAAAGTTTGACTTTTTTGAGCAGATGAATTTTCATCAATTGATTCAGAATTTGTCTGATGAAGAAACATGGACTTTTGTGATGTTTTGAATCAAGAAATTAGGTTAAGATGTTGCATTGAAGATGTTAAGATCAATCTCCAAGCAAACAGGTCATTCATTGAGCAGAAAGTCAATGATTCACTATCCTCGATCAAAACCCTAATTGGTCGATTCATGATAGATCATGAGAAAAAGTTGGGAATCTGAAGATCAAATGTTGATGATTGATTAAGATAGACCAATTGAGGTGAGTGGAAACTCAAACCCTAATTGATTAGATCTTGAACATATGAAATTTTTAAGAAACCCTGACTTTGACTTCTAGAAGCCACGCACGATCTATTTTGTTCTGAAACTGTTAGTGATTTAGTGATGCATATGTGGATAATGTAAGGTGGTATCTTAGGTCAAAAATTGGGGTATGACAAGTACATCAAGCCTTTACCCCTTGTTTGACAGGCTTTGGAAGCACAAGACCAGAGGCTTGATGCTATTTATGATGAAGAGCCTTTGGGATTCGAGAGAGATCCAGAAATATCAAGCGCAAAGATGCTGGCGCAGAATCCCCTCGAAGAAGTAGATATAAGAGATAGCAGCGCAAAGAGTTACATACATAAGTACTAAACTCAGTCCAGAGTTTAGGAGCAAGGTGATCGAAGTATTAAAACAAAACAAAGATTTCTTCGCCTGGGATTATGATGAGATGCCTGGTCTGAAGAGAGATTTGGTTGAACACCAACTTCCAATCAAGGATGGCAAGAAGCCCATCAAGCAGATGCCTCGAAGGTTCGCGCCAACAATCCTTTAAAAAATCAAGGCATAAATTGAAAGGCTCCATCGTTGCAAGTTTATAAGGACCACAAGGTATGTAGAATGGCTAGCTAATATAGTTTCTGTCATTAAGAAAAATGGTTGTTTAAGAGTTTGTATAGAATTTAGAGATTTAAATGCTGCAACCCCTGAGAATGAGTACCATATTCCTGTAGTAGAAATGCTAATTAACTCAGCTGCATGTTTCAAATATTTGAGTATGTTAGATGGATACTCTGGATATAACCAAATTTTCATTGCTGAAGAAGACGTGCCTAAAACATCGTTTAAATTCCCTTGAGCCTTAGGCACCTATGAATGGGTAGTTATGCCTTTTGGGCTAAAAAATGTTGGGGCAACACATCAAAGAGCAATGAACTCTATTTTCCATGACTTCATCTAATCCTATATGCAGGTTTACATAGATGATATAGTGATAAAATCTGTATTAGATAAGATTCATTTGGATCACCTTCGACAATTATTCGAAAGAATGAGAAAACATGGCTTGAAGATGAACCCTCTTAAGTGTGCCTTCTTTGTGCAGGCTGGAGATTTCCTGGGCTTTGTGGTCCATAAGAAGGGGATCAAAATAAATCAAAACAAGACGAAGGCTATTATGGAGACAAAATCACCTACAATGAAGAAAGAGTTGCAAACCCTCTTAGTCAAAATAAATTTTCTATGAAGATTCATATCCAACCTGAGTGGGCGAACTCAAGCTTTCTCCCCTCTCCTTCGTCTCAAAAAAGGAAGTTTCGAATGGAAGGAAGAGCATCAAGAAGCATTCGAGAAGATCAAAAAGTAATTGATGCATCCTCCTATATTATCACCACCCTTTAGGGATAAACCCATGAGATTTTACATATCCACCTCAGATGTAACTATAGGTAATATGCTAGCCCAGGAAGAGGATAATGGCGCCGAAAGAGCCATTTATTATCTTAGTAAGGTATTAAATAATGCAAAGACTGGATATAGAACTATAGAAAAGCTATTTCTTTGCTTGTATTTCTCTTTCACAAAACTTAAATATTATATAAAACCAGTTTTTGTTTCGTCTCATTTTGATGTTATTAGCCATATGCTTTCAAAGCTAATTATGCACAGCAAAATTGGCAAATGGGCCTTGGAACTCACTGAATATTCCTTATCCTTTAGGCCTTTGAAGGCTATGAAAGGTCAAGTGGTTTCGGATTTCATAGTAGGCCACTATGTGGTTGAGGATTCAACACTAAATTATGTTGAATTACAACCCTGGAAGTTATTCTTTGATGGATCAACACACAAAGAAGGAAGTGGAGTTGGGATTCTTATAATTTCTCCTGAAGGAATTCCAACAAAATTCAAGTATAGATTAGAAGGCCCTCCTTGATCGAATAATGAGGCTGTATATGAAGCACTCATTGCTGGACTCGAAGCTTTGTTGGAGTTGGGGGCAGACAGGGTCAAAATCAAAGGAGATTCTGAAATAGTGATCAAGAAAATAACAAAAGAATACAAGTGCATAAAAGAAAATTTGATCATGTATTTCGTTATTGCCAACAGATTGCTCAAGAAATTTGAATACGTAGATACCAAACACATTCTCAGGGTATAAGGTATCCACAGAAAAGCTTCAATATCTCATCGAAGTAATGGCTACTAGGTTATCCCCCATCACACCTAGAAATTTCGAAATTGGGATGTGCTAGTAGAGAAGAGTTTAAAGTATTGGCCATAAATGTTTTAGCAGACACAGACTGGCGAAGGCCAATAATAAATTATTTGAAAGACCCTTCGATAAACACAGAAAGAAAAATTAAGTGTAGAGCGTTATCCTACGTTAATAGGAAACGAACTGTTCAAGAAAACTCCAGAAGGGGTCTTGCTTAAATGTTTAGGGGAAAATGAAGCATATTTAGCTTTATCTAGCATACACAGTGGGGCATGTGGAGCACACCATGTAGGCCATAAGATGAAATGGTTATTGTATCGATATGGAATGTATTGGCCCACTATGCTCAAAGATTGCATAAAGTTCGCTAAGGGTTGTGAAGAATGTCAAGTTCACGCAGGCATCCAACATTCCCATGCAAGCGAATTGCATTGATCATTAAGCCTTGGCTTTTTAGGGATTGGGCATTAGGTTCATTTGGAGATATTCAACCAACCTCGTCTAAAGGACAAAAGTATATCTTAGTAGGTATAAATTATTTTACAAAATGGGTCAAAGTAATACCTTTGGTAAACGTTGATCAGGAAACTATCATTGAATTTATCCAAAAGCAAATAATTTACAGATTCAAAATACCAGAGAGTATTACAATAGACCAATGATCAGTTTTTACAGGTCGAAAAATGCAAGAATTCGCGAGATAAATGGGTTTTAAGTTGCTGACATCTACACCATATTATGCTCAAGCAAATGGTCAAGTTGAGGCAGCCAACAAGGTAATAATAAGTTTGATAAAGAAACATGTAGGACGAAAGCCAAAGAATTGGCACAAGACTTTTGATAAAGCTTTGTGGACATGTCGAACATCTCCTAAAGAAGCAACAAATACTACCCCATTTCAACTTACATTTGGACATGACGCGGTCCTGCCAGTCAAAGTTCATTTGTAATCAGTAAGAATTCAAAGGCAGGACGAAATCCCTTCTAAGCATTATTGGGAAACGACGATGAACGAATTGGTAGATGTAGATGAAATAAGGCTACACGCTTTAGAAGTTTTGAAAAGACAAAAAGAGAGAGCAGCCAAAGCTTACAACAAAAGGGTTAAAGGTAAGTTGCTTTCAATTAATGATTTAGTTTGGAAAGTTATACTACCTATGGATAAAAAGAATAAGTCATTAGGAGAATGGTCACCATATTGGGAAGGCATGGTGAAAAGACGTTTTGCAGGAAAATGTTTGATGGATGTGATGTCATACACAGTAAAATCATCATGAGTTAGGTTTATCAAAATCACATGTATGATTAAAAAATGGGTATTTCTCTGTATATCGAAATACACATTTTTGAGGGGCAGTTTGTTAGCTGGTGATTTTGATGAGCCATTTGGTTCGAAACAATGGGCTTTATATTGTTTGGACTTTGTTTGAATAAAGGGAGTAAGGTCAAGAGGTTGCATTTTTGGCTGGAAGGCATATAATTTCGAATGAGTTATTGCTGTTGGAAATGTAGAGTTTTTTAAATCTAAGGAGGTTTCGAATTCAAATGAAAAGACTTGAACTAATTGTTCCCGTTGAAAGTTCAAAATTTGAAATGAAGACTTAATCCTTGATAACAGATAATTCGAAATTCGAATATAAGGCGCCATTCCATTGAAGGACTCATGGAAACCATAGATTGCAGAAGCCATGCAATCTTCGAACGTGGCATCTTTTTAGAGTAGGACCGTTAGAGTCGAAATAGTATAAATAGGAGTCTTAGTGTTAGGATTTCGTGTGTTCATTATTGTACAAAAACTCATATACTCAAATTACCAAGTGTAAGGGAAACGAGTTTGCAGAGACATGTACGTATAAAAACACCATTGTTTATTTTCGAAGTTTAAATTAAAAGTTCTTTATCTTTAAAGTTGTTTCGTTTTCAGTTATTCCTTTATTTTTTAGTCAAATTTATACTTTCCGGAAATATTTATTTCTTTGCCAAGTCTTTTACAGTTTTTTTACAAACCATTCACGTCATTTAATTTTTTTTTCCAGTTTAAAGTCTTTTAATTCGAAGTTACTCACAAATTTGTGATTTATTTTGTCAATATCTTTATGTTTCGGTCTACAATTCGTTATTACTTTTGATCGAAGTATGTATAACCTTTAATCGAATCCTTGTTTCATGCCTTTAAGGATTCATGTTCTTAGATAGAATGTTGAATATGAGTAGTAAGTCCAGTTCAAACACCAATACTTAGACACATGTCCTAGGATCATTCTAGTCGATCCTGTAAGTTACCAAAGAGATCATTAATTTGGAAGACTAGCGGTTGTTTACTATAAATTACTGTTAACACACCCGCACCCAACCCTATTCGTTGTCATCTCTATCTGAATTCAATCATATTATTTATATTTTATATATTATATAATCTATAATTATATAGGTTTACATAAAAAAAATATTAATGTATTAGAAAATGAAGAGTCATTAGTGAATCTTTTTATTTTTATATTTTATTGCATAATATATTATTTCATTATCCAAGTACCCAGTCCTAAAAAAATGCACTCCATACATAGAATATACACTTCGTCTCCTCTTTTTCTTTTCTCAATTATCATTGTCTCCTTCATTCATCATCTCTGTACTCATCATCATTACAACAACCACTATCATTTGTTCATTGTGCTTATGATAATTATTTTTCAAATTCACTTTACTTCTATTAGTAATATATTTTTCATTCAATTAATAAATTAGTAGTTATAGATTTACCACACCCACACATAATCAACCACTTGCAGTGAATGACAACGGTACTGTGACAGTAAATTATCGAAAGCATGATAACAACAAATTGTGTGAATATTTATTATTTTCTTACAAAAAAAATTAACAACATGTGTTTTGACTTTTTTTATTGATGCAAGATATTTATTTTAAAAAACGAAAGATGCAAAATATATGTATTTTTTTAAAAAAGAAAAAAAAATTGGCGGCAGAGAGCGGGGAAGCATTCTCCAAACATTCTTTGTCCCGTTGACATTCCAAGACTATGCCAAGTTAATCTTTCTTCTGAGGACAGCACATGGTCACGACAATACTTTCATTTACGACACAAAGATCTAACAAAATCATACCAAGGGACAAAGTTTCACTGATCATTAACTCTTCACAGATGTTAGTGTCTGAGGTCAATAAGGGGGTCTAGAATATTTTGAAACATGTCAAACTACAATTTCACACGATCACTATGGTGCATCACTACATAGGTAAACTTGATGATCAATGTGTATGCAGTCTAAACAAATGTATCTTCTTCTATAATTTCATGTTGATGTTCGAATTTTAAATATGAATGTAAAATGAACTGAAGAGGAAAAGTAGATCAAATTATAAATTAGATAATATTGAAAATAAATGATTAAGAATTAATTTCATGTTGATGTTCCAATTTTTTAAGTTTTTTTAAGCCCGACCCACATTAAAATATAGGGCTTGTGGATCAGCTCGATGAATTTGACCTATTTTGACAGCTATCGTGCATAACTAAGGTATTTTCCTAATTTTTATGTAAATTGACTACGTATTGTTATGTATGTATTTTTATTGACATATTACCTTTTTTTCTTAAAGGTCTATTGTTCAAAAAATCTTACGGAATGTCAGATTTATAACCGAGTTTGAGTCAAGAACAAAACTGAAGCAAACTTCAGCCAATTTTCAGATTTTAGATTTATAACCGAGTTTGAATCAAGAACAAAATTGAAGCAAACCTCAACCAAATTTCAATCAACTTCCTAACTAAGATTGGAGCATGATAATGAACTCCCTAATTTTCCCTTGCTTAGAAAAAATATTTGCACTAAGAAATGCCCTTTTTGATAATTCACTAGCCCTTTTATTCCCAACCAATCAACACCTTCCTTTTGTACACTTGTCAACATGAATTCAAAAATAGCATTGATGTATATTTGGTACCTTCTATTACCCGGTTCTTCCAATGTTGCACGGTTACTCACACTCTTCCTTATACTTTCATTTCCCTCTACACTCTTTGTACTTGTCTTCCCTCTTCTCTCTCATTTCGGAACATCACCATCCTCAAGCCCTACCCTCTTACCTAGCCGCTCCACACTACCGTGAAGTTCCGGCCCGAGCTTACAGGTGAGCATGTCCTTTGTTTTCCTTCTCCTTGTCATCTTCGATCAATAACATTTTTATTTCATTTGTTTTGCCCTTTTGTCATGTGTAATCCATTTTGTGTTCTTCGTCAGTTCTGTTAAGTTTCTTCTTCACTGTATGGCCATTGATTTGTTCATGTGTTCAATTTGTTGTTTATGTTCTTGCTGAGCTATTATCAACTTATTTTAAAGTAGATTTTTTTACCATTGTTTGTTTATCTATTCGTGTTGTTGTTGATGTTCTTACTGAGCTTTTTCTAACTTTGTTTTAACCTAAGGTGTGAGATATTGGATCGAACTCTATTGGGTTGAAGGATGCTAGAATTATTAGCATCGAATTGGGCTTGTTTGTTATGTCCAATTGGTTAAGTTAGTTTATACCCTAAGTTAGCTTGTAATGGGTATTTGTGATAAAAGCCCATTAGTTTAGTATGTTAGGTTTATTATAAATAGCATACTAGTCTCTCATCATTGCATACTGCAAATCCTAATTTAGGGTGAGAGGGTTATTTGTTATTCTTGTATACTTGTAATCTTGTTTTAAGATAAAGGAAAGAATAGCAGTTAATAACCAATCCTTGTGTTCATCGTGTTCTTCATTCTTTTTCCCTACCTTGCAACAAGCTTATATATATTTGTTTCAAGGCATCCGATTCACAACAAATTGGTGCGGTGAGCATGGAGAAGACGCCTTCGACAAAGTATGAGATTGAAAAGTTCACCGGAGTGAACGATTTCGGTCTGTGGCGCTTGAAGATGAAAGCCCTATTGGTTCAGAGGTTGTTTGAAGCGTTGAAGGAGAGTCGACCATGAACGAAGAGTTGACGGCAGCTGAGAAGAAGGCAATGATACAGAAGGCCCACAACGCAATTTTGTTGAGCCTTGGTGATAAGGTTCTTCGACAGGTATCAAAGGAGACGACGACGGTAGGGTTATGGGTGAAACTTGAAAGTTTATACATGACTAAATCGTTGGTGAATCGACTCTACCTGAAGCAAGCTTTGTATTCATTCAAGATGATTGAAGATAAAGTGTTGGCTGAGGAGTTGGATATGTTCATGATCAGTGCATTTTCATGCACATTATTCCATGTTTGTATCTAATAATTTCCTTGTTTTCCTTTGATTATTTTTATATTTTATATTGTTTTTCTATTTTATTCTATTTTTGCACTTATTTCATTTTCGTATTTAATTTTCAGCATTTGCAGCTTTCGCGGAAACATTTATAACTTGAGCTACAGGAATCGGATTGAGGCGTTTGACCATGCGTTGGAAAGATAAGAGAAAGATCTACAACTCTCTAGTTGTGGCCAAAAGCTGATTCGAACTGTAGCAAGGTTGAAAAAGTCGTTGAAGTTGCAACATTTTTTATATTTAAGTTTTGGGTCATTTGTTTTGGGTCTGGGTTGTGTTTTTGACCCAGTTGGGTTATGACCCGAATCCTTGTCCTTGCTATACCTAGCAGCCGCTACAGTAATTAGGGAGGACCTTTCATTATTCATAAAAAAATACTATTTTGCTTTTGACGATTATGATGAGGAACTAAACATCTAGAGTCGATCTGCTGTATTCAGGTTCCAACACTTGAGATTATTATAATGTTAATTTCAGTTTAATTCCTTTCAATAATATTTTGTGTTATTGTATGCTTAATTCAATTGCATGAAATATATTGATTCAATTTGGTTGATTGTATGATCCTAACTTAGACTCATCGCGTTTGCTTAATTCGTTGTTGTGTCGGATCAATCATGTTTGCTTAATCCATGAAAATTTATCCCGTTTGCTTAATTCGGACAATAGGATCGTACATCTCACAAACTTCACCGCGCTTGTCACTGGGTTTGTATCCAAATAGGAATAGATAATCCGCTTCGGATATTAAAATTATAATAATCGATGATAGTAGGAACTGAATCGGTAGATTGACTTATTTTATAATCACTTATTTTAACCACTTATTTTCTGTTTTTTTCTTAATCGATCATCAAACCAACCCCCTAATTCGATTTACCTTCGGTTAGTAATAATCAAGAATCCTTGTGAGACGATTCGAGTCATTGTCGCTATACTACGTTTTCAAAAATTACTCGTTTTGATTCGCGTGCGACAGCGGATCAAATTGGCGCCGTTGCCGGGGATTCTTGTTGTTATTAACTAATTTTAGAGTCTTAGGAGTAGTGTTCTCGCATTTAGGCCCTAGTTTCCTCACGTTTTTGGCCAATTCGCGTTTAGAGTCGGAAAAAAAACAGGTTTTTAGAAAATTTGTGTCCGATTGTATAATATTTTTGCCTACTGGAAGCAGAAAAATCGTGCGATCAATTCTCCCTTACTCTAGAAGAGTAAGAGACTCCGACGTCAAATTGCCAAATTCATCTTTTTTCTATTTTTAATTAATTTATTACTGTTTTCATAGAGTCGAAAAAAATCAAAAAAAATCTCAAAATTATTATTTTACGTCATTAGATTAAATTTGGTGTTTTTATATTTTTATGAATTTATTTTAATCGTTTTTCTTCTTTCTATTTGATTCTGCATGTTTGGGACATAGTTTGTATTTATGTGTTTGTTGATAAGATGGCTGAACAAAGAAATTTGAGGCAATTAGTTTCCCCTTATATGAACTATAATGGTTTATATATTGACTATCCTACAGGTGATGCACCTTTTGAATTGAAATCTAGTTTAATACATTTGCTGCCTAGATTTAATGGTTTTGCAGGTGAGGATGCACATACGCATCTAAAAGAATTTCAGGTTGTGAGCTATGCACCTCCCAAGCCTTCACTAGAGGACATTGTTAAACAAATGGCTGCAAATAATCTCCAATATCAACAACAAATAGATTATACTTTACTCTGCAAACACAGTTGGACAACTTGCCACTTTGGTGAATGTCATGCAACAAGCTCAAGGATCAAACCAACAACCCTTGGAAGAGAGTTCTTTTTCAAATAGAGTCTAATTCGAAATTGTTGATGATACTTGTAGTGATTTATTTGCAGTGATTTTCCATCATTGTCGGTTTTGACGATGTTTATTCTTGTGATGTTTGTCGACACTAAAATTTGCTCTTTTGTCTTTGAAATTGAGGCCTTGCAAGTTGATATTCTTACTGCAGATGAGGTTGCAAATGAAGTTGTTCATGTAGATGAAACTCTCGACACCCACTGCCGGAACAAACCATCCATCGAACAACCACCTTCCCAAGAGTCAAACAAATTCTGAAAATCTTAAATATGCTTATTTAGAGATGAATGAAAAGCTACATTATAATTTCTTCTAACCTTAATTTTTATCAAGAAAATAAGATTTTGCAGGTTTTGAAGAAGCATAAGAAGGAGATTGGGTGGACTTTGGCCGACATTCCCAATATTAGCCCATCCATGATTTTGCACATGTTCTCAATTGAAGGGGAAGATGAAACAAAAGTAGTGAGGAAGCCCTTCAATCTTTTGATCACCGATGTTGTTGAAAAGAAGATCACGTGCCCATTCGACACTTTTACTTATCGAAGATTCTTCTTTGATCCTGGAATAAAAGGCGAAGGCAGTGATAAAATTCTCAAGTTTAATGGACATTACCCAAAACTACTCCATGAGAGCTCCACTTTGGAAGAAGAGAATGTAGAAGATCTGTCTTTGAGAAAGGATGCTTATGTGATTACTTATCCTCCTTGACTACTCGGGTGTGTTCTTTCCTTTCTCTCTCTCACTCCTATTTAGTAGTTATGTCTTTTCATTGAGGACAATGCTTGTTTTAAGTGTGGGGGAGAGAATCCTTTGTTTTATTTGCTTTTGTTTCCTGTTTTCTTGTTTTGTTTTGTTTTTAGTTATAAAATAAATTGCATCTGGTTTGAAAGTTCTGGGGTTAGAGATTAATCTGAGGTTAGTTGTGGAGACTTGGAAAAAGTTCATAAGATCGGTATCGTCTTAACACTGTAAGTCTCCTGCATATGGAAATTGATTTGAATTCTTATTATGTTTTAGCCTTGAATTCTCATTCTCTGACAGCTCTTGAGTAGTTTATTTCAGCAGTCAGCACCATCTCACACACACTCTACGCAAGGAAGCTGATGAATATAAATGAGTGTTCCAGAGAAAAAAATTTAAAAGAGGAAGAAAAAGGAATGCGCCTTCTAAGTTTGGTGACCCTCACCCGGTCACTTAACCCAACGGTCGTAGAGCCTACAAAAAAGAGAGTTGATAATAAGACTCGTTGTTAGTTGGTTCGGGTTCTGAACTTGGTAGGGCGGACTACGATCTGATCCCCCACAACTACAACTGAGTAAGCAAAGGGTTATGCCACGTAAGTACCAGAACCCCACGCAAAAAGGATCAGAGTCACTAACCGGTCGCTTTGCTATGAGTGTGTGGAGATAATGGGCTTAATGTGATTGCGCCTGAACGGAAAAGAGTAAAAAGGAGGATGAGTAAGTTAGGCTTTAGCATAATAATTTTATTTGAATTGGATTCTATATTCAGGAGATAATATTAGTGTTTCTATGATATCCTTAGTGTGTAAGATTAGTACCTATTGATGCAATCTTAACCGAAGAGGAGTTTGTAGCCTAGAACGAGTAACGATGATGCTTTTGTGTTTCTTTTACTTTACTTTGCTCGGTGCAAAAGTTCAAGTGTGGGGGAATTTGATCAGTGCATTTTCATGCACATTATTCCATGTTTGTATCTAATAATTTCCTTGTTTTCCTTTGATTATTTTTATATTTTATATTGTTTTTCTATTTTATTCTATTTTTGCACTTATTTCATTTTCGTATTTAATTTTCAGCATTTGCAGCTTTCATGAAACATTTATAACTTGAGCTACAGGAATCGGATTGAGGCGTTTGACCATGCGTTGGAAAGATAAGAGAAAGATCTACAACTCTCTAGTTGTGGCCAGAAGCTGATTCGAACTGTAGCAAGGTTGAAAAGTCGTTGAAGTTGCAGCATTTTTATATTTAAGTTTTGGGTCATTTGTTTTGGGCACTGGTTGTGTTTTGACCCATTGGGTTATGACCAATCCTTGTCCTTGCTATGCCTAGCAGCCGCTACAGTAATTAGGGAGGACCTTTCATTATTCATAAAAAATATTATTTTGCTTTTGACGATTATGATGAGGAACTAAACATCTAGAGTCGATCTGCTGTATTCAGGTTCCAACACTTGAGATTATTATAATGTTAATTTCAGTTTAATTCCTTTCAATAATATTTTGTGTTATTGTATGCTTAATTCAATTGCATGAAATATATTGATTCAATTTGGTTGATTGTATGATCCTAACTTAGACTCATCGCGTTTGCTTAATTCGTTGTTGTGTCTGATCAATCATGTTTGCTTAATCCATGAAAATTTATCCCGTTTGCTTAATTCGGACAATAGGATCGTACATCTCACAAACTTCACCGCGCTTGTCACTGGGTTTGTATCCAAATAGGAATAGATAATCCGCTTCGGATATTAAAATTATAATAATCGATGATAGTAGGAACTGAATCGGTAGATTGACTTATTTTATAATCACTTATTTTAACCACTTATTTTCTGTTTTTTTCTTAATCGATCATCAAACCAACCCCCTAATTCGATTTACCTTCGGTTAGTAATAATCAAGAATCCTTGTGAGACGATTCGAGTCATTGTCGCTATACTACGTTTTCAAAAATTACTCGTTTTGATTCGCACGCGACAGCGGATCAGTTCAACAAGCTGATTCTTGATCTTGAAAATATTGATGTGAAGATCGATGATGAAGATCAATATTCTTTGTTGCCTTGCCGATCACATGCCCACTTCAAACTCTCTTGTATGGAAGGAGTCCCGACCTTTGAAGAGGTTCAATTAGCCTTGTATTCAAGGACTTGAATGAACGAAAGGAGCATAAACCTTCGATGGTTGGTGAAGGTTTGACCGTTAAAGGAAAATTCTTGAAAGGATAATAAGTTCAACAAGAAGAAAGGTAAAAGTCAGAAGTTTTATGGTGAAGCATCTAGTATTCGATGCTATCATTGTAAGAAGGAGGGTCACACAAGAAAAGTGTGCCCGCGCTGAAAATCATGGAGGAAAGGATAATGGCAATGCGCTATTGTTCAAGATGATTTCGACTCATCCGATGTTCTTGTGGTTTCGAGCAGAACTCGTCAAGGAATGGATTATGGATTCGGGTGCACTTGGCACATGACTCCAAACAAAGACTTGTTCGAGGAATTATGTGATCAAGATGGTGGATCTATATTGGGAAACAACAAAGCTTGCAAGATTGCAGTGTGGGATCCGTGAGATTCAAACTCCATGATGAGTCAATAAGGTTATTGATCAAGTCGTATGTACTGATTTGAAGAGAATTTGATTTCTCTTGGTGAATTCGACAAGAAAGGATATGTTTTCAAGGAGAGAAAAGTATTCTAAGAGTCATGAAGGGTCAAGGAAGTCTTGAGAGGCGTGAAGAAACAAGGCTTGTATACCCTTGTGAAGTTGTAAGTGGTTCGACAAATGTTGCATCCACGAAACCTTTGTCGAAGAATCGCACATGAGATTAGGCCATGTCGTGAAAGGGCCGTCGAATTGGGAAACAAAATTTGCTTGGTGGAGACAAAGTCGAAAAGTTAAAGTTTTGTGAACCACTGTACTTGGAAAATCTTGCAGAGTGAAGTTCAACAAAGGCAAACAAAGAACACATGGATCCCTTGATTACATCCATGCCGATGTTTGGGGGCTAAGGTGTCCATCACATTCGGGAGCAAGGTATTTTCTATCCATATTAGATGACTATTCCGAAAGTTATGGGTATTCATTCGAAGACTAAGGATGAAACTTTGAGAATTTCAAAGGTTGGAAGACTCGGTCGAAACCAAATTGGCGTAAAGGTCAAGAGGTTGAGAACATAATGGTCTTGAATTTTGCAATGAGGCATTCGACTTTTGTGTTGCCTCGGTATTGCAAGACACGAACTCTGCAGCACTCCACAACAAAATGGTTTGGTGAAAGGTTTAATCGAACCATCTTGAGAGAGTTAGATGCATGTTGACTAGTCCGGATTAAAGAAGGTGTTTTGAGGTTTTCGACCGCAACATATCCGATAAATAGATGTCCTTCGATCGCGTAGATATGAAGACACCAAGAAGTTTGGTCGGGACATCCACCAAATCTCGACAAACCGAGAGTATTTGGTCTAGCCTATGCTCACATTAGGCAAGACAAGGTCGAACCTAGAGCTCTTAAATGCATGTTCATGGGATATCTTGAAGAGTCAAAGCTTATAGGCTATGGTGCCTAGAGTCGTCACGTAAGAATTATCACCACGAGATGTTGTTTTCAATGAAGTGAAATGGCTTTCAAGAAAACGGATGATGTTGGTCGGCGTATATCCGATGAAGAGTCGAACAGTAGATATTCTGCTGAGGTGGAGCATGTTGATGCCGAATTGCATATCCCGATAAAGTCGAAGAAGCAGATGATGTTGATGAAGTTGAGGAAATTGTTGATGACTATCTATTAGCAAGAGATAGGACACGAAGAGTCATCAAACCACCTCAAAGGTTTGGGTATGCAGATCTTATAGCTTATGCCTTAATCTCTGCAAGTGAGGTTTTGGACGAAGAACCAAGAGACCATAAGGAAGTTATGAGGAGTCGAATAAGACCGAATGGTCAAGGCCATGGATGATGAGATGAAGTCTCTTCGTGATAACAACACTGGGATTGATCAAGAAACCGCTAGAGCCAGTTAGTCTTGTAAATGGATTTTCAAAGTTAAGAAAGGAATCGAAGGTGGCGCCGAAAAGATACAAGGCAAGGTTGGTTGCAAGGGTTTCACTTAGAAAGAAGGTATAGATTTCAATGATGTGTTTTCTCCTGTGAAGCATAGGTCCATTCGAATGTTGCTTGCCATGGTGGCACATCGATCTTGAATCGAACAGATGGATGTGAAGACTGCGTTTTGTATGGTGATCTAGATGAAACAATCGATGAGGCAACCAAGGGTATGTCGAAAAGGAAAGGAAGATTATGTGTGCAAGTTGAATAGATCCTTATATGGCTGAAACAATCTCCTCGACAAGGAATAGAGATTCGACAAATTCATGACACACATAAGTTTCGTTAGAAGTCAGTTCGACCACTATGTTTACTTCAGATTTCGTCCTGGTAATTCATTTGTTATTTTGTTGCTTTATGTTGATGATATTCTCATAGCAAGTAACAATGTCGAAGAGGTATTGAGGGTGAAGGTGAACTCAATAAGGAGTTCAAATGAAGGATCTAGGAGCTTCCGATTCTTGGAATTGACATTCAAGAGATAGAAAGCAGTCGAAGTTATGCTTATCTAAGGAGGCATATTTACGAAAGGTTCTCGAAAAGTTTGGTATGTCAAATTCGAAGCCTGTTGTGACTCCAACAAACCCTCTATTCAAGTTGAGTATTGATCAATGTCCCAGTACTGAGGTCGAAAGAACTTATATGAATAGCATCCCATATGCTAATGTAGTAGGTTCTTTGATGTATGCTATGGTTTGTACTAGACCCGACATAGCATATGCAGTAAGTCTTGTAAGCAGGTACATGGCGAATCCTGGAAAGGCTCACTGGGAAGCATTGAAGTGGATTCTAAGGTACATAAATGGGTCTTTGAACAGAGTCTTAATTTATGGTGGAGCCTTTGGTGAAGATAGTAAAGCAACAATCGAAGGATATGTCGACTCTGACTATGCAGGTTGTATGGATTCTAGAAAATCTATTTCTGGATATGTTTTCACTATGTTTGGTACAACTATTAGTTGGAAAGCAACACTTCGAAGGTTGTTGCATTATCAACCACCAAGCGGAATATATTGCTTTAATCGTCGTGAAAGAAGCATTGTGGCTTGAAGGTTTTGCTAAGGAGTTGAAAATTCAAGGGAAGTTATCATAAATGTGATAGTCAAAGTGCAATACACTGTCAAGAATTCACTATCATGAGCGAACCAAGCACGTTGATGTGAGGTGTATTTCATCGAGGGGTAATCAAGGTGGAGAAGTCCAAGTGTCAAGGTTTCGACAGATCATAATGTTGATATGATCACCAAGACATTGCCTAGTTGCAAGTTTTTCCACCGTATGCATTGATAAAGCGCATGAAGAAAACTAATTGTTAGTTGATAATAGAGTTTGTTCCAAGGTGGAGATTTGTGAGATATTGGATCAAACTCTATTGGGTTGAAGGATGCTAGGATTATTAGCATCGAATTGGGCTTGTTTGTTATGTCAAATTGGTTAAGTTAGCTTGTACCTTAAGTTAGCTTGTAATGGGTATTTGTGATAAAAGCCCATTAGTTTAGTATGTTAGGTTTATTATAAATAGCATACTAGTCTCTCATCATTGCATACTGCAAATCCTAATTTAGGGTGAGAGGGTTATTTGTTATTCTTGTATACTTGTAATCTTGTTTTAAGATAAAGGAAAGAATAGCAGTTAATAACCAATCCTTGTGTTCATCGTGTTCTTCATTCTTTTTCCCTACCTTGCAACAAGCTTATATATATTTGTTTCAAGGCATCTGATTCACAACATAAGGTTTTCCGACCATTTATGTATTGATGTATTCATGTTGTTGTTTATGTTCTTGCTGAGCTTATTCCAACTTGTTTTAAGCCATTGTAATGTTTATGTTTTGTTGCTGTTGTTTATGTATGAAAAGTATGATTTATGTATTCTTGCTTAAGTATTTTAAACTTGTTTTAATCTCACCTGTGCCATTTTAATGCTTGTGCTTTGTTGCTGTTGTTTTAACCTCAAGTTTTCTCACCATTGTTGTATTGATGTGTTCATGCTGTTGTTGATGTTCTTTCTGAGCTTTTTCCAACTTGTTTTAATCTCAGGTCTGCCATTGTAATGTTTATTTTTTGTTGCTGTTGTTTATGTATGAAAAATAAGATCTATGTTTTCTTGCTTAAGTATTTTAAACTTGCTTTGGTTTATGCAAGTAAGATCCATGTGCTATTGCTAAGATATTCTCTGGTTGTTTTAATGTCACTTCTTTGAAGCACAATGTCAAGACCACCCGTTTTCATCACCGATTTGAAGCCAGAAAACAACGTTTGGAAACTTGATGTTCGTGTTGTTGGCATATGGACCGTTAAGGAGTGAAATGGAAAACAACATCTTGAAGTCGTCATTCGAGATGCAAAGGTTACGGTTTTACCTTTAATATATTTGATAAGTAATTTTTTCCAGATACATGTTATTACCCGTGCACGAGAATTTGAAACCTGGAGAATTCCTTACTGGAAAACAATACTTACTTTGTTTATAATGGAGAACCTCTGATCAATGACCTTCCCTTGAAAGTCTGTGACAACAACCACAAGTTGTTGTTAAACCGTTCTACGACCATCACTGCAACAGATCTGCCAGAAATCCCCCAACACACCTTCAATTTTAAGTATTTTCAAGATTTCTTACTTGGAAAGTTTGATGTCGATCGTTTATATGGTAAGTTCAGTATAACAATTTCACCTTAATACAATTTATTGGTTAACTATATTAACCATTTTGGGTTTATGCAAAAGATGTCATAGGTGTTGTCCAGCAAGTTGTTATGACTTAAGTTCCTGGAGCTGGGAAAAAGACTTGTTTTAACCTGACTGTATCGGATGACTGGTAAAACCATCAACATTCTTGATATACCAACATTTATGTACTTTGCATTTTTTTTGCAATAACAACGTTTTTTTTCTATTAAGTGGAACTGAATTGGATGTGACGTTGTGGGAATCGTATGCGTCGCAATTTATGTCGTACAAGGATGACAACGGACAACTGGTCCTGATTCTCACTCATGCATGGTGTCGTCAAAGTTCATGTAAATTCCTTTGATTATTGTTTTTGGTTTAATAATGTTGCAGATTCTATGTTTTTGCCCTTGACCTCCTTTTTTTCAGCTTGCAATTAGCCTCTGGAAAACTAAACCTGTCAAATGCTTGGAATGGTTCAGAACTATATTTGAATCTTGAACATCCTCAAGTTGCAGACTTCAAGGCCAAGTATATATTTAAATGTGCATTTTTTCATTGAATACCATTTTCGAGTACATTTACTTTCAATGACTATTTCTTCTCTCTTGCCAGATTTATTGAAGGAACTCCGACTCAGGATGCATCTCAGAGTACATCACTCAATTCATGCTCACAAGGTGGATTTGATGACAGGTCATTTTCCTTTACAAAGGATGTCGTGAGCATTAGAGAAATCACCACTCTGCATGAAGTAAGTAGTTTACCTTTGCCAATGTAGTTGTTATTTTAATAGACTCAATTGTGTCATGCCCTATATTTTTTCAATTTTGTAGGAATCCTACTGCAATGTTGGGACGGCCGTTAGGTTCAAAGCCAATCCATTTGCTCAAACAATAAGTCAACTCCTAACACAAAGTATGACTTTACTCTATCTTTAAAGATGTATTCATGTCACCAATATTCTTTATCACCCTAATTGGTTTTTTTGTTACAGGTACAAGATTGAAATTGAGGTTGAGCATGAAAGGTCTGCTGCTAATTTTGTCTTCTGGGACAAAGTATGTATCCCAATTGTTGGTATGAATGCTCATGCTCTAAGACAGCTTATGAATCAGGTTTGTCGTGAATTCCCACGACTCAATGTTTGCATATTAACATCCATAATTATTCATAAAATACTCATTCTTTTTGTAACATCTGGTTATGAGGTTGACAAATGCAGTTTACGCCAGTAGCATTCTCTATTACTTTTTTATGCAGCTTAATGAGATGTCAATCCATTTTTGGCAGGCCAGCATTAACACCCTATTAAATATAATATCCATTCTATAACAAATAACAAATATTAGAACAAATATTTTAACACTCCACCACGCTCTCACTTAAGATGCTTATGTGCATGGTTACGCTCACTTAAGATGCTTATGTGCATGGTTCTCTCTATAATTAATGTTATATATATAGGCCGACCTATAAAATTTTATAAGTTTTTTTAATAGCCTAAGTCTGGCCTATTTAATTAAATAGACTTTTAAAAAAATCTAAGTTTGACATTTTTAAAAAATAAGTCTGGCCTGGTCTCATATACACTAGGCCATAGGCCCTTGTAGGTTGGCCTGACCTATTCTCACCCCTAAATACAAGCTTCGGAAATAGCATAGGTAATGATATAATTCACCCTTCATGACAAACAATAAACTATTTTTTTTCATATTAATTTTATTATATTTTTACTTGTATCACTCTATAGTTTATGCTACTTAATTTTACCTAACATTTTTATTTTGCCATTTTCAGGATGCCGCTCATGTACACCGAATATGATCTCACTTTTTATTCATTAGTTCTTAAGCTAACATTTCTGTAATAACAATATTATCTATATTTACTACGTTTAATACATTACACTTTAAATATAATGTTTGACTCAAATACTATCATGTCGTTCCTATATAATTGTTTAAACTCACCCGTGCGCCCGCACGGGTCTTCAACTAGTTTGTTTTTAGAGTTCAAGCAAGCACGCTCAAACATCGCAATGCATTTCATGAATCATGGGACATGCCAAATACGTGGATGAAAAACAAAATATCCTGTATCCAGCATGCCCTCAAATCATATAAAGCATTCACTGGTCAAATACAGTTTACAAATATCGGAAGACACTTGGAATGAAGCAGGTGTCAATGTGAATTATGACCACAGACAATTATGTAAAACACCACACCTGTATAATACAAATCCATTCACATCACCTGATACTTATGGGACATGCCAAATACGTGGATGAAAAACAAAATATCCGATCCAAAGATGCCCTCAAATCATATAAAGCATTCACGGGTCAAACACAGTTTACAAATATCGGAAGACACTTGGAATGAAGTAGGTGTCAATGTGAATTATGACCACAGACAATTATGTAAAACACCATACCTGTATAATACAAATCCATTCACATCACCTGATACTTATGGGACATGCCAAATACGTGGATGAAAAACAAAATATCCGTATCCAAGATGCCCTCAAATCATATAAAGCATTCACGGTCAAACACGTTTACAAATATCGGAAGACACTTGAATGAAGCGGTCAATGTGAATTATGACCACGCATAATTATGTAAAACACCATACCTGTATAATACAAATCCATTCACATCACCTGATACTTATGGGACATGCCAAATACGTGGATGAAAAACAAAATATCTTGTATCCAGCATGCCCTCAAATCATATAAAGCATTCACTGGTCAAATACAGTTTACAAATATCGGAAGACACTTGGAATGAAGCAGGTGTCAATGTGAATTATGACCACAGACAATTATGTAAAACACCACACCTGTATAATACAAATCCATTCACATCACCTGATACTTATGGGACATGCCAAATACGTGGATGAAAAACAAAATATCCTGTATCCAGCATGCCCTCAAATCATATAAAGCATTCACGGGTCAAACACAGTTTACAAATATCGGAAGACACTTGGAATGAAGCAGGTGTCAATGTGAATTATGACCACAGACAATTATGTAAAACACCATACCTGTATAATACAAATCCATTCACATCACCTGATACTTATGGGACATGCCAAATACGTGGATGAAAAACAAAATATCCTGTATCCAGCATGCCCTCAAATCATATAAAGCATTCACTGGTCAAACACAGTTTACAAATATCGGAAGACACTTGGAATGAAGCAGGTGTCAAATGTGAATTATGACCACAGACAATTATGTAAAACACCATACCTGTATAATACAAATCCATTCACTTCACCTGATACTTATAGGCTGATAATAAAAATCCAGTTACACTGAAGCTACAAATAACACAATAAATTTCTTTTGTTGTCTTGGGGGGGAGGGGATTAACAGATGTCATCAAATATGTTCTGAAATGGAGTTGCAGCAATCAAAAGCAAGAAAAGCTGATGATGGTACCAATGAGCTGGAAAACTCAATGGAATTGATTACAGTACCCCCAACTTCATCATACATCCAACAACAGCAGTCTACATTTTCAGCTCCTCTTTGGAGAAAACTTCCGAAACTCTTTTAGGGGGCTATAAAGATCAAGATCGATCATCTTGTTTAGCTAGTTGCAACAACCACTTCATTCGCCGAATCATACGATTGCTTCAGGCCAAGTACTTGAACATATTTGGATTTTCTTTGTCTCTTTCCAAGTAGTCCCGAGAAATCAAATCTTCAATCCTCTTCTTAATTGCCTTAACATCAGGCTGGAAAAAAACATGCCATATAATTTTTTTTAGCATTTGAGTGGATAAAACACACAAGATTGCATTTTAAAAGTGATTGAGTATGAAACCTTAAACATGCGACCCAACTGCTCAACGCACTCCATAACTAAATTTTGGTATCCCAAAACTTTCCGACTCTTCATAATACGCACAATTGAAGCATCAATGGCATATCTCCGGTCTTTGTCAACATCCTCAATTACTTTTTTCTTCTCATCCACAGGAGGTAGAGGAATCTACAGGATTTTTTTTAAGCAACAGCTCCACTCAAAAATCGGGTAAAGAGAATAAAGAAAATATTAGAATGCTATTTAAAATAAATTATACCTTGATCCTCCTCATTTTGTCAGTGAACTTTGAATTAAATTCAAAATAATCAGTGGGTGAAATTGTTTTTGTGTTAGGTTCCTTGAGAAGAATCTTATACTTTGCACATGATAAGGAGTGGAGCAGCCTAATGACATCTTCATCCAATAAGTTTAACTGAGTCATTATCTCAGAATAACTCAGTCTATCAGAGGAATTAAAAAGCAGCAATGCTGAAGCCTATTGAAAAATAAGACACCATTGAGTGAGTAGAAAGAAATCCAAACAAAAATTCACTGACATAACAAAATTGTAAAATGATCGGGTGAGGGCATAACAAATACATTATCAAAGGTAATTGTGGTAAGCGATATAACCTGGTAGGTTGTGACAACAAGCTCCACAGTTTTTGGGTCAAATTTCCCACTTATGTTGCAGGTGCCCAAGGAGTAAATCCATGTAAGTTTTCTGTGCTTTGTTTTAGTTTGATAAAATTCTTTGAAAACTTCAACGCACTTAACCTGAGGGAGAGAGAGAGAGGGGTATTAATTATACACAGAAATTCAGGTTTAGTTTCCGTCACTGAACATCAAATTCTAGATTGCTATATCAAGAGGGATCCAGCTTTACCATTTCTGCAGGAAGGTTGAGATCAAAAGATTTATAACTAGGCCAGAAGCCAGTAGTTAGAACTGTAACTGTCAAGTCTATTCCAGGGTCTGCATTAGGATTATTGTTTAAATACTCCTCAAAGCTAGTTTGATTCTCCTTTGCCAGCGTCAAATCTGTAACCTGGTGGGAAGAAAAAAAATCTTTTAAATTTTCTTTTACCAGCCAACAAAAAGAAAAAGCAACTAGTAACAAATATTTGAAAACCTACCATTCCTTCCATCTTCGAGGTAAACTGTCCTCCACACTGTTGCTTCAATTTTGTCAAGATACTTCTCTCGTGATCATCATTGGCACTCTTGTCAAAAAGAAGCCTTCGAGCAAGCTTTTTCCTGAAAGCAACCAAACAAGAACCCTGTATTAATTTCTTTTTCGAAACATTTTATTCTTACATGAATAAAATGGCAATTTTGATTTTCAGACATGGCCACAGAAAATTGTTCGCCGCTTTCAGGCAAAACAACATAATAAATAGCATCAGGTATTAATTGAGTAAGCCTAAGTTCTAATAAATGCATTATGAGTTTTTACAAAAGATCAGACATTCCAATTATAAATTGTTCTTTCTTAAATATCATGTGATACTACTACATTTCAAAACTATAGAGAATACTTAGGAAACTATATTTTATTTAGAGAGTGGGGAATAAACCAGAAATAAGTTTCCATTTTCCCATTCCTTTCCATATTTTCCCTCGACATTACCTATTTCATTTATTTTAGCAAACCATTCATCTCAGTTATGTCAAGAACCAGCTCATCTAATAGATTATAGATAGGTGAAGGCCCAAAGTTGGTTTTATATCTCTTAAAATGATTGCTTAGGCAAGTCTGTTTTGGCTTAAAATGTGGGAAGACACCATGATTCAACTAAAGGAATAGAAGTGGCAAGAATTGACTCCTAATCAATTGGTCATAATGGCTCTAAAATACTGTCCTGAACCAAGTCTCCAAGAACCAAGTGATTAGGCGAAAGCCCAAGGTTGTTATATTAATGTGTCTAAAGTTAGGGGAAACAACTTTTCAATGAGACACAATTTAACTCTTAGGCTTTGTTTGGAGGAGAGGGGAAGGAAGGGCTTAAAAGGGAGAGGGTTTGAAGAAAAAATAGATAAACCTTAACATTTTTTAAGATGGTGTTTTTAAATGAATGTTTATCATTAATATACTTTTAATTTTCAAAATATTAACAACACAGGTTATATTTGAAGAATTTACCTAGCCCCTCTTCCAATACAATTTTTGAGTTCCCCCAAAGTAGGGGGATTTTGTATTATGAATAAAATCACTCCCCAACCCTCCACCTAAATCTATCAATCCTTTCTGCTCCACCCTTTCCTTTTTTCAAAATCTTCCTCTATAAACTCCCAACCAAAGCCTTAGAAAAAACCGAGAACTATAGCAACCATTTCAATGAATCAGAAATCATCAGACATACACAGCACTGGAAGTAAGTACTAAAAAATGAAGATCGAAGACCAGTGAAATTTTCTTATTTGTCTAAACAACATATCACCCAAAATTTTGTCTTCTCATTTTCTTATTTGTCTAGACAACATATCACCCAAAATTTTGTCTTCTCTTAAAAATTACCTGTAGAACTCAGCAAACAAGTCTTTGTCACTAATATAGGCAAGCAGCTTTACCACCTGCAGATAGAACAAAACAAATACCAGTCAAAATGGCATATATCCAGTTTATAGAAGTAGAAGTGTAAACGTTGTGGACTTGTCAAATCCGCATACATCAAATACATAAAACAAAAATTATAAGTGTTGTGAACCTTTTCAAGAGTTTCTTCAATGGCTTCATCACTCAATTTTTCACTTCCTCCTTTCTTGAGAATGTTATCACAAAAAGTGGCAAGAAGTTCTGCACTAGAGTTTCCAGCAACACCTTTGTTGCAAAAGACCTCAAAAGCCTCTTTAAGAGCCTATATGATTAAATCTTTCAGATTTACATGCACATCAATCAAACATATGTAAAATAAAAACCATTCTCAAGACAAAACCTTGTGGAAAAGAGTGTGATTCTGGAAACAGGAGTTCACATATGCCAGGTACTTGTCATGCAACTCAATCACCTTCCGAACAAAAACCTGAAGAGACAAATTTCAGTTTCCATTGATGAAAAAATTTGTAGTTAAATTATAAAATGAGAAATTTCAAGAATCACCTGGTCCTGCGTACTAACAATATCTTTTTTATCTGCCTGTAGACATTATCAATTAAAAAGATAAAATAGAAAGGTCAGTAGCAAACATCAAATCACAACTTCAGCAGTACATGTAAGTGACTCAATTAATGCATCAATTTGTCATGAAAGCAATTCTAAAATCATTTCATGTTTACCATGCCCTGAAATCTGAATAGAAAAGACAATATGGACCCCGAGTAAAAAAATTGAAAAATAATTGTGAACACTTAAATATTGCAAAATAAGCATACACTAGTCTTTCCTCAATTATTGCAATTAGAAATTAAATCTTTTCAACCTGAAAAAAACAAAATTGTAGAATTGCTAATTCAGGCACATACCTTTTTGTTACTAGCTGCATCTTCGGCATGCTTCACCAATGCCATGCCTTCGGTGGTAACATGCTGGGAAGAGGGAATAAGATAAAGATGTGCAAGCAAGTAAGAAAGCAGAAACAGACAAGAACCCGGAGTTTTAAATATGTTTACGTTATCAAAGGAAGGAAAAGCATAAAGATAAGTTCACTGCCACCAACCTGCTTGAATATGCTAGATACAGGATCCAAGCCACGGGGTATTTTAGAAAATAGCCTGAACATCCTTGACAAGTCTTCACACTAAACATTTGAAGGAAAACATGAGAACATCCCATTTACGGTTAAAATTTATCTTATACATTACAATTAACAAGTAAAAAGAATTCCATGCATACCTTATCATCTCTAAGTAGAGCATGACATCCAGAGTGTTCTTTCTCGAGGAGCTGACTTGCATACACGGACAACAGCTCATTTTGAACTTTCTAAGAGAAAATTTTCCAGGAGAACAAAGGGAAACAAGGGAAAAGTTTAGAAACAATGAATGCAGCCAAAAGAAGTCCATTATAATATGTAATAGATTTTTTGTAAGTTGCCTAGCAATCTACTCAACATAGCAAAGACTGAATAGGTGGAATGGTATAGAATATCAAAAAGTCAAGAACAAACCTCCAATAATTTTGGCTCACTACTAGAGTGCAAGTAATGAGCAACCCTATCTTTCTCTCTTCTTAAGCACTCCTCAGCCTGTTGTAGAAAACACAGGATCAAATAGAGGACAGAGATACAAATGAAGAAACCAAATCACAGTAAGCAGAAAATGGAAACCAAATTACAGTAAGCACAAAATGGAAACCAAATTACAGTAAGCACAAATGAGAAACCATACCTTGAGCATATAATCAGGACAAGAATCTTCTAGGATCCAGTTTGAAGCCTTTCGAGAATAATAAGCAGAAGTGTCTTTTAGCATGTCAGCTTCAAAATCAGTTTCATACTGGTCCATTTTCCCCATTCCAATTTCAACAAATATATCTAATACATTCTTTAATAGAGCTCGATCAATTTGCTCTCCCTCGCGTTCTTGATCAATCTTTGAATAAAAAAGGATTAGTTGATATGAATTGGTAAACATAAATAACCTACCATACAAAGAAAGGCAAACATACAAGTGAAATAATTGCATCTCTCATTTTCCCATGTAGTTCCTTGTAAACCTGTAAATAATAAAAATCGTAATTTATTTCGTAATGAAGCAGTATTAAATGCAATGATAATAATAGGAAGACATCAAGATTTGCATTAATACTACAAAGCTTGCCTATGTATTGATATTATGAACAAAAGTAGCTAGTAAAAAGAATTAACACGGCATCATGTAAAGTTCATTATAACATTACCAAATCACGGAAGCAAGCCAACCCAACTTCATTAAGTGGTGGAAGTGACCTCCGGGCAATAAAGTAGCGGTCCAAATAGTGAAAGAAGCGAGAAAGCCACCTCACCATAATTTTATGGTTTGCCCATCTCTTTACAAGTTCTCGTAACATAAACTCATCATGTTTTTCTCTCAAAGAAGGTAACACCTGAACCATAAGGGGAGAAAAAAACTAAATAAAAAGGAAAACAAATGATGGCATTTATAAGCATAAGGATTCTGATAAAAACATTTAAGGCGGACAGACAAGTAGAGAGAGCTCAAACTGATGAAATGAAATGATCAAAATTCAAAACATAAAAAGAGTTACTGACTCATTAAACTTTCAATTGCATGAATCAGTAACATATACCACATTAGACCCAAAATATAAGTTCTCACTGACTAAGTCACATAAAAAACTTGGTACTAGAACTAAATTTGTATAACAAATGCTAGATTTTAAGTTTACCCTTCATAGTATTTATCACTCACTTATTGGTCACAGAAGAAATATGCAAAACAATTAGGGATATTTTAGTAAAGAAATCACTAATATAGTTGAAAATTTGAAGGGGACCTATATAAAAGGGTCTTATATTTTGAGATAGAGGTATATGTTTAAGAAATGAATTCTACCTGTGAATGCCTATCATTAAACTCAGGTAAAATCTCTATTTGGATAAGAGTAAGATAATGTAAAGGTTTACAATTGTAACCCTTTAACTTCCTCTTACTTGCCACATTGATCAATCAAACATGAGAAAGGAAACTATCTTCCATTGTATTTGTTCCCTTTTTCCTTTCCATTCAATTCCATGTCTCTAAAACTTCCTTAACATATGCCCACTACAACACTGCCCCCACTACCTACCAATGAAGCACAAAAATACACCAAGACAAAACAGTAGCATTGACAATTTGACACAGACACCAATAGTAATTTGATAAATGGAATCAAATAGATGTAGCCATGTGTGTCAATGTTGTCCGAATGTCAAACACTCGGAGACACCTTCAACCCCAGAGTCATTTCCCTTGGCTACATACCATTTGTTCTCAAGAACAATACCTAGGCAGATGCCACTAGAATAGTATATTCTTTCCCTTCCCCTTAACTCTAAAATATGATTAGCTGGTTGCACTTAGGATGAAACATTTCAAAACCAAAGTCCAAATCCAATTGCTGCAAGAGTACAAACAACAACAACAAAGCCTTATCCCGCTAATTGGGGTCAGCTACATGAATCAACTTCCGCCATAATGTAAATTGTCGCAAGAGCGTTGGACAAAATATAGCAAACAAAAGATGCGAGTTAATGCAAGCTAAGCTAATAACACCATTACAATACTAAAAACGCAAGACCAAGACCATATAATACATCATAAATAATTTCAAGTTGAATAAAGCACTTAACAGTTAACACCCTACAAGAACATGATAACCAAATGACAGTGATTACTCACAGTTGACACGATGTACTCTTCAAACGCCTCCTTATACTTATCATACAGATGCTGAGAATAATCATGAGGAGGCTTCTGAGTGCACATGTTATAGATGGTCCTGCAATACGATTCATCATACAATAACAGCCATCAAATAAAACATAGATAAACTTGGAATTCGAACAGATAAAAATCTCAAGCAAAAACCATATCAGAATCAAGGATGAAAAAAAAACATACGTATAGAGCATCATGTAATCCTCAGGGCTGAACTGAGGTTCAGGCAAACCTTCAAGAATATTCTTAAGCTTCATGATACCCCTATGCATAAAATCCCATCCTTGTTCTAGGTCGATAGTTTTCCGTTCACTCAACGACATGATAACACGAATTCACCAAAAATCTGCAATCAAAGATTTCCGAATCGGATAAATATCAACATCAATGAAAATCAATCAACAAAAAATTACTCGATTAGAATTATCATAGATTTACGAACAATAAATGCGAAAAAACGATAGCAGTAAAGGCTAGGGTTGGATGATTGAGAAGAAGAAGTTAACAAACCTTGGATGAGATGAATCGGAGAGAGAGAGAGAGAGAGAGAACCCTAAGATGGAGAAAGAGTGAAAGGGGAAGAACGTTGAGAAGAAGGAGCAGGAAAAAACAACACGAGCATTGATCGGAAAAAGAAAAGACAAATGAAAAGTTAACAATATATATATACACACACAGTATTGTAAAACATGATAAAAGAATGTAAGAATTAACCTCTTTTACTTTATCTAATCAATAAAGTTTGATATTTACTACTACTACTAGTAATTAAGAGGTTTGAAGTCAAAAAAATTATCTCATTTCAAGGTAAAAAAAAGAAGAACGTTAAATAAAATATGAGAATATCAAAGAAAACAAATATATATGTATAAAGTGACATAAATTACTTAAACTAGAAGAAATAAAAATAAAAATAAAATAAATGGAAATAAACTTTTTGGTATAGTCAATATAAATAATATAAAAAGTATAAATATAAAAAAACAAATATAGAAAAAAGAATATATTCTTATCTTGGTAATTTAAAAATATTATTTTATTAAATAAAAATGGTGAGAGAAACTTAATAGAATTTATAGAAATGTCATATTGTATTTTTCGTAAATTTTCAGATATATTTGTAATCGATACCTAAACAAAAATAATATTTGAATACGGGAACAAGTCTATTATTGATTCAAATATTTTTATATACGAAAAATAGTATTTATGATTCAAATATTTTTTTTATCTAAAAGTGATATATGAGATAACATCTATTATTGATCTAAATATTTTAACATACGAAAATTTACTATTAATCTAGATATTTTTGTAAACAATGCCTAAACAAAAATAATATTTGTATACGGGAAAAATTCTATTTATATACGAGAAATAATATTTGTATATACTAAAAATGATATTTATACTACAAAATCTTTGATTAAAAAATGGTATACGGAAACAGATTTATTATTGATCTTAATTATGAAGATTTACTTTTGATCCAAATATTTTTTTGTAAATGATACGAAAACAAACATAACATTTGTATACGGGTAAAATGTATTATTTATCCAAAAATTGTAAACGGGAAAAATTATATTATTGATCTAAATATTTTTTATATACGAAAATTTACGATTGATTCAGATATTTTTGTAAACTATATCTGGAAAAAATTGTATGCTGGAAATAAATCTGTTATAGATCTAAATATTATTATATACAACTATTGATTTGGATAATTTTGTAAACGATACCAGAACAAAAATAATATTTTTTACCGGAAAAATATATTATTGATTAAATATTTTTATATACGAAAAATAGTATTGTAAAATTATGTGCGTACCAGATCAGAATCCGTGCGTAGGCACGGGTTTGTTACTAGTTTCAAGGTAAAAAAAGAAGAAAGTTAAATAAAATATGAGAATATCAAAGAAAACAAATATATAGGTATAAAGTGACATAAATTACTTAAACTAGAAGAAATAAAAATAAAAATAAAATAAATGAAAATAAACTTTTGGGTATAGTCATAGTCAATATAAATAATATAAAAAGTATAAATATAAAAAAAACAAATATAGAAAAAAGAATATATTCTTATCTTG
Organism: Vicia sativa; assembly: GCA_021764765.1. Taxonomy (NCBI): domain Eukaryota; kingdom Viridiplantae; phylum Streptophyta; class Magnoliopsida; order Fabales; family Fabaceae; genus Vicia; species Vicia sativa. The sequence continues at coordinate 232,300,725 of CM038796.1, forward strand.
ATAATTTAAAAATATTATTTTATTACTTATGTATTGCATACATTGAATAATGTATTTAAAAAATATCAATAAATAAAAATATTAATCAAATTTTGTATGATTAATTAAATAATTTTAAATTAATATTGGTATTAAATTTTCCATGAATGTCCCTATCTTAATCTTGGGGTTTATTTGGTCAGTTAACCTAAAAAATATACATAAAGATCAATTAAACTTTCAAAATGTATTATGTTAGTGATTTTCATCCAAAAAAACTACGAATTTAATTTTTAATTTTATTTATTTATTTTCTCTAATTTGACAAAAAAAATCAACATATTATATTTTAAAAAGTTACAGAATCAATATAAACTTTTTAAAATAAAAAAAAAGTTAAGATACAAACAAAAAATAATATTAAGCCTTAAATTTTTAATTATTTGTTATATAATTCAAAACAACAACAATATTTCATTTATTAAATGGTTTTGATTAATTATAAAATACTTTTATTTTATTTTGTGTTGTTTCATTCGACTAAAATATGAAACATAATTTTTATTAATTTATTTGACTGCAATTTGAAATATAATTTTTAATTGCTATTAAAAAGTTTTTATTATTTGAATATCTTTTTATTATTATGAAATATATTTATTTTTAATTTTAGAATTTTTAATTTTTTTAATTTTTTTTTTTACTTATCACCACCGGTATAGTCCGGTTCGAAAGTCAGTTCTGACATCAAATGGTTTCTGCCTCCTCTCGATCGCTGTTGTGGGAGATTGAACCGTGATTTTTCCTACCAAATTCAGCGTCAATCACCACTGAATCAACCAACAATTGGTTAAATAAAAAAAAAATATGAACAAATTAATATTATAAATTGTCATGGATTTAAAAATTAATTTTTTTATATATTTTGAAAATAATTCTTTTCATGATCTTTTACTTTAATGTTATCTTATACAAAGTTACTAGTCTTTTTATTAGTTTTATCCTTTTTAACTTTATTTATTTGCTTTTACTTTACTTTTTAAATATTTCTTTCAATCAAATATATGTAACAATAGAAGAATTAAATTATCTCTGTATTTTTTTAAATATAAGTTGTTCAATATTTAAAGAATTGAATCGAGTCTTAGTGTTCTAAAATGAATATTTATTTTTAGAGAAATGCTAACAAATGTCTTTAAAATATTTGAATATCTCTCTAAATATATGAATGTGTTTTAAGTTCATGGACTCAAAATGTGAATGTTTTTAAATATAAGTTCTTTAATATTTAAAGAATTGAATTGTCTTAGTATTCTAAAATGAATATTTACTTTTAGAGAAATGCTAACAAATGTCTTTAAAATATTTTTATATTTATCCCTCTAAATATATTGTATGTGTTTTAAGTTCATGGATTCAAAATGTCAATACTCAAAGAAAATAATAAAAAATCAAATGTATAGAGTAATATGAATGATAATTAATGTACTTTAAAAAAATTGATTTTGTCATTAAAAAAAATACCACTGTAAATTTATTGTCCTTTTATTTATAAATTATAATTTTGGTCTCCTTATTTTAATCAATTCATAAAATCAATCCGTCTATTTTATTTTTAGACAACTTTATTCCTCCTTTTTTATTTTTAACAAAATAAATGATAATATGTCAATTTTTTGAGAAAAATTCTTAAATACACATGAAGTAGTTTGGTACTTATACCTTTAGTGTAAATTAATTAAAAAAATTATTTTATTTTAAAATAAAATTATTTAAAGATGGCATGATAATGAATAACCTTTTGGTATAGTCAATAAAAAAGAATAAATCAAAATAAACTTTTTGGTATAGTCAATAAAAAATAACATAAAAAGTATGAATATAAAAAAACAAATATAGTAAAAAGAATATATTCTTAATTTAATAATTTGAGAATATTATTTTATTACTAAACACTATAATATTGTTTATGTATTACATACAAGAATAATATATTTTAAAAATGGAATTTTTTTTCACCTAGTAATATTCTTTTAGACCCCTTGCAAAAAAATTATAATTCGTAAGTGTATTTGCAAACACATCAATGTGATTTTTATATTTATTTTTGAAGTACACTTGCGAATTCTTCTATCAGCAGAATTTGTAAGTGCATTTGCAAAGTTTGTCATGTGTTTTTTTTTAAATCTAAAGTTAATTCGTAGGTGCACTTACAAATTCTTCAAAAATAAAAATAGGTTCATTATTTACACCATTAATTATAGATTATTATATTTTGTGACATAGAAAAAACAAATAATTATAAAATTAAATATAGATAATATGTATATATGTATTGAAACATACAGATTTTACAATTTATTCGACAATACATTCAAAAAATAATCTAATTACATTCTAATTCTAAAATGCACCAAAAATTTATCAGTGCTAATTTATATATATTTCAATACATATATAACATATTATATATATTTAGTTTTACAATTATTTGTTTTTTGCATGTCCCAAAACCTATAATTAATGGTGCAAATAATAGATTTGTTTCTTTTTCTGCATGATTCGCAAGTGCACTTGCGTATTAAATCTATAAATCACGTTGGTGGTACGTTCGTAGGTACACTTGCGAATATTTTGAATTTTTCGCAACAAATATAAGAGAGGGTACTAGGTGAAAAAAGATATTCCCTTAAAAAACATCAATAAATAAAAATACTAATTAAATTTTATATGATTAATTAAATTATTTTAAATTATTTTTTATTATTAAATTTTGGATTAATGACATTTTTAGTCTTTATCTTAATCTAGGAGGTCATTTGGTCCTTTAACTTCAAAGTTAAAAGTATTTATAAAGATCATTTAAGTATTTAACTCTTTAAAAGGTACCATGTTAACTATTTTCGTCAAATTAACTACAAATTTAACATTTAATTTTTGAATTTTTTGTCTCTAATTGATTAAAAAAAAACTAATATAGAGTATTTTGAAGAGTTAAACAATTAATATAAACTTTTTTAAATTAAGAAATCAAAATAGATGTCAAAGTTAAGATACAGACTAAAAATAAGATTAAGTCTTGTTGTAAATCGGATGTCTTGGAAACAAAGTATTAGCTTATTCTTTGATGATCAAGAAATAAACAAGGGTAGAAAAAAAATGATAAAACAAGAAGAACACAAAGATTAGTTATTAACTGTTATTCTTTCATTTATCTTCAAAACAAGATTACAAATATACAAGAATAATAACAAATAACTCTTTCATCCTAAATTAGGATTTGCAGTATGCAATTATGAGAGAATAGTATGTTATTTATAATAAACATGTTAAACTAATGAGCTTTTATCACAAATACTCATTACAAGTTAACTTAGGGTACAAGCTAACTTAAACAATTGGACATAACAAACATGCCCAATTTCAAAATACTAACAACCCTAGCATTTCAACACCCATATACTCAAACACACTTCAACTACAGTATGGAGCTCTTCGACACTAGCATGTGAACAAACTTTAATGACATGCTCAATCCTATCGAACAGGAGTTACTCTTAGACCCAAAAGAGTTTGATTCAATAGTTACAAATCTCCACCTAGGAACAAACTATATTATCAAAGAACAAACTAGTTTTCTTCATGCATGTTTATCAAATGCATATAGTGGAAAAACTTGCAACTTGGCAATGTTTTGGTGATCATATCAGTAGCATTATGATTTGTCGAAACCTTCAGCACTTGGACTTCTCAATGCTCGATTACCCCTCTGATGAAATGCAGCCTCACATCAATATTCCTGGTTCGCTCATGATAGGCTGAATTCTTCGACAATTATATTGCATTTTGACTATCACATTTAACAGTGATAACTTCACCTTGAATTTTTAACTCTTTAACAAAGTCTCCAAGCCACAATACTTCTTTTACAACTTTAGTAAAAGCAATATATTTCGCTTCAGTGGTTGATAATGCAACAACCTTCTGAAAAGTTGCTTTCTAACTAATTGTTGTACCAAACATAGTGAAAACATATCCAAAAATAGATTTTCTAGAATCCATACAACCTGCATAATCAGAGTCGACATATCCTTCGATTACTGTTTTACCATCTTCACTCAAGGCTCCACCATAAATCAAGACTATGTTAAGATACCCATTTATGTACCTTAGAATCCACTTTAATGCTTGCCAGTGAACCTTTCTAGGATTTTCCATGTACCTGCTTACAAGACTTACTAATGCATATGATATGTCGGGTCTAGTACAGACCATAACATACATCAAAGAACCTACTACATTAGCATATGAGATGCTATTCATATAAACTTTTTCGACCTTAGTACATAAAGATCAATTAAACTTAAAAAATGTAACTTAAAAAATATACATAAAGATCAATTAAACTTTCAAAATGTATTATGTTAGTCATTTTGAACTACCAATTTAATTCTTAATTTTTTAATTTTTTCTCTAATTTGACAAAAAAATTTAATATATTATATTTTAAAAAGTTAAAGAATCAATATAAACTTTTTTAAATGAAAAAAAAAAACGTTAAAGTTAAGATACAAACAAAAAATAATATTAAGCCTTAAATTTTTAATTATTTGTTATATAATTCAAAACAACAACAACATGTCTTTTATTAAATGGTTTTGATTAATTATAAAATACCAAATTTTATTTTATGTTGTTTCATTCGACTAAAATATGAAACATAATTTTTATTAATTTATTTGACTGCAATTTGAAATATATTTTTTAATTGCTATTAAAAAAGTTTTTATTATTTAAGTATCTCTTTATTACTATGAAATATATTTATTTTTAATTTTAGAATTTTGAATATTTTTAAAATAAAGTTATTTACATTAATACATTATGGAAAAAAAACATATGAACAAATTAATACTATATATTGTTATGGATTTAAAAATTAATTTTTTATTTATTTTGAAAATACACAATTCTTTTCGTGATCTTTTACTTTAATGTTATCTTATACGAAGTTACTAGTCTTTTTATTCGTTTTATCCTTTTTTACTTTTTTTATTTACTTTTACTTTACTTTTAAAATATTTCTTTCAATCAAATATATGTAACAATAGAAGAATTAAATTATCTCAGTATTTTTTTTAATATAATATATTTAAAGAATTGAATCGAGTTTTAGTGTTCTAAAATAAATATTTATTTTTAGAGAAATGCTAACAAATGTCTTTAAAATATTTTTATATTTATCTCTCTAAATATATTGAATGTGTTTTAAGTTCATGGATTCAAAATGTCAATATTTTTAAATATAAGTTGTTTAATATTAAAGAATTGAATCGAGTCTTAGTGTTCTAAAATGAATATTTACTTTTAGAGAAATGCTAACAACTGTCTTTAAAATATTTTCATATTTATCCCTCTAAATATATTGAGTGTTTTAAGTTCATGATTCAAAATGTCAATGCTCAAAGAAAATAAAAATAAAAAATCAAATGTATAGAGGAATATCAATGATAATTAATGTACTTTAAAAAATTTGATTTTGTCATCCATAAAATATACCACTGTAATTTATTGTCCTTTTATTTTATAAATTATAATTTTGGTCTTCTTATTTTAATCCATTCATGAAATCAATCCATCTATTTTATTTTTAAACAGTTTTATTCCTCCTTTTTTATTTTTAACAAAATAAATGATAATATGTCAATTTTTTTAGAAAAATTCTCAAACAAATAGTTTGGTACTGATACCTTTAGTGTAAATTAATTAAAAATTTATTTTATTTTAAAATAAAATTATTTAAAGATGACATGATAATGAATAACCTTTAGTCAATAACAAAGAATAAAACAAAATAAACCTTTTGGCATAGTCAATAAAAAATAACATAAAAAGTACGAATATAAAAAATATATAGTAAAAAGAATACATTCTTAATTTAATAATTTGAGAATATTATTTTATTACTAAACACTGTAATATTGTTTATGTATTACATACGAGAATAAATATATTTTAAAAATAAAATTTTCTTCCACCTAGTAATATTCTTTTAGACCCCTTGCAAAAAATATATAATTCGTAAGTGTATTTGCGAACACATCATCAACGTGATTTTTATATTTATTTCGTAAGTACACTTGCGAATTCACCTATTGGCAGAATTCGTAAGTGCACTTGTAAAGTTTGTCATGTGTTATTTTTTTAAGAACCTAAAGTTAATTTGCAAATGCACTTGTGAATTATGCAAAAACAAAAATAGGTTCATTATTTGCATCATTAATTATAGATTTTTAGATTCTGTGACATGAAAAGAAAATTATAAAATTAAATATAAATAATATGTATATATGTATTAAAACATATAGATTTTGCAATATATTCGACAATACATTCAAAAATGATCTGATTACATTCTAAAATGCACCAAAAATTTGTCACTGCTAATTTCTATATGTTTCAATACATATATAACATATTATATATATTTAGTTTTACAATTATTTATTTTTTCCATGTCCCAAAACCTACAATTAATGGTGCAAATAATTGATTTGTTTTTGTTTCTGCATGATTCGCAAGTGCACTTGCGAATTAACCTTGAATTCTTAAAAAAAAAAAAAAAACACAAGAAAAACTTTGCAAGTGCACTTGTGAATTCTGCTGATAGGTGAATTCACAAGTGCACTTGCAAAATAAATCTATAAATCACGTTGCAGGTACACGTTGCTCCAATGTTCACTTCTTTTCTGTTTTCCTTAGAACCTAAGTTGATTGTTTCTAAAGGCTCTTCGTAACGCTGAATGATTATTTCCTCATGCTCAAGTAGTCGGGAAATCTCATATGGGATCCCTTATTCATTTTTAATTTGCGCATGTGATTTATGTTCATTTTTTAGAAAAAAAGCAAATGCAAAAGTGTATGCAGATTATTTGAAAGATATTTGTTTTTATTTGGTTTTTTAGGATTACCATTTCCAGAAAAAAAGGCAAAAAACAAACACAAAATGTGAGAATCAAAACAACGCTTTATTTATGATTCACATATGAAATAAGGCCCTAAACACAAACTCTTTTGTCTTGGGCAAGACAAAGAGAAAATTATTTAAAAGCTAGCCCTATAAAACACCTTTTTGCCTTGGGTTGGGCGAGAGTTCAGAATAAAAGCGAGATAACTACTTAGAACAATGAACAACAGTCTAAACCTCAACGGGTTTCCAAAAGTGACGAATTACTTGGTAGACTATGTATTTCGGTAGTTTTCCCTTAGGATCATCTTTAGTGATGACGTTGACCGTTGGTCGAGTAGGATTTGAAGGCTCTAGTTTGTTAACCTTGTCCTTTGTACTACTAAGGCGATCTTCCTCTGCTTATTCGACAGGTCAAGGAGTATAAAATGAAGTACATGTGTCTTCAGGAGACATGTATTCTGGACTTTTAAGATGTAACTCCCAATCTTTTGGATGAAGAGATTCATTATCAGAGACACTTTCCAAGTCATTTTTCAGGATCGTCTTCCCAATCATCTCCAAAAATCACATTTATCTAGGAATAAACAAATTCAGGTTCAACAACCTTGGCATGTGTATTGAAGAAAGATCTTCAGTCGTAACCTCAAATGGATGATGAGATTTGGAGGGCATGTATGCCTCTTCTGGTTGACTGAGATATTGAAGAGGATCTTCCCATCTAGTTGGATGGATGTCTTCGATTGAAATTCTTGAACTTTCAGGAGCGGTATATTTTACCACGAAGTCAAATTTTCCACTTAGTTGCCCCAAGGTATCCTAAACCTCAGGTGGGATAGGTGGAATTTCTTCTTTATCATTTTGCTGGAACATGCCTTCAAATTTGTCTGAAGGAGGATAGAACGGTGTATATGGTTCTTCCTGAGATATATATCTAGAGTCGTTGGGAAAATTTTTCCATTCTTCAAAACCAGAGAGATTTTCTTCAGTTCCTTCATTAATAAGGACATTGACCTCTTGAGGAACAGGGTTAAGGAAACCTCCACTATGGAACATTTCTTTGATTAGACGAAGAGTTTCATCCTCCTCATTGGCTTTTGAGAGTACCAGAGTAAATCTGAGTCTCGTTTTGGTTTCGTTGTTGATAGGAATCACAACTTGTCCCCAACCGACGACAATACCGTCTTTCACTATATGCGTTGCTTCTTTGTAAGAGGAGATAAATGATCTATTTCTTTTGGTGGTTCATCTTCTAACGAGAGGCCTTAGAATTGTGTTCCTTATACATCGTCAACAGAGATGAAAGAGAAAGTGGATAAGTGGATTACTAACAAGACTTGTTCCCCACTTATGGTTACCAACTTTCCATTTGTTACGAATTTCAATTTTTGGTGGAGCGTAGATGTTACTGCTCCAGCTTCATGTATCCATGGTCGACCTAACAAACAACTGTAGGCGGCTTGAACGTCCATAACTTGGAAGTTGACTTGAAAAGTATGTGGACCAATTGTCATCGAAAGGTCGATTTCTCCAATAATAGATTTTCTTGATCCATCAAAAGCTTTGACTACCATGCCACTGAATTTCATAGGTGTTCCTTTGTAAGACAAACGAGCGAGAGTCATTTTTTGCATTACATTTAAGGATGAGCCAGTGTCCACTAGCACATTTGACAAAGAGTCTGGTTGATAGTTCATAGAGATATGCATAACGAAATTGTGATCCCTACCTTCTTCAGGGAGTTCTTCATCACTGAAGCTCTAATTGTTGTGAGCCGTTATATTGGCTACAATTCCACAAAATTGATCGGTAGTTACATCGTGATCTATGAAGGCTTGATCCAAAACCCTCATTAGGGCCTCTCGATGGGCTTCAGAGTTTAAAAGCAAAGAGAGTATTGAGATTTTGGAAGGAGTTTGCATCAGTTGATTGACAACTTTGTACTCACTCTTCTTAATCAACTTTAGAATTTCATTAAAGTCTGGATTGATATTGGTTCCATCAGATGGACCAATGTTTAAGTCTGGATTACCAACGTGAATTCCTACAGGATTCACAACAGGTACATCAACAGGATTTTTCCTTGTTGCATGAGCGATAGGCTGCTTTGGTGGCAACGGGGTATGCACACGCCCACTCCGAGTTACTCGACTTACTTCGGCGATGTTAACTACGAATGAAAGAATAAGTATGGGTACTTCCTTCCCATTTTCCATCATCGTGGCATTGTATTGATAGGGAACTGCTTTGTCAGAGTCATAAGGAACATGTCCAGGTAGACAAATGACCAAAGGAGAAATAAGAACCCTTGGATTGTTGTATATGACATCTATGCGCTTAGGTATATTGAATTGAGGAATGATAGCGTTTACTTCAGGAGTTACCGAGTTGATATCTGAGACTAAAAGCTCATGCGTATAACATTCTATCATATTCACATCATTCTCATTCCTATCTCTGAAAATTTGAATGTCGCCATTGTCAATTAACTGTTGAAGATCTGCTTTTATAGTAAGACATCCACGAGAGTCTTTAGAACAAATTCTACAAGATTTGTAGTTATACTGAGCAAAACCACCCATTATACAAAATGTGGCATGCATTTGCACTAAATCTGCTTTTACCAAGTTTACGTTGGAGACTTGGTATTGATATGAATATCTAGCTATTATGTTCGCAGTGTGCCCTCCATGATTAGGCAACGGATTCACTTGCACATTTGGATTCGTATTTGTGAAAGAAAGAAGGTTAGCCCTAACCAGTCTTTGAACTTCAACTTTCAAGGCTATACAGTGCTCGAGATCGTGACCAGGTGCCCTTTGATGAAAAGGTCAAGACACATCAACTTTGTACCACCAAGGTAATTTATCGGGTACTGGAGGTGGCGCTCTTGTTTGAACAAGATTTCTCTCGACCAAGGAAGAATATAATTTCGTGTAAGACATCAGAATTGGATCAAACTACAAAACTCTAGGAGCACGATTTTAATTGTTGTTGAATGGTTGAGCCTGTTGTCGAGGTTGTTGATTCTATTGAAATTGTGGGGTAATTCCCATGTTTGAAGTTGTAATAACAACTGGTGCGACAACAACTACCTGTTTTCGGTGATTGACATTTCTCCTAGGTCTCCCTTGGGATACCATTCCAACGTCTTGTTCTTTCTTCATCGGGAAACCACTTCCAAATTTCTTGGTTTTGCTTGAAGATCCAACTTCTCTAGTTAAGTGTCCTGCTCAGTCTCCTTCTTCTAATCGCATCCCCATGTTTACCATTTTGGTGAAATCATTTGGAGCACTGGCGATCATGTGTTTGTAGTAGAAAGGACCAAGAGTATTCAAGAAGATCTTGGTCATCTCTTTCTCTTCCAATGGTGAATTGACTTGGGCAGCAATTTCCCTATTTGAAAGTCTTTTTTTCCTTTTGAGACATTGATCTGAGTTGATCTCGATCTCGAGCCATGTCCAAGTTGAATTTATATTATTAAACCAAAGCTTCTCCTAGGTCGTTGAAAGTTCGAATGTTCGCACTATCTAATCCCATGTACCACTTTAAAGCAGCGCCAGTAAGACTGTCTTGGAAGTAGTGAATGAGCAATTGATGATTATCGTTGTGAGTAGGCATTTTCCTAGAGTACATCACAAGGTGACTTTGTGGGCAAGAGTTGTCTCTGTACTTTTCAAAATCGGGGACTTTGAACTTCACTAGTATTCTCACACTGGGAACCATACACAAATCGTGGGCATTTTCCCAAACAAATCCTTTCCACGGATTTTTTTAATCTCTAACTGCATTTTTTAAAACTGTTCTTGGAGATCTTCCATACGGCCACGAGGATCCGTGTTGTCACCCAGATCATGATAAACTACGTTGTTCACAATAGCGTGAACCACGAAAGCTGAATTCGTCATAATCGATTGACAAACTGACATAGTGACTTGAGGAAAGGTTACTTCCAGGCTGCAAAGTGAACGCTGAATTCTGTAAACTAGGAACCTCAATTGTGGTTTCCAATACTTTAGAAGATTTTGACGAAACCTACGCCGAAGTTGAAAGGCACTCCCCAAGGATAAATCTCTGGCATAGTGAAAAGTGCATTACTAACCGCGACAACAGAAGCTGAAGTAGTAGTGATTTCTGAAGTCATCGTTGCTTGAATTTAACTGTTAGGTGTCGATTGTTGATTTTGTGCAGCTACCAACGAGCTTACCAAAGTGGTGAGTCTTTCCACTTCCTCTTGAAGTGTGGTTACTGTACCACAAAGCTCAATATTCTCTTGTTCAAAATCTTTCATTTCTTTCCTTCTATTTGCACGAGTATTGTATATGCGAGTTGACTTTGAACGTAGTCGAGAAACTCTAAAACGCGACAGCTTGACGATCTCTAGAGAAAATTCTAAAAGATAAGACTCTAAATAACAAACTCGAAATACAAAAAATGATGAATGATTATGGATGCAAAGAGAAAAGAATTTCCAAAGAATTTACGCTAAAAGAGAATTTTCTCGCAAACATTTGGATAGAAAAACTCTCATTTTATTAATATTCGAAAGAAGATTACAACAAGTTTTTTTTGGAGCACAGTTCTTACAAAGATAATGTAAATGATAAATAAAAGCTAAACTATATAAATTAATCGTCTACGTTTGATAAAGAACCAAATGCTTGATACAACTTCAACTTCAGGATCTCTTTCCCATAGTAAGCTTTAAATTCAGCTTTCTTGGCTTTTAGCTTGTTAACGACTTTTTTCCAATTGTCTGGAGTAAGATTGCCATTTGTCATTTCTTCAAGCTTTCTTTTTCTTTCTTTGATGTATTTCTTGATTGCGTCATACTTCCGACGAATCTTCTCATCTTTCTCCTTGAGCTATCCATCTTGAAAGTAGAGCATTTTTTCATGATCTTTGACCTGCTTCTTAAGCTTTACATTCTCAAAGTCAGCCTTAAGACATTTGTCTTCCAAAGCTTCTTTCTCTTGCCTCATCTTAGCCAAAGCTTATTGGTATTCTCCCATAGTCTCAATGGAAATGGTGGGCGATTTAGATACCACTGGAAACATGGGTTCTTCATAAGCATAAGGAATTCAGAATTCCTTCGCTCTTTTCTTTACCCAAGAAGTGTAGATTTCCATGGCTACACAATTCTTTACATCACCTTTTTCTTTCCTTCGGATATGGTGCCAAGCTCTTATCATTCTGGCTTTTAGACCTTGGGAATCTTCCCCTTCATGACAAAAGTAACCTTCTACTGTAAAACCAAGGGGTTTACTCGAGTTTGCATACCCAAGTTGACGTCTTGCCAAGAACGAGTTGTAGTTAATTCCTCCTTTTGTACCAATGAAAGGCACGTTGGAAAACTCTCCATAATTTTCAATGATTTTCATTTTATTGTAGGCCAAGGTATACCAATGAATATCGTCATTTGTAAGAGATATGAGTCTTCGAGGCCAATGCCAACCATTTTTGTTTTCTTTAAAGATTGGAGACTTATGCAAGTGTGAAACAATTCATTTAAACAACAAAGACACACATCATACAATAATTCCATCTCCTTGACAATTCCTATGATGGATTGAGAAATATGTATCACCAAGCAAAGTGGGAATGGGATTTCCAATCAAAAAGATCCTTATCACGTTGATATCAACAAAGTCTTTAACGTTGGGAAACAAAACCAACCCATAAATGAGCAAAGCCAAAATAACCTCAAAAGCTTCCATGCTACCGACTTCAGCAAAACTAAAAGCTTTCTCCATTAGAAACTTTGAAGTTAGTCCTAAGAGATTTCTTTTGGTAGTTAAGTTTTTGTCTATCTCAGATTTCCTTAAATGAGTCATCGCTGCAATGACTTGTGGCTTCGGAATGGCTTCCAAACCATTGAAAGGCACCTTATCAGACACTAAGATACCTAAAATATTTGCGTACTCTTCCAAAGTAGGCATCAATTGATAATCAGGGAAAGTGAAATAATGATAGACTGAATCGTAAAATGGAACCAAGGTTTTAATAAGTCCTTCATCAACGTTAGTGTTCAAGATAGTTAAAAGAGTTCCATAGCGTTTTTTGAAATCCGAGGGATCTTCTACCAAGGATGTTAACTCTTTTAACTTTTCCAGATCAGGAAATCTAAAACCATATCTCTTGGTATTTCTTCTTCTTACATCCATCCTTATAACCTAAAGTGTTTGCAAAGAAAAATCTTTAAATTCTTTGGAAATGGAAAGAAAAATGAGAAATTGAGGTTTTTGAATGAATGAATGCATGAATGCCACAAAGATACAAACATGGTTAGTGGTTATACACACGTTCAAACGTTTGAAGTCACGAGCATGAGGCCAACTGAAGCAACTCGTTTTTCAAAAATCATTTAATTTTCAAAAATAATGAAATCGCCACCTAATTTTATTTGTTCTAAAAGAAGAACGAGAAAATATAGATAAAACCCGCGAAAGAAAAGGATAAGGCGGTCTACAAGACCAAAAGATATGGATTCGGGAGTCGGTTACGCAAGGGGAAGGGATTAACACCCCTTACGTCCATCGTACTCGATGAGACCCATTTAGTTCAAAGTGTGTTTGTGTGTTAGTGTAAAAAATTTACGATCTTCTAAGTTTTGAAAGGAGAAAGAAAGGGAGAAGAAATGTTTTTATTATTTTTGCTCGCCTTTGGTCGTAAGACTTAGTGCCTACGTATTCCCTCGTGCAATGGGAAAGTTAGAGCGTCGTAGTTCGGCTAGAAAATGATTGTTTGTTGATTGATTTTAAATGAAAAGACAAGTCGTCATTTTTAAAGGAGAGGACTCGTCTAACATCCACAAGGTGTGATAAAAAATAAAGGACTACGCACCAACATGAGGGAGGGTATGAGAACACCTCTAGTACTCAAGTGGAGAAGTTGAAAACCTTGGGAATAGAGGAAAGAACATCTCAATTATAAATGAATCATGTCTAATCTTGAAAAAGGTTTAAAGGTAAAGGTGCTCGAGCGCACAAAAGATATTGAATGAGTTGGAATTGATTTTAAGTTGGGGATGACAAGTATCGAAACATTAGGCTATCATCTAATGATTCGAATACTAGAAATTGGCGAGTGAGCTCAACCAATCATCTCTCATCCCAAAAATTTATTATGAAATAAGTGTTTTGAGTGAGATAAAATATTTAAATTATTGGGCTATCATCCAACAATCTAAAGACTTTAAATTCGATTAAATCGTCGGGCTATCATCCAACAATTTAAACGAATATCACTATATTATTTTAATATGGATAGAAATATTTAGTTTATTGGGCTATCATCCAACAACCTAAAGACTTCCAATTCAATTAAATTGTCGGGCTATCATCCAACAATTTATTTAAATACTGCTCTAGCTCTTTGACATGGATAGAAGTTTTATCTTATTGGGCTATCATCCAACAATCTAAAGACTTCAAATTTGTTTAAAATATTAGGCTACCATCTAACGATTTAAAAAAATTTCATCCAAGTTTATTATGAAAAACATTTAAAAAAACATCTCGACGTTGGATCGAGGTTTGAGAAGAAGACTCGACGTTGGATCGAGTTTTATTGAAAGTGTTTTAAATGCTTGGTGAATGGAGAAAGAATCAGGTTATGATCAATCAAGCCAAAAGACTTGATCAATCTCGAGAGAATAGCCAAGCATATTCCCTACTATAGAACCCTTATGGAGATGAGAAGAGGATCGAAATAATTGTAAATAACAAATAAAATCGACAAAGCCCATACAAGGTGGACAACCCAAGTATAAAACAATTAAATTACATGTGTACTAGCAAAGTGGGCTAGTCTACTAAAACGACCAATTAGAACAATTGATCGAAATAGGCTCACTGTAAGAAGGCCCAGGATCAAGCGTACATGTGTGCATGTGTGGTCATCGCGATGCTTCTAAGCTTTGTCGACTTACAGTTTTAAAATGATTCACAGTTATTAGTTTAAAAATGATATTTTTTGGTTTTGTGTAAGTGACAATTAAAATAAATAATAAAGTAAAGACAGTTAAATATTTATTACAAGTTTTTGGGAGAGGGATACATTTTTCCGAATGGGGATTTAAACAGTAAAGTAGAAAGCAGTAAATTAATTACAACGCAACAAGGGGATTGGGGTACAATTTTTCGAATGAGGATAAATTAAAATTAAAGAGAAAACAGTAAATTGATTATGTTAAAGGCATACAAATAGAAACTAAATACGGTGAAACTTAAATATTAATTATTGTATCATATTTTATTAATTATAATAGATTATAGAAACTAGTTCTAAGAAATTGCTATACGAAGATTACTTTAATGTAATTCAAACTTATTTATGAATGAATAGATAAAGTATAATAATAAAAGTAATACGTATATAGTATATATTTACAATACTAAATATAAGAAATAAAAATAATGTGTATAATTATATTTACAATATTAAATATAAAATAAAAATACTATGTATTCATATATACATTACTACATATTAAATTTTAAATAAAAACAGTAATGTCAATATTAAAAGAAATTGAATGCTTTTTTGAACAATCCTCAAATGTCTACACAAATAACAAACATGTTAGTAGCATGAGTGTGAGATAAAATAGAAATAAAATTGCGTCGAATCAGAACATGGTTAGTAACAAAGAAGTAAAATCGAAATGAAATTAGCATGAACGTACATGAGCGGATGAGACATTTACAAGTAAGAAAATAAATTAGTATTTGCACAACCATAAAATCAAAATGAAATTGCAACTAATTAGCATGTATTAGTAAACAAATATTCACTAAAATTATCATATACATGTTTTGAGTGAAAGAAGAAAGAGTACATAATTAGAAAACACTTACCAAAAAAAAATCCACAAATAGTTTAAGATTGTACAGAAAACAAACTAAAGCAAGGATAACATGTTTAGTGACTAACTTTTTTTTTTCTTTGTTCTGTCATGTGGCTTTCTTGTTAGAAAGATATTCTATTATATTAAAAAAATCGATAACTTCAATCATGACTTAGAAGAAAGCCTTTATTCAAGGTGAAGTATATTACAAGCACAAGGAAAAATAACTAGCAAGAAACTAGTATCAACATAAACGATGGAACCTTTAGATTTAAACACAGAAAAATTCCACTGCTCAAATTTGTTTTAAACATTAAAAAGACATTATCAGTTTCAACATTCAGCTTATTATATTCAAAACAGTAACATAGATCTCACCCAAAATTAAAATGGTAAAGGAAAAAACTGGAGCTTACCGGGATGGCGGAAGAAGTATTTACGGTGGATGGAGGTTAGGCGGCTGGAGTTTGGATGTTGAAAGGAGGACCAGAGGAAGCTGTTCTGGCGAGCAGCGACGGACGATGAAGGGATATGGAGAAGTTGAAGGCGGTGCTGATGGAGCTTGAACGGAGAAGCTGTATCAACGACGAGCTTAGCGGATTGCTGCGATGTTGCAGATGAAGATGAACGCAGGGAGAACAACATCGACGACGTGATGTTAACATTGAAGCTTTGACGATTGAAAGGAGTTGTTCGGTGACAGAGATATGAAGATGACGGAAAGTGTGAATGTTCATTCTACAACGGAATGGATTTTATAGAACTGAAGGGTGTTGGAAGAACGAGGTTGTTGTTGATGCTGATGAGAGGGAAATAGAGACAGGGAGGGAGGAACAGAGCTGACGGTGAGGATGATGACGGTGGAGGTTGTGTGATACGGTGATGGAAGCAGTGAGAGACAGAGGGGATGTATGGAAGAAAACGGAAAGGGTAAGAGGAGAACAGGGGAGGTTGAGCATTGAAGGAGTTTTTTTTGTTTATAACTTTTTTCAATTTGGCCTCAGATTTCGTTGTCTTTGTGGCCTCCGCCTCTGTTTTTCATTTCGCTTCCTTTTCATTATAAATTAACATGTATATATACACAAATAATTAGGATTTTCTAATTTTTTACAAATGTCAAAATGCTCTTTTTTGATAAAATGGGCCGTAAAGCCTAAAAGATAAAAAAAATCAATCCAAAACATTTTTGTTTTCATTTTTGAAGATAAAAATTGGACACCTAAAATTATAAAAAATGGTAAAAGTTCGAATAATAAATTATCCGAAAAATAAAATGATTGCATTAAAATAAAATACGGGTATCAAAGATTGAAGAAAAATTATCAAAATAATTAAAATTGAAATGAAATAATAATACAGAATACCCGACTTTAAAACGCTTACAATTAAAAACGAGACTTTGAAACGTATCAAAAAAAATAGGGAAAACATATTTTTATGATTTATGTGATACGTAAATTTATGAAGCAGTGAGTAAAAGATGAAAACTTGAAATATTTTCCCTGCTAATTTTCGCACAATGTCGAATCACTTTTAACAGTCTGTTTATAAAATCGAAATATCGATATCATCGACATATAATAATTTAAAATGATGCAATAAACAGGCAGAAAGATAAAAATGAATGAAGTGGAATAACAAGTATTTTATAACTAAAAATGATGCGAATATCGATTTAGACTAACTTTTGATCAGTTTAAATACGACGAAATGATGCATATGCAATGGGTGAATGACTGTTTTTTAATATAAATACAATGCAAGTAGAAAAATAGCAGGGTAAAATTTGGGGTGCAACACCAACGATAAGAATCAAACGTGGGTAAGTTCTATGAGCTTGATCATCTGTAAAACATGTTCTACTGATAATACAGGTTCAACGCTTCTCTTTGAAATATTATCAGTTTAAACAACTAACTCGTAGTCCAATAATATTTTTCAAGAAAAACTCGTCTGATCGTAGTCTCGTATGACAACTAATCCAAGTTTACACCTGAATAGTTTCTGCACTACATCCTAAATGGCCAGGATGGGTTATGTGTTCTACAACCACTCAGGTTCGTTAGTTCCCACGAAAGCAAAAATGTCTTCACAATTAACTTGCTAAACATAGTTACCCCCAAGAAAACCTCCACTGAGCGAGGGATCTCAAATTAACTTATTAAGGACTGAGACTCCTCGTAAGTTAATAGGACTATACCCCCACTTAATTCTTAAAATGTTTCTTAAGGCCGGGTTAATATTTTTTCCATCAGATTAAATCGTGAGTAACAGAACCAAACACGCAATAAAGAAAAACAAACATATGCACAAATGAAGTTTAACCCTTTTTTTTCTTTTTTAGAAACAAATAAAAGCTTGGCACTCCCCAGCAGAGTCGCCATTTTTCAGTTCACGGTAAAAAGTGACGAATGAGGGAATCGAATCGGAATTCGAATCTCAGGTTCAAAACGATTTACTCTTTTATTTTTTTTTGTTTTAAAAGATGCCACGAGATCCAAGATTTATTTTTTCCAAACAAGAAAGAAGATGGAAAAGGGGAAAGTTGAAATACCCTAAATATGATATGCGACGTGACTAGCGTGAACTAGACGCAACGCATTGGGGAGAGACTAGGGTAAGAGGGTTGGTTATATAAAGGGAAGGTATTAGCACCATATATATCTATAGTTTTCTATAGGAACTTTTTTATGCATATTTTATATATTTGTGTGTTTTATTTGCTACGCTATTTCGGGAAAGTTTCTCCTTTAGGATTTAAGAAATGTAGGTTAGGAAGGAACCTAAGTTTTGTTATAATTATTATGCTCGCAAAGATCATTGGGATCCTCTGTATACATATCCCCTAGTGGGAATCAGAGCATCTGTAGCTCGGATCTAAGGGGACTAAGGTTTGTTTGGTTTAAGGGAGAAAGAAATATGCTCACCAAGGGTGAGACCTTGTGCCTACGTATTCTCAAAGGGAGGTTGAGAAAGTCAGAGCAATCGTAGTTCCCACTTATGTGCTAGTGGAAACAATGATGATTTTATTAAGAGGCAAAGACAAATGTCATCTTAATGAAAAATATATCTAATTTTTGTCATCACATACATTTTTCAAGATTTGATTGTTTAAATCATTCATTGTAAGCATTAAGTGTTTTTCTTGAGTGTACAAGGGTTACCACTTACAAGTTCAGAAAGATGTTTGAAAAATGTTTGAATCTTTCATTGTAAGCATTTGGCGTTTTGCTTGAGTGTACAAGCATTACCACTTACAATTAAAAGATGTTTTGTTTGAAAAAGTGTTTGATTTGAAAAAGTGTTGATTTGAAAAAAAGTTTAATTTGTATGTGATGCTATAGACGAGTTACTTCTTCCATAGAGATGAGACATGTCTAAATCTCTAGGAGAGATTGATTATTGACTAGGGGGATGATTTTAAGAAGCTTGTGGGTCCTTGTATTGTCAGCCCAAGAGGAGGCTATCCGAGGGTCATCGAGGGTCCTTATATTGTGAGCCCAAGAGAAGGCTATAGGGTATGGCTGGCTTGGATTTAAGAGTGATTTCACCAGGAAACCATACTCTTAGGGTTCATGAGTGATTTCACCGGGAAATCATACTCTTAGGGTTCTATTATAGGGAATGTGATTCTTTGTATTGGAAGCCCAATAGGAGGCTATTAGAGATTTCCAGGTATCTTTCTTGTATGATGCCCAAGAGAAGGCTTAACTCAAGAGGGAGTTCTTTTGTACGAAGCCCAAGAGGAGGCTAATTCAACGGGGGAGTTCTTTTGTACGAAGCCCAAGAGGAGGCTAACTCAACAGGTGAATTATCTTGTACAAAGCCCAAAAGGAGGCTATGTGGAACCTAGTTGTTATACTAGTTGTGATGACATAAATAAACATGAACAAGTATATGAAAAGTATATATATGACAAAGTGTGTGTGTGCATTCACAGGAGTTTATGAAGGAAATATATAAACAGGTGTATAAAACAAGCAATTAAAAGCTAGTGTAACTTGAATATATACAAAGGAGTGTGAAAGCAAATATATAAACAAGTGTTTAAAACAAGGGGATAAGCTAGTATACTTGGATATATACAAAGAAGTGAGACTTACGCCTTAGGGGATACCCATTGGTTTAAGAGCAATTTCACCGGGAATAATGCTCCTCTTAATACCAATGGAATCGGTGTATAAACAAGTTGAAATTCCTGGCAGCAAATACGTAATGTCACAGATAATGTTATGACACAGTATCTGACACTCTGTTAACAATTCACACAGTTAATTTAAACAACAGTAAATAACACAATCAATTGTTTACCCAGTTCAGTGTGTAACTACACCTACATCTGGGGGCTACCAAGCCAGGGAGGAAATTCACTATTAGTAGAATTAATTCAGGAATAAACCAACCAGTTTATCTCCTTCACTTAAAACCTACCCAATGCAACTTCAATCTAAGTCCTACTTAGACCTGAGTTCCTACTCACTCCCCCTCAATCACAGCAGTGATATCAACCTATTGATTAATTGAATTGTGAAGACACTCTTCAATAAACAAACTTGATTTTGCTTCAAAGCTTTAATCAAGAGACACAACACTCGTGCTTCAAAGCTTTGAGTGATAAACAACCCTTACAACCAAATCCTAGTCCAAGGCACTTATCAATTGATAATTGCTTGGCTCACAAGAGTAACTAGAATTACACAAATTACAACCTGCTAAATCTTCAATACAGTTCAAGAGGCGCAGCAGCAGAGTAAGGGTTCTATTCCTATTATAGAAGCAGTCCTGAAACTTCAGTTTTGGGCTTCCATAAAAATAGCTAGGGTTCCCTTAATTTAACCTAAAGACTTGGTCTTATTAACAACCAATTTAGGTTTAACTAAGATTAACCATACAGCCACGTGAGCATACAATCCAATAACATAGAACATAATAAAAACAGTTCAACAAACTTCCTGAAAACTCTCAGGAAAACAGATTCTGCAGAACAGTAAATGTCACACAGAATGTCATAACATCGGTTATGACATCAGTCAATCTTCTGCAGAATTCCAGCACAGTATTTAGCTTCCAGTCTGAGCTGTACTTAAAACATCCTTCTCATGCAGAATTTATCTTCAACTCTGAATGTCATGACATCAGTCAAGACATTGTCATATCCTAGTTTTACCAAAAATTAATGCCAACATAAAAACACTTACAAACTCCCCCTTTGGCAAATTTTTTGCTAAAATAAACTAAGCTATCAGAGAACTAAATGCCGCAGAAATAACATAACCAGTCTAAGCTAACCAAGCTAAATAACCAGTCCTAATAAAGATAAATTCTACCCATAAATTTTCCATACAATTGCTCATAGCCCATAAATTCTTCTCCCCCTTTTTAGCCACAAAGGGGCCAAAGGTATCAGTACAAATGCCCAACATTCATCATATTAATAAGTATCATCAAAGTTAAAGATTACATCCCATCAAAAGAAATACAAAGTTCAAACAGGCAGAACAAAAATATCAGAAACAAAATTAATCAGCAGAACAACAAAAACAGAAAAACAATTAGCAGCAGGTGACCACAAATCAGGTACTTTCTTCTCCAAAAGAAGCACTGTGGTATGTTGCATCATCTGAACTGCTACCTGCACCAGTGACTTGATCAACATCTTCATCCAAGTTGTCAGCAGAAACATCACCAGCTATCCCTTCATCCTCAACCTCTGTGTCTTGCTCCTTTTCCAGTGTAGAGATCAGCTCTTCAAGACTTTGCTTTCTTGCTTCAAGCTCCTTGCAAGTTACTTTCAGCACAACAATGACAGTTGCCTTCTGAGAATTTTCCTTGACATTTGATGTCTCAGCAGATGTCATGACAATGTCTGGGACATGTTTCCCTTGAAAGAGCTTGTAATGAAATCCAAGTGTAGGAGCTCTTTTGCATACTGAATCTCTATCAAAAAGAATGTCAGGGTATTGATCAATTATGATTCCACACAAGAGGGAGGGAAAGACGATTGGTCCCTTGATTGCATAACTGTCAGCATGTTTGAGGGTTTGCTCAAAGATGTAAGTTCCATAATCAAATTTTGCTTTAGTACCAACAGCAAAAATGAACCTGCCCAGACCAATGGAGATGGTTGACTTGTGGTTTGTTGGAACCCAATTGGCTGCACCTATTTTGTGCAAAATAGCAAACTTTACACTCAATTTGCTGGCAGTGAGCTTTCCCTTCATAGGCCAATGTTTCACTTGCTTAGCAGTGATTGTTTGACAAATTTGATTATCAGTTTCTTCTAGCTCAGGTTGAGCATCATCTGATCTTCCAAAATATTTGTTTATCACACTTGGGGAAAACTTCACTCTTCTCTCTCTCACATACACAGTTTTGAAATCAGCTGATCTTCCATCAGCACAGCCACTTGACAGGTTCACAATGAACTCCTTCACCAACACATCATAACAGTTAGAAAATTTGACCACAGTTTTCATCAGCCATGCTTCCTTAATCAGATCTATCACATCCTTGCATTTAAGGGCACTCTTGTTCAGTTCCCTTTCTAGAGCAATCCTTTTCAAACACACATATTTCCACCCGCTAGCACTCTCAGGGTGGTGGAAAGAGATGTTATCAATAGCCACTTCAGGGACTTTGGGCAGTTTACCAAGAGATGGTTTGTTCCTGGGTTGAATGTCTGAGACATTCTCTTCAACATTAAAGTCAGAATCTTGATCATATTCTGAAGGTTCAGGGACCTTCCTTTTCTTAATAATTGGGGTTCTCTTTGGCTTAGAGATACCTCCAACAGACTTCACTTTACCCTTCCCCTTGAAAGTTCCAGCCTGGTTTTCCTTACCAGATTTTTCCTCAGCCCTACTCTCAGCCCTAGGAGTCTTATGAACAGTTTCAGCTACCTTCTCCTTGATAGGACTCTGAGAGGCATTCTGCTTTCCTTTCCTATTCATCATCCTCTTAGCAATGCTTGGATTGACATTAGCAATGAGGTCATTATCAGATAATTCTTCATCTAGATCAATGACTGGAGGATCAACATTCTGATCAGTGGTTTTCTCAGGAGAGTTTACCAGGTTATCAGCAGCTTGTTTTTCTGGAGTTTCTTCAAGAATACCATCAGAGATATCATTAGCAGAAATACTAGGGGACTTATCAGCAACACATTTTCAGGGGATTCTTCAAGAATTCTATCAGAAATATCATCATCACTAATCATAGGAGGCTTGTTAGTGGTATCAGCAACACATTGTTCAGGAGTTTTATCAGAGGTATCAACAACACATTTTACAGGGGATTCAACAGAGGGTTTAGTAACAGGATTCACAGGGGTTTTCTCAACATTATCATCAGATGTCAGATGTCTTGACATTCTCTGTGACATCTGGATCAGTTGCTAAACTAGGGCTAGCAGATTCTTGATTTAAAGGGACAAAAACCCCAGGCACAGAATGATTCTCATTTAGAATCCTAGTGACTATTCTAGCTATGGCTTGATGGACATACCTAGAACCTTCCCTTTTTGCTATTTCAGGAGGAACAAAGGAAGTTGGTTCAGAGGTATTACTAGAAGGAGATGCTTGAGATCTTCTTGGATGTCTTGTGCGTAGTTTCTCGACCCTCCCAGGATCAGTTGCCATGGCACGTAGAGGCTGCATTGCTTCAGCGTTTGCCCTAACCCCAAAATCAGTGGGAGATGGAGAGCCAGCTTCCTTTGATGATGAAGAAGACGAAGACATGTTTTGTTGAGACATCTTGAGGAAAAGAAGAAAAGTTTGACAGAGAGTTTGAGAGTTTCTATTGAGGAAATGACAAGTGATACTTTCAAATGAAGAAACGAAATATATATATATATATATATATATATATATATATATCTATATATATATATATATATATATATATATGTCTTTCTATTCTTGGACTTTTGAAAAGTAAGAGGAAATAATTAATTTGCCCACTTAGAATTAAATGAAATAAAAGTCTCTTCCATTCCTTGTTGTAAGCAATGTTAATTGCTACAACTCTTCATATTGCAATACCAACTTGCCCTTAAATTCTCAAACCGACTAGCATCAAGAGCTTTAGTAAAATGTCACCATTGAAGTTCGGCAACATGCTCCAATTTAATCACTTTTTCTTCCACAAGATCTACGATGAAGTGATGTCTAATGTCAATGTGCTTAGTCTGAATAGGATTCTTTGAAATATTAATAGCACTCGAGTTGTCACAATACAATGTCATGACATCTGTGTGACATTGTACTCGATCCGCTTCATCCGACCATTTGAGAACAACGCTACCTCGCTATGTATTCAGTGGATAAAGACACAGCTTTGCTTCTTCAACCAAGAAACAAGATTGTTCCCAAAAGAAGCATCCTCCAGAAGTGCTTTTTCTATCATCAGCACTACCAGCCCAATCAGCATCACAATAGCCAGACAGAATTGGTTCACATCCATGAGAATACAACATACCATAATTGCAAGTTCCACTCACATACTTCAGAATTCTTTTCACCTAATTGATGTGACTCACCTTAGGTTCAGCCTGATATCTTGCACATACTCCAACAGCAAATGCAATGTCAGGTCTGCTGGCAGTTAAGTACAACAAGCTTCCTATCATGCTTCTATACAAGCTTTGATCAACATTTGCTTCACTTGTGTCTTTGGACAACTTTAAATGAGTAGGAGCAGGAGTCCTTTTATGGCTGGCATTTTCCATCCTAAATTTCTTGACAATATTCTTTGCATACTTGCTCTGAGAGAAAAAAGTTGAGTCTTCCATCTGTGTGACTTGTAGTCCAAGAAAGTAAGTCAATTCCCCCATGAGACTCATTTCAAACTCAGCTTGCATTTGGTTGGCAAAATGTCTCACCATTTTATCTGACATTCCTCCAAACACTATGTCATCTACATAAATTTGAGCTACCATTATCTTTCCTCCTTCATTCTTGACAAAGAGAGTTTTGTCCAAACCTCCTTTTCTGTAACCTTTATCAGTAAGGAACTTTGTCAACCTTTCATACCAAGCTCTAGGAGCTTGCTTCAGACCATATAAAGCTTTCTTCAATTTGTAAACATGATCAGGAAAGTTAGGATCCACAAATCCTTTAGGCTGTTCTACATATACCTCCTCATTTAAATAGCCATTTAGGAAGGCACTTTTCACATCCATCTGAAACAGCTTGAATTTCAGAATGCAAGCAACTCCTAGCAATAATCTGATTGATTCCAGCCTGGCCACAGGAGCAAAAGTCTCATCAAAATCAATCCCTTCAACTTGAGTGTATCCCTGAGCAACAAGTCTTACTTTATTTCTGGTGACAACCCTTTCTGCATCAGACTTGTTCTTGTAGATCCACTTTGTGCCAATGATGTTTGTTCCTTCTGGTCTAGGAGCTAACTCTCACACTTCATGTTGCTTGAACTGGTTCAATTCATCTTGCATTTCTCCAATCCAGTATTCATCAGTTAGAGCCTCTTTGACATTCTTTGGCTCAATCTTTGACACAAAACAAGAGTTTGAGACAATTTCTCTGGATCTTGTAATGACTCCACAGTTAGGATCTCCAATGATGAGTTCCTTTGGATGATCTTTCTGAATTCTGATGGAAGGATCTTTGTTAGCTTCCTCTGGTTCAGACTTTGATGAAGTAGGAACAGGCACATCATCCTTATCAGACACTTGTGGTGATGTCTCAAACAATGTCTCAACATCATATGGAACATTGTTTTCCTGATGGTGATCATCAACTATGATATTAATAGACTCCATCATAACTTTTGTCCTGGAGTTGAATACTCTATATGCTCTGCTGTTTGTAGAGTATCCTAGAAAAATGCCTTCATCACTTTTAGAGTCCATCTTTCTCCTTTGATCACGATCTGTCAGAATATAACATTTGCTACAAAATACATGGAAATATTTCACAGTAGGTTTTCTTCCCTTCCATATTTCATACAGGGTGGAGGATGTTCCCTTTCTCAAGGTGACCCTGTTGTGAACATAGCAGGCTGTATTCATAGCTTCAGCCCAAAAATGAATAGGAAGTTTCTTAGCATGAATCATTGCTCTGGCAGATTCCTGTATAGTCCTATTTTTTCTTTCCACAACTCCATTTTGTTAAGGAGTTATAGGAGAAGAGAACTCATGATTGATTCCTTTTGAGGAACAAAATTCATCAAACTTGCTATTTTCAAATTCCTTTCCATGATCACTTCTAATTCTGACAATGCAGCCTTCCTTTTCTCTTTGAAGTCTTTTGCATAATTCTTTAAAGACATCAAACACATCAGATTTTTTCTTGATGAAGTTTATCCAGGTGAATCTGGAAAAATCATCCACAACAACATAAGCATATCTTTTTCCACCAAGGCTTTCAACCTGCATAGGCCCCATCAAATCCATGTGCAACAGCTCCAGCACCTTAGAGATGGTCAGATGTCTTGACATTGGATGTGACATTCTGGTTTGCTTTCCAACCTGACATTCACCACAGACTCTCCCTTCATCAATATGCAGTCTTGGAATCCCTCTGACAGCCTCCATGGATATGATCTTTTTCATCCCTCTAAGATGCAAATGACCAAGCTTTTGGTGCCACAGTTTCACCTCTTTTTCATCTTTGGCCGTAGAACATACAGTGGACATGTTAGTGTTCTCAGACTCCCACAAGTAACAATTATCTTTTGATCTGACTCCTCTCATTACAACTTCTTGTTTTTCATTGGTCACAATATATTCAGACTTGGTAAAGTTGACCTTGAATCCTAGATCACACTGTTGGCTGATACTTATGAGATTGGCAGTCAAACCCTTCAATAGCAGTACCTCATTTAGGTTTGAAACTCCAGGGCAGTCCAAGTTTCCAACACCTTTGATTTCTCATTTAGCTCTATCTCCAAAAGTGACATAACTGGTAGTATGAGGTCTGACTTCATTTAGGAGATTCTTGATTCCAGTCATATGCTTAGAGCAACCACTGTCAGTCTTCCTTGGCAGAAACTCTAAGGGAAGTATGAGCTATCAAAGCTGCAGTCTTCTTCTTCCACTGTTGAGAGTATGGAACCTTGTTGGTCTTAGGCTTGACATAAGGAGTCTGATTGGGATATCCATGTAGTCTATAGCAAAAAGGCTTTATGTGTCCAAACCTTCCACAATAATGACATCTCCATCTTTGAAACTTTTTTTTCATGTTTCTTTGATCTTGATGTTGAGCCCAATGTTGTGACATTTGCTTTAACATTGGTTTATTAGGTCTGTTCTTCTTCTTGTTATCAGCAAATTTCTTTGCAGCCACATATCCTGAACCAGACACATTTCCTGCCTTATGTTGTGACATCTGCTTTGACATTGGTTTGCCAGGCCTATTCTTCTTCTTGTCACCAGCAGGTTTCTTTGCAGCCACATATCCTAGACCATGCATATTTCCTGCATTTTGTCCAAGCTGAAGGATTTCCTCCAACTTATCAGTACCAGATGTCAGCATCTTGACAGACTTAGACATCTGATCAAGTTTGAAGTTCAACACTATAATCTCACTATTGAGGTGACTTATAGTAGCAGTGTTTTCCTTCTTCTCAGCCTCTAGCTGCACATTCTCAGCCTCCAACTTCACAATCAGCTTTTTCTGTTTCTCATTTTGCTAACAAACCTCACCACTTTTGATACACAGCTTCTTGTAAGTTTCAGCAAGCTCTTCAAATGTCACTTCCTCATCACTAGAATCATGATCAGAATTGCACACTCCAGAGAGAGCAGTGACAGGTTTTGCTGATTCTTCCTCAAATTCACTTCCTGAGTCACCATCAGACCAAGTGACAGCCATTCCTTTCTTTTGTTTCTTTAGAAAGGTAGGAAATTCAGCTCTAATATGCCAATATCCTTCACATCCATGGCACTGGATTCCTCTACTTTGACTCACATTTTCTTCTGACTTGGATCTTCTGCTGGAGTCATAAGTTCTGCTAATGTCAGATGGAATGTTCTTGACATTGGACCTTGACTTTGGATCAATTCTCTTGATGAGTTTGTTGAACTGTCTTCCAAGCATAGCTATAGCTTCAGATATCTTCTCTTCATCATCCTCCTTGCATTCCTCTTCAGATATCTTCTCAGATTCCTTTTAGGCAGGGATCTGAGAATCTTTTTCACCAGCTTTTCTTCTGACATCTTTTCTCCCAATGCTCCTGAGGTGTTAGAAATCTCCAAGATATTCATGTGAAACTCATGAATGGTCTCATCTTCCTTCATCTTCAGATTCTCAAATTTGGTAGTGAGCATCTGAAGTCTTGACATCTTCACCTTGGCTGTCCCCTCATGAGTAGTTTTGAGAGTGTCCCAAACATCCTTGGCCAGTTCACATTGATGTACTAGTCTGAAGATATTTCTATCAATTCAATTGAATAAGGCATTCAATGCTTTAGAGTTGCCCAGTGCTAGCTCTTCTTCTTCTTTGCTTCATTCTTTCTCAGGTTTCAGACTAGTAGTCCCATCTTTCTCAAGCTTGGTAGGATGTTTCCATCCTTTGTCAGCAGCTCTCCAAGCTTTAATGTCCAGTGACCTCAAAAAGGCAACCATACGAGGTTTCCAGTAATCATAATTAGATCCATCCAGTATGGGTGGTCTATTTCCAAATCCTTTTTCCTTGTTCATAACGCCAGAAACTATTATCCCTAGATCTCACCCAGAAATAACAGGCAGGGTGCCTGCTCTGATGCCAATTGAAATTCCTGGCAGTAGATACGTGATGTCACAGAGAATGTTATGACACAGTATCTGACACTCTGTTAACAATTCACACAGTTAATTTAAACAACAGTAAATAACACAATCAATTGTTTACCCAGTTCAGTGTGTAACTACACCTACATCTGGGGGCTACCAAGCCAGGGAGGAAATTCACTATTAGTAGAATTAATTCAGGAATAAACCAACCAGTTTATCTCCTTCACTTAAAACCTACCCAATGCAACTTCAATCTAAGTCCTACTTAGACCTGAGTTCCTACTCACTCCCCCTCAATCACAGCAGTGATATCAACCTATTGATTAATTGAATTGTGAAGACACTCTTCAATAAACAAACTTGATTTTGCTTCAAAGCTTTAATCAAGAGACACAACACTCGTGCTTCAAAGCTTTGAGTGATAAACAACCCTTACAACCAAATCCTAGTCCAAGGCACTTATCAATTGATAATTGCTTGGCTCACAAGAGTAACTAGAATTACACAAATTACAACCTGCTAAATCTTCAATACAGTTCAAGAGGCGCAGCAGCAGAGTAAGGGTTCTATTCCTATTATAGAAGCAGTCCTGAAACTTCAGTTTTGGGCTTCCATAAAAATAGCTAGGGTTCCCTTAATTTAACCTAAAGACTTGGTCTTATTAACAACCAATTTAGGTTTAACTAAGATTAACCATATAGCCACGTGAGCATACAATCCAATAACATAGAACATAATAAAAACAGCTCAACAAACTTCCTGAAAACTCTCAGGAAAACAGATTCTGCAGAACAGTAAATGTCACACAGAATGTCATAACATCGGTTATGAAATCAGTCAATCTTCTGCAGAATTCCAGCACAGTATTTAGCTTCCAGTCTGAGCTGTACTTAAAACATCCTTCTCATGCAGAATTTATCTTCAACTCTGAATGTCATGACATCAGTCAAGACATTGTCATATCCTAGTTTTACCAAAAATTAATGCCAACATAACAACACTTACACAAGTGAATAAAAATTAGCGGAACGAAGCTAATTGTACTTGAATATTTACAAAGATGATTGAATATGTAGAAGGAATTGAATATGTACACAAAAGGTGGATATGTACAAAGAAATTAAATATGTACATAGGAGGGTTGAGACTTAACCGTGAGGGAGACCCATGATCAATTTGATTTTGAATTTGAAAGAAATTCGAGGAAAAACCTAGTTCGATTTGTATTTTCAAAGATTAATCGAATCGATCATGGAGAAAAGGTCCGTAAGTCAATTAAGATGTTTTTGAAAGGTTTTAAATGATTTTAAAAAGTGAAAGATATTCACAAAAGGTTTTGAAAAAGATTAGGTTTGAAAATCGGAAAGAAAACATTTTTTGAAAGTATTTAAAATACTTAAAAACGTCTATTTTTAACCTAATAAAAATATATCGAAAAGAAATTATTTTTGGTTTTTTCACATAATCATAAAATAGATATATTAAATGACAAGTGTGCAAAAAAATCTCAAAATGAGAATTTTCTATTGGTTTTTGAAAATGTTGAAGTTTGATAAAGAGTGAAGAAAACAAGTGATAAAATTTTGATTTTTGTCCTAAGGAGGTTTGAACTCATGACCTTGAGTTCAAAGGTGAAAAGATTAACCACTGGGTTGTTAATATCCCGCTTCTATTTAATTTTTTTTAAAACAAAGTTGTGAAAGTGTTTTGAGAATAGTTAAAAAAATGAAAGTTTGGAAATGTCAAAAAACAAAAAGGTCCCAGGGGGATTTGAACCCTGGACCTTGACATGGAAAGTGACTAAGAGGCGCGCTGGCTACCACTGGGGTGACTATACATCCATGAAAACACAAACCATTAAATATATTACAAACTGAAAAATTTGAAATTTTTGAAAACAGAAAAAACATGCGCATGGCTCATCTTCAACCTTCAATCTTCATTGATTCCTAACTCTCTTAATTCTTGATGAAATTAAAATACGTAATAATCAAACTTGCTCGTTTTGAGCCCAGGAACATCATGGTGGTGTTTAATTCCATTTATTTTATGCCTAAGATGATTAATTTTGCCATGAACACGTAGAACCCTAATTTTAAGAATTGACCATGAAATCGTGTAGGTGCAACAAATCATGCAATTGATTGAGGGTTTATGATCCTTATAGGTGCAGAAACATGATGGCATAGGAATTTTTGAACTGGAATGCAAGAATTATAAAATTTGAAGTTGGAAAACTTACCTCTATAAGCAGAAATTGAATGCTTGCTTGGAGGTGTTCCAGATATTGTTTCTTGATCTGGACAGCTTTAGTGATGATTATGGAACGTGTTTGGATGCTTGGAATGATTTGAAAACACATGGGATAGTCTGCCCGAGTCCAACTACAATTTCTTGGAGTGAACTTTGATTTTGGTGTTGGAGTTGTTACAGATGTGATCCAAGTATTTGGATCACTTCTATATGATGTATGGAACGTGTTTGAAGTGATAGATTGAGTTTGCACGAGTGAATTGAGTTTTGGCAAGTTATGGCTCAATATATGCACTTATGGTGGTTTATGAGTGATTATGAGTTTTAGAGGTCTTAGATGCTTATGGATGGTTCAAAAAACTAACAAATGATGTTTATGAAGTGTTTGAATCCTTGGTTTACTCAAAAGTTGCAAGAATTGAGAGTTGTTATTCTTACTCCTTTAAAAACTAAGTTACTTACAATTCAAGAAAGAAAGAGAAACATGTTCTTTGAGATGTTTTAGTGTCATTTTTAAATGAGGAATGAACTCTATTTATAGGACAAGAATTCTGAATAGCAAGACAAGGATAGGCTTGAAAGAATTAGCAACTTGCCTTAAAGGGTAAGAATGAATCTTTGACATTTAATGCACATGGTTAACTTCTTTAACCATGGTTAAAATTCTCTATTGATTCTATCCTTATCTCAATCATTGCTATCAGATATTATCAAGTTATAACTTATCTCTCAATGGTGACAAGGATTCTAGACGAGAAAGTTTGCAAAAATGACCTGAAAACTTGGAAAATTACTTGTAATTTATGGTTATGGAGCTCTAAGTTTAAATTTCAAAACCCTAGCTACACACAGTGTTTTTTTTCCAGTTCTTGGACATTTTGGAAAGCTTGAAACAAGATCTACAACTTTCATGTTTTTAGTTTTTCTTGAATAAAAATGGATTTAGGTGAAAAATGGCCATGAAAATGGTGAAAAACCATGTTTAAAACACTTGAAAATTTTTCTAAGTGTTAGAAAAATTTCAAATCTTGACTTTTTGTTGACTTTTTCACACATTTTGATTTTTTATGATCACGATGGATAATTTGAAATGACTGGAAAATTTGGATTTCAAAAATTTGACCAAAAGTCAAAGTTTGACTGATTTAAAGAATTGACTTTTTGTCCGATGATTCAGAATTTCTCTGAGAATCAATCATGACATTTGAAATGTTTTAAATCAAGAAAATTAGGTCAAGATATTTCATTGATGATTTTGGGATCATTCTCCAAGCAATTAGGTCATTCATTGAGCAAAAAGTCAATGATACACCATCCTCGATCAAAAACCCTAATTGGTCGATTCAAGATAGATCTTTAGAAAATGATGAGAATTTGAAGATCAAACATTGATTATTGATGAAGATAGATCATTTGAGGTGAGTGAAGACTCAAACCCTAATTTGATCATATCTTGAACATATGAATTTTTTTGATCAAAACCCTAATTTGGCTTAAGGAGCACACAAACGATCTATCTTGTGCTAAAATTATTAGTGACGCAATGACACACATGTGAGTGATATTAGATGGTATCTTAGGTTAAAAAAATTGGGGTATGACAGATCCCTCTTGATGATAAGTGTGAGTGCTTGGTTAAGATGCAAACGACTCAACAACGGGCAATGTGTTCCTTCTTGAAAGACAAAGATGTGTCATGGATTGGGCACAAGGTGAGACTTCTTGAGCGGTCTAGATTCTCCTTCCTAAGGTTCCTAGGATGGAGGAGGATCCTTCTGGTTGACAATAAATCATGAAGAGGTGCCATACATGAAGAGGACATCAGATGATTTGGACCTCTTGAGGCCTCCTTATGGAACAACGAATCTTTTAATGTAGTGGAGTTCACAAACCACCTATTTTATTTCCCTGAGAACTTCCCTGACGATTATCAATTTATTTTTCATATGATCATTTCCCAAGTGTATGATCAACTAGAGACCCAACTCTTGAGGTACTTATTAATGGAAAAATCGTCGAGGGAGAATTATTTTTTCATCCTCAGGGGGCTCCAATCTAAGGAGCTCAATGTTAGAAAGTCCACTTGCAAAGGTGGGGCGTCTATAAAATAGTTGAATGAAAGGCAAGATCCTTTAAAGGAGATTATCAAAAGGGATCACTCAGATCCATGATAACCTTGCATAAATTTAGAGTTTGAAGCAATTGCTTAGGAAAACTCATGATACCTAGAAGGGTTTGGAGGAATGTATCTCCCTACTTAAGGATGAAGTTGTAATGACCTCGGTCGCCTTACCTAAGTTTTTGAACGCGGACTTATTCTTTATAGACGAGTTATAATTGATCTTCCTTTAGTGGTGCAAGCTCTCAGTGTTATTTTAATCGCCCTTTATGTAGCACTCGACTCTGGTGACCACTTACGCCAACTACAATGATGGCTTCTAGAAGATGGATATGTTGAAGTGTTACACTTTAAGTCTATTTTGGAATTCCCCTACAAATATTTCATGGTTTGTTTGAACTATCCAGATGGTGACCTTCTTAAAGATAGAGAGATAGTCTCTTAGTGACTCTGACGGGTCCTATCATATATTAAATATACTAAGGGTTGACATCTTCTTGCGGTTGATGATGACAAAATGGTGTGCCACTTTCTTTACCAATTCCTAGTAATTATTGATAGAAACACATGGTATACCCATGTACCATATAATAGAGGCTTCTCTGAAAGTTCCAGATATCATCTTGCAATTTAAAGAGTCAAGGCAACGGGCTCGTAAGGCTTGTTACATCCATCAAACTTGGCTAAGGAATGAGGTTTGAAACCTTTAGGGACACGCGCTCCCATATCTTGTCTAAGAGTGGTTAAGAGTTTGACAGTTCCATATTCTCAATGAGATGGGGATCTTGTTGGTGTTCTTTGATGTTGTGGACACTGTCTTCCAATATTTGGTTATGGTAGCATAATTCATCGATGGCAACACGCATCTCCGCTAGGGTGTCGACATCATTGATACGACTTGTTCCCTCTGGCATAGGGGATAAAGCTCTCATATTTATCATGTATGAAGTTAGATAAATTTAGGAGTGAAAGGTAACAACGAGAAGGGTAATGGTGATGAAAGAAGTTGTGTCTCAGGTTAGTTTATCAGGGCGCTATGGTGGGCACCAATGTAGTGGTAAAAAGTACATGTGTGCATATTCTCTTTACAAGGAAAGTAAGACTCATGTGCATTAGTTGTTTAAAAAAAAAGGGTAGTGAGGGCTTTCCCGCAACGGTGAAAAGCCCTGTACAATGGTCTTTTGAGGTGATTTAAGAAACCTCCACATGTGAAGTGAGAGGCTCTACTGATGACTAGTAATGCTCGGTAGCAAGCATATAATTGTTGATGGTCGTATGTTAATAATGTAGTAAGTTATGTACTCTTTAGGATGTAAATAATGTGTATTACTTGGGGTTATTCTTCTTCTTGAGATAATATATATTTATAGAGGTCTCTAGGGCCTAGGGTGTAAGTCACCCTTAGTGGTGTCAACCACTCCCTTCGTCTTTGGAGAAGTTATTTGACCATCCACATTTTAAGAGTTAGAGGAGACTCATTCTTTCTTGGCTCACACGTCAATGTTTCTCCTTAGAGGATCTTTGAGTCATCACTCGAACGACGCGACTCTTGGGCGAGGGCGCCCTGATTTAGATCATAAGCAAATAGAACACTTCCTAAACTCTCTCTTTTTATATTTTATTTTTTTATTTTTTATAAAATAAAATATTTTTAAATTTTGTGATTAAATAATGGTAAATCAAATCATAAGACTAAAACAATTATTTTTTTCATATATATCCTTCAAGCAGCAAAATTTCAAGAAGGAAAAATGCCTCTTAAATATATAGTCTAAGCATACTAGTGACAGGTAAAAAACTGGCTACTCATCACTATATACCTTTAATAGACAAGATAGTTGGTAAGATCAAGCATCGGACCGCACAAATGTTGTCTTATGCGGGTAGTTTATAACTTATCAACATTGTGACTTTTGCATTGGCGAATTATTGGCTGAATTGTTTTCCATTCCCTAAGAATATCATTCAGAAAATCGAAACTATTTGCCGCATTTTTATCTAGATAGGGGGATATGAGGGTAGTCATAAAGTACATATAGCATGGAAGAGAGTGTGTAGACCAAAATGTTACTGGGGCTGAATATCATAGACATAGAAGTGTGGAATAAAACTAATCTGATGCGGCTTCTTTGAAATTTAAGTGGTAAAGCGGATTCTCTCTGGGTTTGATGGATCCAAGCATATTATGTAAAAAATAATGACTTGATGGATATTGAAACCAAGTTAAATTATACATAGATTATGAAGGCAGTTCTGATCCAAAGGGGTGAAGCTAATAAGCTGGAGGAATGAGAGGAATAATGGATTAGAAGATTGTTGAAAATCCACCAAAATCTATGATGAATTTCTACCAATATTGACTAACAAGTTGGATATCACCACATAATAACAATGAGCAATTAAAAAAATAAATAAGAAGGAAATATTTTCTGTAGAGTTTCTCGTTGCCCACAAGCTGTGGAAACTTTCTTATTCACTTTGCAACTACAAAATAATGTGAATGAATTCAATTACAAAAATAGGGGTTACTCCCCCAATTTATAGATTTCAGTTAGCTTGCTCCCTAAGCTAAATCAAATATATTCTATTTTAAATTTAAATCAAATCTATCTAAATATAAAATCAAATCTGTGTGTAACAAACTATTTCCACACTCCTAAATCAAATCAAATCAAATATTTTCCGACACAAGGAATTACTTTCAACACACCACCTAATTCATTGTCTTTAAGCTATATACATTCATCATAGCTCTTAGTCTTCTAAATACTTCGACCTTCACGCCCTTCGTCATGATATCTACAATTTGATTCTCAGTTCTGCAGTGTTCTTAATACATCTTCCCATCTGCTACGTGTTCTCGAAGATAGTGGTGTCGCGCTGTGAAAAAACACAGAGTCGCCACCGAACTTAATTTATCCCGAAGGAAGGGAAAATATCGAGAAAACCCGAAGAGAAATGGATAAGATTGTCTCACGACCAAGAAATGGCTTCGGGAGCCAGTTATGCTAGGGTGTTTTTTTAACAAATTATGCTTTCTATATGTAAGGATGTTTTTTTAAACAAATTATGCTTTCTATGAATGCTTCAAATAATGGGTTTAATTAGAGAGAAAAAAATAAGTTTTTAATTAGTGCGTCCGCCGCAGTTGTGAACCTTTTGTGCCTACGTATCCCTTTCGTGCAATATGGAATCAGGGCTCCGTAGTTCGGCTAAAAAATAAATATGTGTTTGTGTTTTTTATGGGAGATGTTAATTTCACATCCTAGCATCTGGTATGCGGTTTGGATGGAAATAACATACACCATTTTTTTGAAAGGTTTTGAGTTACACCCTCAAGGCAAGATGCCACCTTTGATTAGTTGTATTGATTTTAGGGCAGAGATAAGTCCTCAAATAGTAACCTCTGTAGGTAGTACTCGAGTCTTTATTAGTCCAAAATATTTGCTTGTGAAATATGTGTGGTAAGTATAGTCACGTTCCTCGTATCGGAAGAGAAATACTTAGACCATACACTCTACAGTGAGGATCAAGCACTCGAAAGAGGGATGAGTCTGCACCCAACCTTATTTTTTAGTCCAATACGTGGAGGACTTTACTTGTATTAAAGAAGTATTATATTTTGGAAGGCAAGTGTTTAGACAACTACCTTTACAGGTAGTATGGGATAAGACCTTTGCGTAACCAATCCATGACCATTCCAAGTTTATTGAGAAAACATTTTGAAAAAGATCACTTGGTACAAGTACCAAAGTTTTAGTTTTAAGTCGCTTTATGAATAAATGACATGCTTGGAAAGACGTGAAGGGATGTGGATTGGGTAAAGGTAGGTCGATAGCGACGTGGTTGAGCACATCGACTTATGGACGAGAACATACAAGGCGTGCTTAGTTGGTTTATGATGGTGGAATAGTGATGAATATTTGTTGGAGGTTAATGGTTAACATGAGGAGATATGTGCATTAGAACGCCTAGAGGAGGGAGGTGGAAGAAAGAACTTTAATTAATTGTTTTTGAAAATAAACTTCGCGTTGGACCAAACTTTTATCTTTTGTTTATTTTTGAAATTGTTTTCTATTTTGGTTGATTTTATCTTGTTAACATGCATCACATACAATCATCAAGCATACAAAACAATAAATTATACGCTATTACATCATTAGGGGAGGGGGATACATTTTACCCATCATGGGGGGATGGAGCTTCACTTTAGTACAATTGTCCAAGCAAAATTATAAAGCGGAATTTAAATGACTTAAAGCATGAAAAATTATGTAATGTTCAAATTAAGTGATTCAAGGCTTCCAAAATGTACCTCAAAACAATAGCAAACGATTAGTGACTATGCATAAAATGATGCATGAAATGGGGTAAAAATATAAACAAATATTGATTAAAACAAATGCTTGTAAATCCTAAAAAACTCACAACACGATAAAAAAGGAATTCAAACAATTTATTTGCATATTTTGTGAACCCTAAATCAAAGATCAAAAGTCCATTATTGAGATCAGAATCAAGACTAATTCATCCTGTTTGAGTATTCGGATCCAATCAAAGAAAATCGATAACAACATGCCAAGAACTATAGTTTTCAACTAATTCTAATTTTACTCAAATTAATTCCTAGAATTAATAATAATAATAAAAAAAAAATCAGAAAAAATATTGTGGAATCAGGAACTAACATGTCGTTATTCATACAAAAAATCGGCAGAAAATCATGTACGAAAATCTAAAAATTAATTGCTTAAAATTATGAACAAAAGTGAAGTTTAAAGCCAAACAGGGAGGTGGAATGGCAGGGGAAAGTTTGAATAGTGGTAGGCCCAACGTGCTAAAGCCCAGACAGAAATCAAAGACATTCATGATCCATTTCAGTTATTAATTTTCTGATTTATTATTAATTTATCATTATGTTTTGTTTATTAATCAGAAAATTCAATTAAAAAATAAAAATAAAAATAAAAATAAATTATGAAATTGAAATAGGGGCTAGGGTTGAACCATGTGATAATCCTCTTCCCTTCTTCTTCGCGATTTCCGGCGAGAATCACCGTCGCCTCCGCCACGAATCAGTCAACCACCTCTAATCCTTGAACCTGTAACGCATAATCAACACCAACTCTTGCCCTAAATGTGATTTTTGCATTAGATCAAGGAGGAAACCCCTTTGCTTGGCCAAATAGAAGGCGTTGTTTGCGAACCCTAAGATTAAACCATTGTTAATCCGAGTTGACGGACCCAGACTCGATCCCGACGCTGTTCTTCCCCGATTAATATCTCTGGCAACTCCCACGTCGACTTCCGCACCGGCGAAGCCGTTTCGAAGTATGTAAATAGAAAATCAGAGAGGAGGTTCTGATAACTCAGGTATACACTCTTTAATTTCTGATTCCTTCTTCTTCTACGATTGCAATTTCCACACGTCTTTGTTT
Source organism: Vicia sativa (assembly GCA_021764765.1). Taxonomy (NCBI): domain Eukaryota; kingdom Viridiplantae; phylum Streptophyta; class Magnoliopsida; order Fabales; family Fabaceae; genus Vicia; species Vicia sativa. The sequence continues at coordinate 232,339,059 of CM038796.1, forward strand.
GCGTTTTTGCGCGTATGTGAACCTGATGATTCGTTCGCGTCATTACAAATACAGTGAAGACGAAGATGTCATTGTTGTGTCCTTCTTGATTTCGTGATGATGAATCTCTTTGTCTCGATCCGTCGTCACCGTAATTTCAAATCCTCCGTGAAGAAGTTTCATCGGAGGACACCTCAGCATCGATTCCGACAACAACGAATGGCTTCTGGTAAGCCTTCTCTCGGTCACTTCTTCTTCTGTTTGTTGATGCGTGGCATTTATGTGCGTTACAGATTTGGTTTCTTGCTTTTTGACATCACGTTCTTCTTGTTATTGGTTTCCGTGAGTAGAGAAGTTGCAGGGTGGAATTGAAGGTTGTGGAGGAGAAAGTTCGAAAGATCGAAGGTGATGATGTTGTGGTTTGAAGATTAATGAAGATACTGACTCTGCAGATTTCTATGAATGATCCAATGAAGATGAAGAGGGATTGATGAGTGCGATGAAGATGAATGTGGAGCTCAGAGATAGAGCAGATGAAGATTTCTGAGGTTTTCTGTGTGATGAAGATCGAAGAAAATGTCTTTGGTGAGTTCTTGTGATAAATTATTTCTCAATGAACCTTCTTTCCAATTTTCTGTTATATTTGTAACTGAATCTGCTTTTCTCAGTCTTTGTGAATAACTGATTCTGATTCTATTAGCCAATTCCCTCCCCCAATTCTGTTTTCTGCTTTTGTTTCGGTTATGCAGCCTGTAAAAGTTTGTTGGCGATTAGTGAATCTCAGCCCTTGATTTTGATCTTTGGTTAGAGATATTGAATGGTTAGGATTGCACCCGATAATGAGCTGGCAAATTCTATTTTTTTGAATATTCTGTACTTTTCCTCTATCACTTATGGAGGGTCATTTTGTTGCAACCCTGAGGGCATGATTAATTAGAGATTGGTAAGGCTATTTGGGTGTTATTAGATCTGACTTGAACTGATTTTTATCGTGTGGGTTCATGGACAGATCCGTTGGAGATTTTGTAAGGTTATTCATGGAAAAAAAAAGGGTGAATTCAAGACATGGCAAGATGAAATTTCAGAACTAAGCTTAGGATATAGACTTGATTTTTTGTGTAATTCTTGATGTAATGGTTTTGTAATTTTAAATTTGCAACTCAGATTCTTGACAAGTTTATAGAAACTTGACCACTCCATTTGCTGTAATATTGAATGAACTTGATGAGCATTTTGAATGAACAAGAATTATGTTGGATCAAATGACATTTGCTCTCTTGAAATCATGAATGAACTTTGTTTAAACTCCAAATTAAATCCACCATTCTCGAGACCTAGAACCAATCTATGAACATAAACTTTTGAAGATGATTTGAAAATCATGGCCATCTTAATGAAATGATCAAGGATTGAACATGATGAACAAGGCAACAAGATGAAAGATTTAACTCAAATCTCAAATATACTATATCTCGAACAATCCAAAACACCATGAATCATGAACCAACTCTTTGTGAATGCAATGCCCTCTTTGTGAATGCAATGCTTTAAGCTCTTTGATTCAAATCACGGACCCAATAAAAGCCTTAGGCATAGCTATCTTTCATTGCAACAACAAACAATAAGATATATTCATTGGAATTTCAGAATCCATTTTGTCTAATCCAATCTTTTTGGGACGATGCCTTGAGCAAACTTGGTAAAGATGAAAACAAACCTTTGATGCAGATGACTAGCTAGCTCGCCAGAGAATAGTGATGATACTCGTGATTCAAAACCCTAGCTTCATGCCATAAGAACCAGTTAAATAAATATTGAGAAGTCTCAACCTCATTCTATGGAGAAAACCACATTTCCCTGAATCTCTTGCTTAAAGATAAATTATATGATCAGCCTTACTTGATATGCACGGTTCGAAATCGATATGAAACCCTAATGCTACACAAATGCTGAACTTTGAATCTTAGGGCATATTAATGAATGCAGATGCATGATATGTTAGTGCAGATGACCTAATGCGGGATATGTACATGATGATTATAAGACACATAAGTCAGATGGTCCTTATGAAAGGGTAGGACATATTTGGGGTATGACAAGTGGAACCTCATTTTGATGTGCTTGCTTCAACCATGAGCTATAAGATTCTTCGCCATGTTGATAGTTGACATGCTATCAATCTTCATGGTAATTGCTCTATGATCCTTACTTGTGATTTCCTTCGACCAAGTTCACCATCCAAGTTGCTTGACATGCACAAAGAGAAGCAACTATGTATTCTGCTTCGCATGATGATAATGCCACAATTGGTTCCTTTCTAGAACTCCAAGCAACTGACGCACCACCTAACATAAACACATATCCTACTGTGGATTTTGGATCCTCAGCATCACTACACCAGCTCGAATCTATATACTCCACTAACTTGCATTCTTTTTCCTTTATCAGCTGCTGGAAATAAAATATCATAGTCAAGAGTTCCTTTCAAATACCTTTAATATCCTCTTTGCTGCTGCTAGGTGTGATACCTTTGGCTTCTGCACGAATCTACTCACCATACCCACACTGTATGCTAAGTCAGGCCTCATATGACAAATGTATCTTAAGGACCCCATAAGTCTTCTATATTGGTTTGGATCGACATCATCTTCTTCTAAGTCTTTTGACAATTGAAGTCTTTGTGCTGCAGGTGTCGAAGTCGAATGACATTCTTCCATCTCAAATCTCTTGAGAATTTCTCCTATATATCTTATTTGATGCATCATCAAACCTCTACTAGTCTTGTAGAATTTGATGCCAAGGAAATATGAAATATCACCCAAATCAAATATTTCAAATTCCTTGCTAAGATCACCTTTGAATTCTTTGATCTCCTTCTTGCAGCTACCTGTTGTTAACAAGTCATCGACATAGAGACATAGTATAAGCAGTTCAATATTGCTTCTTCTTATATATAATCTATGTTCATTTGTGCACATAAAAAATTCCTTCTCCCTTAGAAAATTATCAATCTTCTTGTTCCAACTCTTGGAGCTTGTTTCAATCCATACAGGGCTTTATGAAGCCTATACACCTTTCTCTCCTCGTTAAGTTTCACAAATCCAACTGGTTGTTTAACATACACTTCTTCATCTAAGAGTCCATTTAGGAATGCACACTTCACGTCCATCTGACATATGTGCCAAATGTTTATTTTCGCTAAGCTAACAACCAACCTGATTGCTTCGATCCTAGCCACAGATGCAAAAACTTCATCGAAGTCAATTCCTTCTTTTTGGAGAAATCTTTTCGCCACTAGCCTTGATTTGTGTCGAGTTACTTCCCCTTTGGGATTCATCTTCACTTTGTATACCCACTTGACATCAATTTCCTTCTTGCCTTGAGGCAATTTGACAAGTGACCAAGTGTTATTGTCTTCGATGGATTTCACTTCTTCGTTCATTGCTTTCACCCACTTTGAATCTTTCAATGCTTCAACTGCATTTACAGGTTTGACATCTGCATAGAAAGCATAACGTACCAGCTCTCCTTTGTTATCAACCGCATCATCTGATGTAATAACACAATCTTGCAATCTTGTAGGCATGTGTCTTGTTCTCTGAGGTCTGTTTAGCGGCAAAAACTTCTAGTATAGGCCATTGAATTGACTTAACTAAAAAAATTAACAAAAGAGTCGCCACCGCGCTTTCATTTTATCCAAAGGACAAGGAAAAAGAGCAAATACAATCCTAACAAAAAGATCAGAGATCTGGGACCAGTGGTTAGTTATGCAAAGGGAAGGTGTTAGGCACCCAAAGTATCTACGGTACTCCGCAGGAACCTTTTTAAAAATTTGTATATAAGCTAAAAGAGAGTATGTACAAAATGGATGGTGGGGGGAGAAAAAAAGTATTTTTTATAATTTTTTATTTGTAGAACTTCCAATGAGTTCCAGGCCTACATACCAACAATGTGCAATGTTAAAATCAAAACCAAGTAGTTCGGCTAAAAAAACAAAATTGTGTGTTGGTTGATTTTAAAAAAATGTTAGTTTAGAAAACTACAAAGAGTTCAAAAAATTTGAATGAGGTTAGGTGTTTTTTAGTCTTATGAGAAATGATCAAAATATTAATAAATGGATTGAAAGTTTATTAAGAAAACAAAATTTGAAAATTCATGGACCTAAGTCCAAGTTTTTTCTTATGACAGCAGTTCGAGTTTTGAAAACAAGAATCCTTTGAAAAAGAGGGAAGATTTTGAAAATTAAAGAATGGGGAGGAGATGAAGAGGTTAACCTAAGTGCATAAAGTAAAAGGTAAGGGTAAAGAAAAGATATAACCGTGCGAGAAGACTAATACTTGACATTAAGAGTCAATGCCACATCCCGTCCTTCAGATTACCACATAAACAACAAATAATCACACAAAAAACCAAGCTTCAGATAAGTCAATGCTTTTGGGTGAACTCTTGTCTTAAGAAAAATGGGCAGAGTAACGACTGTATTTTGAGGAAATCCACTCATAATCGAGTATAACAGAATAACCTACATACAAAAATAATAACCAGACAAGACAGAATAACACCAAGGGCACAAAAATCTCCAAGCTGAGGTAAAGGTCCTAATCCTAAGTCCAAAGATCAAGCTCCAAGCACAAGGATAGTAACCAAGTCCAATTATAAGTTTTTTTTTTATGTCTAAGTTGAATTTTTAGGTATTTTAGAAAAGAAAAATAAAGTTCAAGTGAGCAAATTCAAAATAACAAGAAAGTAAAATTCTCAAATGAGAAAAGGAAAATGACATGAAATGTAAATGCTAAAATTAGAGGTGCATAAAAATAAAGAGCATAAAAGTAAATGCCGAAAGTAAAGAGCGGAAAATAAAAGGCGATTAAATAAAGGTTAGTGTTTGGGGTAAAAAAGTGACGAATGAGGGAATCGAATTGGAATTCGAATCTCAGGTTCAAAACCATTTACTCTTTTGATTTTTTGTTTTAAAAGATGCCACGAGCACCAAGCTTTATTGTTTCCAAACAAGAAAGAAGATGGAAAAGGGGAAAGCTGAAATACCCTAAATATGATATGCGATGTGACTAGCGTGAACTAGATGCAACGCATTAGGGAGAGACCAGGGTAAGAGGGTTGCTTATATAAATGGAAGATATTAGCACCCTATGTATCTATAGTTTTCTATAGGAACTTTTTTATGCATATTTTGTATGTTTGTGTGTTTTATTTGCTACGCTATTTCGGGAAAGTTTCTCCTTTGGAATTTAAGAAAGGTAGGTTAGGCAGGAACCTAAGTTTTGTTATAATTATTATGCTCGCAAAGATCATTGGGATCCTCTGCATACATATCCCCTAGTGGGAATCGGAGCATCAGTAGCTCAGATATAAGGGAACTAAGGTTTGTTTGGTTCGAGGGAGAAAGAAGTATGCTCGCCAAGGGTGAGAGCTTGTGCCTACATATTCTCAAAGGGATGTTGAGAAAGTCAGAGCAACCGTAGTTCCCACTTATGTGCTAGTAGAAGCAATGATGATTTTATTAAGAGACAAAGACAAATGTCATCTTAATGAATCTAATATATTTCATCACATTTGAAGATTTGATTGTTTAAATCTTTCATTGTAAGCATTAGGTGTTTTTCTTGAGTGTACAAGCGTTACCACTTACAAGTTAAGAAAGATGTTTGAAAAATGTTTGAATCTTTCATTGTAAGCATCGGGAATTTTGCTTGAGTGTACAAGCGTTACCACTTTGATGTGCGATAAACCTAATGTGTCTAACGGAATCTTAACTGCAAGCGCACAGCCTATCGCGGTAGTAATAAAAGATTATCGATCCCACAGAGACTTTGTAATCACTCTAGTGCTGGAAAGTAATGTTTGTTTAGCTAAGGCGGAAATTGTCACGTTTGGTTTTAGGGAGGTTAAGGAAGGTAAATTAATTGGTTTTAATGTAATTATAAAATGAAAGGGTCGGTATGCAATAGAGTCGACTTAAAGGATCTAATCGGACCTAGGCATATAAGGATGGTCAACTTAGTTTATCTGTAGAATTAATTAGTTTAAAAACCCTCAACTCACACTTTCATGGTCTTATCTCGGATTATACGTCTAAAGCCCTATACCGCCGCTAGCCTATAAGTGTTTAGAAGTATTTTTTGGAAACTTAATTAATTCTAATCTGTTTTAAAGCGCTTTCACTGTATTTAAATCAAATGCCTAACTTTAGCTATCCGGTTAAAAACCTCACACTTTCGTGGTCTCGATCTAACCTATTTATCTTCTTACTTTCGAAGGTTTTGTTTTTAAGCATAAAAAGTTATAACCAGAGTTAAGTTGATTAAAGTTTTAGCCTAAGTTGTTGATCAGATGCCTAATGTCTCTTACTATCCCATACCGACACTAAAGGTTTAGCTAGCCATGGAAATTGAAACTAACGTACAGGAAGTAAAAACAAACAAATACAAATTGGACATTATAAATAATAATAATTTAAATTGCATTAATTAATTAAAGAGTACTTGTAACAAATTGCAGAAAAATAAAAAACCTGAAAATAAAGCAGTATCCTATATCCTTCTTCCATGTCGGAAAATCGGATTCGAAATTGAAACGTAAAAGTTCGAGGCTTGAATAATAAATTAACTATAATAATAATTTCCTAATGTTGGAAATTATTATTTGGGAAATGAAAATGAAAGAACGGAAATGTTGAATGCGAAAATAATAACCGATGGAATAATGGTTTGATTTCGGCAGAGCTTCCGCGAAAGAAAATTCTCAAAAACCCCGTCCGTTTGATGTTGAAGGCTGAGGTATTTATAGAGAGTGAATCTGGCAGTTGGTTCCTAAAATTCCTCCCACGTAGCTTGCCTTCCATTCTCCAAAAATATAGGAACGGGTAGTTGAGGAGGAAGTGGTGGACGGGTCTTGACTTGAGAGAAATAAGGAGTTTCATAACTCCTTCGTAATGCTTGGGCCACGCTCGCATATTTTGAAACCGTATAATGCGCTACGCTCGTGGTGAATGTGTGACGAGCAGACTTGTGGTTTCTCCGTGTTACGGTCGTCATGGATGTGTTACGGTCGTAACACTCTTCAGAATGTGTTACGATCGTGGCAGGAGCGTTACGACCGTCACAGCTACAAAGTTTGTAATCTTTGACAGATTTGTCTGTTTCTTCTATTCTTTTGATGCTTTTTTTGCATTGTTTCATATTTTCTTCTGTTTTGAGCTAAGTCGTGAATACCTGCAAAAAGTAATGACAATCTCGAAATATTCGGGAGTTAATCGGGTCAAAATAATGCAAAACGGGTAAATTTCATGTAATATAAACGATATGATTTCGCGTTATCAAATTCCCCCATACTTAAACCTTTGCTTGTCCTCAAGCAAAATAATCAATTTAGAAATATCGGACAAGTTTTTATAAACGCATATGACTAGTGTACCTTTTGTTTTCAAATAATCATAAGAAATCCTAAGTTAGTTTGGCCAAGAGAACGAATGAAACAACAGCAATACGTTAATGACACAAGCAACAGGCTTGTCGACGACTATCCGTTTTAGACGAAACGTCCAATTATATCGTTATAATTCAACTCAAGCTCTCGCCTAGTTCACCCGGTTTCGCTCGCAATCACATTAAGCCCATTATCTATACACATGCGTAGTGGAATAGCTTAGTGGTACCGATCGTAATACAACGGTTTCGCACAATTATGTGGCAACCTCTTATATCCAATTGCATGATGCGGGGATCAAACCGTAGTCCGCCTACCGAGTTTAGTACCGATGCTTCTAAACCACCAAAACAATGGATTCTCATGTTACTTAGTAAAGCTTCCGCATCCGCTGGATTAAACGATCGGGTGAGGATCGCCCAATTTAATTGGTGCCTTGGCTATTTCCTTAAATCATGTAACATTTTTCTCAATAAATTACTGAGATCATCCACTTATATTCATCGGCTTTCCACGTGGCTTGTGCTAAGACTCGTGCCGACTGCTAGAATAAACTACTAGGGGCTAATTTAAGACTTAAAACTGAAAGTATTGGTATAACGGAAACAGGGACGATACGCGTAAGTAGGGAGTCAAAGGTGTCATAACCGTATAGTTCTTGTTGGATCGCCTCGCCTTCTAACTAAGATTTCGGTAAAAGTAGGTAACTAACGATTATGCGAATATAAATGCGAAAAATTTTTGGTATGGCTAAATAAAACGGGGAGAAATGAAATAACGAAATATAACTAAAATAGACATGAAATTACTCGTTCTGGAATTTTAAAATGCAGTAATCCTCCCACACTATATCAAACATTGTCTCAATGTTATGATATAATGGCGAGGTTAAATGAAAGATACAACGGAAAACAAGGAAAACAACAAAAAGAGAAAAACTATCCGCATCATGGCGGCTTCGGTTCGGACCTTCCGAAGGAGTAGCTCGAGTCGTGCTCGTGGTCCGAAAGATGAAACATCCATCCTCGTAGCTGCTCACTCGCCAAGACTTCCTCAAGCCTTTCATTCGCCGAACCGACCACTTAAGATTTGAGCATTCTGCGCGACTAAGGCGTCAAGCGCCCCGATGCACCCTCTCGGCTCGCGATATAAGATTTTGATGGTGGATAGCTCGGAGGATCTCGCCAAGAGACGGAGGTGGAGGAGCGAGGACGACTCGTATGTCGCACGGAATAGCTCATCCAGCTTCCCGCATCTCATCGGGCCGATATGAGGTTCTTCTTGAGCAAAGCAGGCCTTCGTGGTCTTCAAGGTTGAAAAGCCATTGGCTCGGTTCGAGGGTCGATACGATCCTCGCAAGGCAAAACAATATTAGTATAAACGCGGTTTTGATCATCGGATGGAACTTGCCATCGTCCCGCCAGATGAGGTGAGCTGATTTGCAATGGTCAAGAGTGAGCAGAATGGAGGTCGGATGGTAGATGACCAAGGGTGTCACCATGGTTTAGTGCTAAAGCCGAGAAGTGACAAGCCCTCCAAAATAGAAAGGTTTTCACCGTGCGTATGGAGTGGATATGGGCCGAGGAAAGGTGCGCATTGATTTTCCGACCGAGAATGCGCAATGCATGAAGAATACCCTTGGAGTTTAACTTGTGGTTACCGCCTCTGCGAAGATTGTGTTGCCTAGAATGCGTGGAAATAGCGTATGGTCAAGTTATGGATTTGAGTGGCGCTGAGATGATCATAGGAGTGAGCTCGGTTGTTTGTGAGGCTATGCCAAAGGTCGAAAGATGCTTCTCCAAAGTTGTCCGCACGCGGAGATGGGAACCTTCCTCGCGTAAATCATAATTGTCCGAACGCTCGAGAGAACTCGATTCGTACCAAATATGCAAAACTTCACGACACCGTAAAGTTGGTTAGTTGAACCGTGGAGGATGTAGCGTATGAACCGAGGAACCCGAGAGTGAGTGTCTCGAATGGGTTGGGCTACAGTGCTCCACAGATTGACACTGAAGAAGGCGTTGAACACCTTCAAGCAAACCAAGGTCCCTCAAACAGACAGTATCAACATACCGAGTGGGGTGCAGACCACGACGTTGGAATTTCAAAAATTTGATGCGTTGAGTTTCACCTTACTCACCATCACGAAGGACAACGCCGGGAATAGGTTGGGGATTGTTTGCCATTTGCATGCAAGGATGTTCAAGTGAGAATGGGTGTTGTTGGTCAATGAGAGAATGAGAATGTGATACGGGTAATGTGAATATATATAGTGTGAAAAGAGATGGTGGGGAGTTTGAAAGTTGAGAGGGATTGATGGTGGGTTGAACGGGGTTAATGGGTGGTTAATGAAGGAAGTGGGATGGTTGGGGAGTTATGGAAAAAGAAGAGAGAAAGGTTGAGGGAAGAAGAAAAGAAAACGTTCTGCTACAGGGTTACTGATGTAGCCCGTGTTACGGTCGTAACACCTAGCTGACGAGCGTAACGCGCTGAAGGGCGTGTTACGGTCGTGGGGAACAGATGACGATCGTAAGAGCTACAAATTTTGCAAATTTAAATGTAATGTAACATACTTGCACAGAGTAACATTATATATTAAGCAGAACATCTCAGATACTCCAACATAAACATAACACTATTCCATTCAACATACATATTCCAATATGGATAATTAAATCGCAATAGAGCAGAAAACCATAAAACATTGTAAGCATTTATAATGATTTAAAGATTCAAAATTGAAAACAATTGCATTACTTCAAATTAAGTAGCTTGTTCTTTCTGACATGAAGTAAATTGACTTGTAAATTGAAATGCGGTAATTTAACCAAGAATTGAAACTACCTAGAAACAAAACGGAATGGGAAAATTCTAAAAACTAAGAATTGAAAAACTGAAAAACTAAAAAAAACAAAAAAAAACTAAGAAACTAAGAACTGCTTCATCCAATTTTTTCTTTTAAAATCTCTAAAGCTTGGGTGATGTTATAGAATTGCTCCACTGTGATGTCAGTCAAACCAATAAGATCCAAACGCATAGTCTTCAATTCATCCTTGATTCCATCAATGTCGCTTTATAAGCATCCAAAGTGGTCGAATGGTGTTTAATTGTGTAGTGTTTTCTCCTTGGTTTGTGTCGTGGCCTACTTGTGCTTCAAACCATATTTGTAAAGTCATGGTAACCGTGAGGGGTTTCGTGATCCGCTTCGCTTTCCGACATGAAATTATCGCAACAAAATATGATTGTGGTGTTTCCGTGTCTCCGGTTGGTCGTGGATTCAATTCATACAACCAATTATCACGGTTATGGACACTAACCGGGCATGGTTCGAAGGGTAAAAGAGTAACAACTTCGCTTATCGTGTAATCATAAGGTGCGGGCCTAAATTTCCTATTATCATGTTGTTGAAACAATTCAATATTCATAGGCCTAATTGATCCAAATGGTGCACGCTATTAAGTTGGTAACGAAGTCCAAGAGCATTTGCAATCATTGTAACCAATCCTCCCACACCGACAGAACATTAGGGTCCTCACTAATGCGGTAAAGGTCTTCATCGAGTGGGACAAGACAATGTAGGCCCGTGTTTAAACAATAAAGCGTAGATAGTTCATCCTTGATACAACATTTTGGTTTTGTTCTTTTCCAAACAGTGTGGGCAAGAATCCTATGGAAATAACGGATGGTCGGGTTATGTATTTCATTGTTATCCATGCTTTCGGTCGTGGTGATAGTTTCCGTTAAAGTTCCCGTAAATAGTCCACCAAAATCCAATAAATCACCTCGTGGGTAGTAAATGCTAAGGGTCCACTGGGAATCCTAATAGAGCAGCTAAGTCCCTATGGTTATAGGTGAACTCAATACCAAAAGTCTCAAGGCAATAATTCCTTTGGGCTCCGACACCATGTTCGTGGATGTAAACTAATGAACTCAAGAACTCAAGGTGAGCTCTGTAAGTGATGAACCTATTTTTCGATGTGCTCTCTCCCATCCTAACTGTTAAACATGTAGTAAACACCGCCGCTATGCCTAAAGTGTCCATAGTGGGTTCATCATAATACGTGGTTAAATCGATGGTTCTTTGAGACGTAGTCTCAAATCGCTCCTTTGGTTTCTACCTCTAAAGGTGGTTTCCATAAAATTGTGTGGGGGATCCATAGTAAAAGTAAATCGGGGAAACAGAGTAGAGGAGAAAGTAAAGAGAAAAAGACTTTTCAGAAATCCTGTAGCAAGTAAAATTATTTTGAAATCAGCAGCAGTTTTAAAAAAAAGATGAAAAGTACTTATATAGCAACCAAAAACAAATAAAACAAACAAAATAGCAAACAAAAACAAGATAGTAAATAGAATAGCAAACAAAACAAATAAAATGGGTTGCCTCCCATGAAGCTGCTTTTAACGTCATAAGCCCCGACAAATGCCTAGTGAAAGATTAGTCGGGAGAAATAGGTGGTAATTCATGAGTTTAAGCTTATTCGTATAATCTCTATTATCTATACGATGATACTGTTTTAATGCCCGCTTACAATAAACGGGCACTATTTCTATCCTTAATTTCTACCGCCCGCTAGGAAATACTTTTGTAATTTCGAAAGGACCGGACCATCTAGATTTAAGTTTTCCAGGAAAAGTCTAAGTCTAGAATTGAATAAAAGTACGACATCTCCCACACTAAATTCTTTCCGAGATAAACGATCGTGCCATTTTTAGTGCGTCTTTGTAAATTTTAGCGCTTACAAGCGCCTAGTCTTAATTCTTCCAGCTCATGTAAATCGAGGATTCGCTTTCGCCAGGAGTGTAATTAATATTGAGTGTCTTTATCGCCCAATAAGCTTTATGTTCTAATTCTACCGAGGTGACAGGATTTTCCGTAGACGAGTTTGAAAGGTGTGGTCCGATAGGGTCTTGTAAGTCGTCCTATAAGCCCATAAGGCGTCGTTAAGCTTGGATGACCAATCTTTTCGAGATATAGCGACGCTTTTTCTAATATTTGTTTAATCTCTCCAAACTTCGACTTGTCCGCTAGTTCATGGATGATAAGGTGTTGCTACGCGTGTTTCACGCCATATTTAGATAGTAATTTATCAAATATCTTCAAATAAAATGAGATCCACCGCACGATAACAAGTCGAGGAACACCAAAACGCTGGAAAATTATATTCCTAAAAGCTTTATCACCACTCTTGTGTCATTTGTAGGAGAAGCTATTGCCTCGATCCATTTTGAAACATAATCGATATACGAGTATAAACTTGTTTCCAAAAGAAGATGGAAAGGTCCCATGAAATCTATTCCCCAAACATCAAAGACTTCAACTTCAAGTATTCCTTTCGAGGCATTTCATCGCGCCTCGAGATATTACCGGCGCTGGCAGCGATCACGCTTTTAACGGCGATGTGGACATCCTTCCACAAAGTTAGCCGTAAAAGGCCGGATTGAGAATTTTGGCACACGTTTTAGAGGTGCTAGCATGTCCGCCATAAGGAGATGAATGACAATGGAAATGACGCCTTCTATTTCTTCGGGTATACAACGGAAAATTCCATCAGTCCTCGCTTAAATAAAAGTGGTTCGTCCCAATAATAACTCTTGAGATCATGGAAGAATTTTTTTTCTGCTGGTGTTAAGTCGTGGAAGCGCACCAGCCTAAATAGTTAACGATGTCCGATACCAAGGCAATCCTATGGTCATGTCAATGGCTTCCATGACTTCCTTAGCTTCGCTTATGTAAATCCAATTGAGCTAGGTCGCTTATCATATGTGCTATCGATGTTCATACGGAAAATCGTCGTTAATTGGCACTTGTTCGGTTTTATACCTTCCAAACGGATAAATGATCCGCTACGACGCTTTCGGTTCCTTTCTTGTCTTTAATTTCCGTGTCAAATTCTTGTAAAAGCAAGATCCATCGGAGGAGTCTCTGTTTTGCATCTTTCTTGGCAAGTAAATATCTAATAGCAGTGGTCCGTGTAGATGATTATTTTGCTCCTACAAGGTAAGAACGAATTTGTCAAGCGCCAAGACCACGGCTAAGAGTTCTTTTCGTTGTGGCGTAATTCATCCGAAATGAGTCTAGCGCTCACCGGGCGTAAATTGCGTGAAGTTTTTATCCTTTCTTTGTCCAAGAACTGCGCCTACAACAGAATCACCGCATCGCACATGATTTCGAAAGGTAACCGCCAATCGGGCGGTTGCATGATTGGTGCAGAAATAAGTGCGGCTTTAAGGGTTTCAAAAGCTTTAAGACAATCGTCATCGAATATGAACTCAGCATCCTTCATTAATAGACCGGTAAGTGGTTTTGTAATTTTCGAGAAATCTTTAATAAAACGCTCGGAAAACTCGTGTGTCCTAGAAAACTTCGTATCTCTCGAACGGTCTTAGGTGGTTGGAGTTCTTTAATCACTTCTATCTTAGCTTTATCAACTTCAATTCCTTTATTGGAAATAACATGTCCAAGTACGATTCCTTCTCTGACCATGAAATGGCATTTTTCCCGCTACACAAGGTTCACTTTCACACATCGCTCTAAAACACTCTAAATTAGATAGACATCCTTCAAACTTTGTCCGCATACGTAGAAGTCGTCCATAAACACTTCCATGATGTTGTCAATGAAATCGCAAGATGGCCATCATACATCGTTGGAAAGTTGCGGAGCATTACATAACCCAAACGACATTCTCGCACGCGAACGCTCCATAGGGACACGTGAATGTAGTCTTCTTGATCATCGTGGTGAATAGGAATTTGGAAAATCCGAATAACCGCCTAAATAATGTAAGTAGGAGTGTTTGGCTAATCGTTCTAACATTTGATCAATAAAGGGTAAAGGAAAATGGTCTTTCCGAGTAGCTTTGTTCAGTTTTCTATAATCAATGCACACTCTATGTCCACTAACTACTCTTTGTGTTATCGATTCGCTTTGTGCTTTTCACGACAGTAACACCTCCTTTCTTAGGTACGACATGCACTGGGCTAACCCATTTACTGTCGGAGATCGGGTATATAATTCCAGCTTCCATTAGCTTTTTGATTTCATCTCTGACTACAGTACTGAGGATCGGGTTGATTCTTCTTTGAGGTTCTCGAGAGGTTTTGCAATCCTCTTCTAATAGAATACGATGCATACAAATTGAAGGACAAATTCCTTTTAAGTCTGATATGTTGTAACCTAACGCAGTAGGATATTTCCTTAGAACGTCTAAAAGTTTTTTAGTTTCAAGCGGTCCTAAATTGGAATTCACTATTACAGGTCGAGTTTGTTCAGTATCAAGGAATTCGTATCGTAAATTTTTAGGTAAAACTTTCAATTCTAGTTTTGGTTTCTTGGTACATGGCATATGATTAGGCGTAAGTGCTAGACTTTCGCTTAGACTGTCATCTTTGTATGGTTCTCGCCAATTATCGTCTTCGAATATCAGAGGGGTTTCAATTTTCATTGTTTCGAATATGTGGTTTGTTTTGCTTCCATCTCTCACGCACTCATCTATAATATCAAGTAAATAACATGTGTCATTCATGGCGGGTGCTTGTAGAAATTGAGTGAGGATGAATTCCACTTTTTCCTCTCCGACTGAATGTTAATCGCCTTCTTTACATCAATTATAGCTCCACTGTGGCTAGGAATGGTCTTCCTAATATGATAGGTAATCAATCTTCGTAATGTCCATAATTATGAAATCGGTCGATATAGAATTGACCTATACTAATCGGAATATTTTCCAAGATACCTACAGGATATTTAACTAATCGGTCACTAATTGAATGTATATTTTGTAGGTGTAAGTTCTCCCATTTCCATTTTTGCAAATAGATAAGGGCATAACATCGATACTTGCTCCTAAGTCGCATAGAGCTTTGTCTATGACAAATTTTCCAATATTACAGGTATAGAGAAACTACCGGTCTTTTAGCTTAGAGGCATGTTATTCGAATGATAGCACTACATTCAAAGAAGGGTAATCGCTCCGCTATCTTCTAACTTTTCTTATTAGATAGGATTTCCTTAAGAAATTTAGCGACGATGGCATCCGAGTAATGGCTTCGAGAATGGTATTGTGATATTTAGTTGTTTCGTAAGTTCCACGAATCTCTTAAATTGGCTCATCGATTTAGAATTTGTTAATCTCGGGATACGGAACTTGTGGTTTATAGGGCGTGGAGGCACATAAGGTTTCTCTTTTCTACACCTCTTGAGTTTCGTTTTCCTTTTTTTCGGTCGCTCTCGCCACTCGGCTTGTCTTGCTTCCGATACATAGTGGGTTTTCTAGTCTTGGATCAACAGGTTCGTCAAGTTCTTTTCCACTCCTAAGTATCACGGCATTAGCGTGTCCTTTCGGGTTAGGTTGTGGTTGACCAGGAAATATTCCAGCTGGAGCAGCAGTAGGTGCCTGCTGTTGAGCTACTTGTGAAATCTGAGTTTCAAGCATCTTGTTATGGGTAGCTAAAGCATCGACCTTGCTAGATAATTGCTTAATTTGCTCGTTAGTATGTAAGTTCTGATTTAAAACATCCTTATTGGTCTGGGATTGAGAAGCAATGAAGTTCTCTATCATAATTTCGAGGTTTGATTTCCTAGGAATGTTGGAAGTATTAGGTCCGTTATTAGGATGATTCGGGATAGCTTTTGGATAACCAGTGGTGTAGCAGAGCTTGTCTCGAGCATACAACGATTGTTGCTTTTGTACGAGAAATTGGGATGATTCTTCCAACTGGTTATACGACATCGTAGGGATTTCCTTGCACGTAGTTAGCTTGTTCGGCCGGTACTCCGTCAAAAGAGGACATTCGAGCAAGATGTGATTGAATACCACATAAATCGCAGTTGAATCACCGCAGCTACTAGGCAGGAGTGGTGGAAAGATTCTCTAATTTTTGGGTAAGAGCTTCCACCGCATTAACTTGATCCAGCTGCTCACTTCGGCTTTGATATCCTTTGGGTGAGTTTTCTACATTAACTCTCTCGCTCCCCATTGGTAGTGGTTCGAGCCATACTTTCGATAAGTTGGTTCGCTTCAAGATATGGTTTATCCATCGCGCCACCAGAAGCAGCCTATGGTTAATCTTGTGTTGTACAAGAGACCATTATAGAATGTGTGAATAATCAACCATTCTTCTAAACCATGATGAGGGCGTAGTCTTAGCATATCCTTGTATCGCTCCCATGATTCAAATAAAGATTCATTATCTCTCGCTTAAAACCATTGATGTTGGCTCGAGCATAGCGCTTTGCTTGGAGGAAAATATCTAGCTAAAAGACTTTCTTCAACTCACCCGTGGTGATTGAGTTGGCGGGAAGAGATTGAAGCCAAGCACGAGCTCGTCTCTTAAAGAAAAGGAAATAGGCGCAATCGAATCGCTTCGGGTTTACTCCGTCATTACAAAGGTCTCGCATCGCACAAACACGGATAGATGTAGATTAGGTCGCCAGGAGCTCCAAAACGGTTCACGAACGGCGGAAGAAGCGAAGGTTTTAGCTCGAAATCGCTTGAGCAACAGCAGGAGCTGCAATTATGAGGCTCCGCTGAGAAGGAACCGCATAATCCTTAAGAGGACGAGGAGGGTGGATCACCATTCTTCAGAACTCGTCGAGATCCGAAGAATGACGGCGGAAGATTGTTGAGTGCACGGATTTTGAATTCGCCTTCTTAATCGAAGATAACGCCGATATCAGAATGGGTATATGCAAAGTACCGCCTTGAGAGCGATTTGGCATACACAAAGGGAAAATAAATAGTTGCCTTAGCCTAGACAAGGCTACTTTAAGAGTGCACTAGTGACTAGATCAAAGTCCGCAACGGCGCCAAAAACTTGATGTGCGATAAACCTAATGTGTCTAACGGAATCTTAATCAAGCGCACCTATCGCGGTAGTAATAAAAGATTGTCGATCCCACGAGACTTTGTAATCACTCTAGTGCCGGAAAGTAATGTTTGTTTAGCTAAGGAAATTGTCACGCTTGGTTTTAGGGAGGTTAAGGAAGGTAAATTAATTGGTTTTAATGTAATTATAAAATGAAAGGGTCGGTATGCAATAGAGTCGACTTAAAGGATCTAATCGGACCTAGGCATATAAGGATGGTCAACTTAGTTTATCTCAGAATTAATTAGTTTAAAACCCTCAACTCACACTTTCATGGTCTTATCTCGGATTATACGCCTAAAGCCCTATACCGCTAGCCTATAAGTGTTTAGAAGTATTTTTGGAAACTTAATTAATTCTAACTGCTTTAAAGCGCTTTCATCGTATTTAAATCAAATGCCTAACTTTAGCTATCCTGTTAAAACCTCACACTTTCGTGGTCTCGATCTAACCTATTTATCTTCTTACTTTCGTAACGAAGGTTTTGTTTTTAAGCATAAAAAGTTATAACCAGAGTTAAGTTGATTAAAGTTTTAGCCTAAGTTGTTGATCAGATGCCTAATGTCTCTTACTATCCCATACCGACACTAAAGGTTTAGCTAGCCATGGAAATTGAAACTAACGACGTGAAGTAAAACAAACAAATACAAATTGACATTATAAATAATAATAATTTAAATTGCATTAATTAATTAAAGAGTACTTGTAACAAATTGCAGAAAAATAAAAAACCTGAAAATAAAGCAGTATCCTATATCCTTCTTCCACAGGTCGGAAAATCGGATTCGGAAATTGAAACGTAAAAGTTCTGAGGCTTGAATAATAAATACTAAACTATAATAATAATTTCCTAATGTTGGAAATTATTATTTGGGAAATGAAATGAAAGAACGGAAATGTTGAATGCGTAAAAATAACTCGATGGAATAATGGTTTGATTTCGCAGAGCTTCATGAAAGAAAATTCTCAAAACCCCGTCCGCTTGATGTTGAAGGTCGAGGTATTTATAGAGAGTGAATCGGCAGTTGGTTCCTAAATTCCTCCCACGTAGCTTGCCTTCCACCTCCAAAAATATAGGAACGTGGTAGTTGAGGAGGAAGTGGTGGACGGGTCTTGACTGAGAGAAATAAGGAGTTTCATAACTTCTCGTAATGCTTGGGCCACGCTCGCATATTTTGAAAACTAGTATAATGCGCGTTACGTTCGTGGTGAATGTGTGACGAGCAGACTTGTGGTTTCTCCGTGTTACGGTCGTCATGGATGTGTTACGGTCGTAACACTCTTCAGAATGTGTTACGGTCGTGGCAGGAGCGCACGACCACAACAAAGTTTGTAATCTTTGACAGATTTGTCTGTTTCTTCTATTCTTTTGATGCTTTTTTTTGCATTGTTTCATATTTTCTTCTATTTTGAGCTAAGTCGTGAATACCTGCAAAAAGTAATGACAATCTCGAAATATTCGGGAGTTAATCGGGTCAAAATAATGCAAAACGGGTAAATTTCATGTAATATAAACGATATGATTTCGCGTTATCACACTTACAATTAAAAGATGTTTTGTTTGAAAAAGTGTTTGATTTGAAAAAAAGTTTGATTCGTATGTGATGCTATAGATGAGATACTTCTTCCATAGAGATGATACATGTCTAAATCTCTAGGAGAAATTGATTATTGATTAGGGGATGCGTTTAAGAAGCACGTGGTTCCTTGTATTGTAAGCCCAAAAGGAGTCTATCCGAGGGACATCGAGGGTCCTTGTATTGTGAGTCCAAGAGAAGGCTATATGGTATGGCTGGCATGGATTTAAGAGTGGTTTCACCGGGAAACCATACTCTTAGGGTTCATGAGTGATTTCACCGGGAAATCATACTCTTAGGGTTCTATCCTAGTGAAGGTGATTCTTTGTATTGGAAGCCCAATAGGAGGTTATTAGAGATTTCCAGGTCTCTTTCTTGTATGATTCCCAAGAGAAGGCTAAACTCAACGAGGGAGTTCTTTTGTACGAAGCCCAAGAGGAGGCTAACTCGACAGGGGAGTTCTTTTGTATGAAGCCCAAGAGGAGGCTATAAGGAACCTAGTTGTTATACTGGTTGTAATGACATAAATAAACATGAACAAGTATATATATGACAAAGTATGTGTGTGCATTCACAGGAGTTTATGAAGGAAATATATAAACAAGTGTATAAAACAAGCCCATAAAAGCTAGTGTAACTTGAATATATACAAAGGAGTGTGAAAGCAAATATATAAACAAGTATTTAAAACAAGCGGATAAGCTAGTATACTTGGATATATACAAAGGAGTGTGACTTACACCTTAAGGGAGGCCCATTGGTTTAAGAGTAATTTCACCGGGAATAATGTTCCTCTTAATACCAATGGATTCAATGTATAAACAAGTGAATACAAATTAGCGGAACAAAGCTAATTGTACTTGAGTATTTACAAAGATGATTGAATATGTACAAGAAATTGAATATGTACACAAAATGTGGATATGTAAAAAGAAATTAAATATGTACATAGGAGGGTTGGGACTTACACCGTGAGGGAGGCCCATGATCAATTTGATTTTGAATTCGAAAGAAATTTATGGAAAAACCTAGTTTGGTTTGTATTTTCAAAGATTAATCGAATCAATCATGGAAAAGAGGTTCATAAGTCAATAAAGATGTTTTTGAAAGGTTTTAAATAATTTTGAAAAGTGAAAGATATTCACAAAAGGTTTTGAAAAAGATTAGGTTTGAAAATCGGAAAGAAAACATTTTTTGAAAGTATTTAAAATACTTAAAAACGTCTATTTTTAACCTAATAAAAATATATCAAAAAGAAAATATTTTTGGATTTTTTTGACATAATCATAAAATAGATATATTAAATGACAAGTGTGCAAAAAATCATCTCAAAATGAGAAGTTTTGATTGGTTTTTGAAAATGTTGAAGTTTGATAAAAAGTGAAGAAGTGATAAAAATTTGATTTTGGTCCTAAGGAGGTTTGAACTCATAACCTTGAGTTCAAAGGTGAAAAGATTAACCACTGGGCCACATGCGTGGGTTGTTAATATCACAATTCTATTTAATTTTATTTAAAACAAAGTTGTGAAATTGTTTTGAAAATAGTTAAAAAAATTAAAGTTAGGAAATGTCAAAAAACAAGAAGGTCCCCGGGGAATTCGAACCCTGGACCTTGGCATGGCAAGTGACTAAGAGGCGCGCTAGCTACCACGGGGGTGGCTATGTATCCGTGAATAAAAAACAAACCATTAAATACATTGCAAACTAAAAATTTGAAAATTTTGAAAACAGAAAAAACGCGTGCATGGGTCATCTTCAACCTTCAATATTCATTGATTCCTAACTCTCTCAATTCTTGATGAATTTAAAAGATGTAAAGATCAAACTTGCTCGTTTTGAGCCCAGGAACACGATGGTGATATTTAATTCCATTTATTTTAAGCCTAAGATGATTAATTTTTCCATGAACACGAAGAACACTAATTTTAAGAATTGACCATGAAATTGTGTAGGTGTAACAAATCATGCAATTAATTCTAGATGTTGTTTCTTGATCTGGACAGCTTCAGTGATGATTATGGAACATGTTTGGATGCTTGGAATGATTTGAAAACACCTGAGATAGCCTTCCCGAGTCCAAATGCAATTGCTTGGGGTGAACTTTGATTTCGGTGTTGGAGATGTTACAAATGTGATCTAAGTATTTGGATCACTTCCATATGATGTATGGAAGGTGTTTGAAGTGATTGATTGAAGTTTGCATGAGTGAATTGAGTTTTGGCAAGTTATGGCTCAATATGTGCACTTATGGTGGTTGATGAGTGATTCTGAGTTTTAGAGATTTTATATGCTTATGGATGGTTCAAACAACTCACAAATGATGTTTATGAAGTGTTTGAATCCTTGGTTTACTCAGAAGTTGCAAGAATTAAGAGTTGTTATTCTTACTCCTTTGAAAACCAAGTTACTTACAATTCAAGAAAGAAAGAGAAAACATGTTCTTTGAGATGTTTTGGTGTCATTTTGAAATGAGGAATGACCTTTATTTATAAGCCAATAATTTTGAATAGCAAGACAAGGATAGGCTTGAAAGAATTAGCAACTTGCCTTAAAGGGAATGAAAGAATCTTTTACATTTAATGCACATGGTTAACTTCTTTAACCATGGTTAAAATTCTCTCTTGATTCTATCCTTCTCTCAATCATTGCTATCAGATATTATCAAGTTATAACTTATCTCTCAATGGTAACAAGGCTTCTAGAAGAGAAAGTTTGCAAAAATGACCTAAAAACTTGGAAAATTACTTGTAATTTATGGTTATGGAGCTCTAAGTTTCAATTTCAAAATCCTAGCTACACAAAGTGTTTTTTTGCAAGTTCTTGGACATTTTGGAAAGCTTGGAACAAGATCTAAAACTTTCATATTTTGAGTTTTTCTTGAATCAAAATGGATTTAGGTGAAAAATGGCCATGAAAATGGTGAAAAACCATGTTTAAAACACTTGAAATTTTTTCTAAGTGTTAGAAAAATTTCAAATCTTGACTTTTTGTTGACTTTTTCACACATTTTGATTTTTTATGATCATGATGGATAATTTGAAATAATTTGAAGATTGAAAAAATTTGGATTTCAAAAAGTTGACCAAACGTCAAAGTTTGATTGATTTGAAGAGTTGACTTTTTGTCATATGATTTAGAATTTCTCTGAGAATCAGTCATGACATTTGAAATGTTTTGAATCAAGAAAATTAGGTCAAAATATTGCGTTGATGATTTTGAGATCATTATCCAAGAAATTAGGTCATTCATTGAGCAAAAAGTCAATGATACACCATCCTCGATCAAAAACCCTAATTGGTCGATTCAAGATAGATCTTGAGGAAATGATGA
Source organism: Vicia sativa (assembly GCA_021764765.1). Lineage (NCBI taxonomy): Eukaryota > Viridiplantae > Streptophyta > Magnoliopsida > Fabales > Fabaceae > Vicia > Vicia sativa. The sequence goes on from CM038796.1 coordinate 232,361,256, forward strand.
GAATTTGAAGATCAAACGTTGATGATTGATGAATATAGATCATTTGAGGTGAGTGAATACTCAAAAACTAATTTGATCATATCTGGAACAAATGAAATTTTTTAATCAAAACCCTAATTTGGCTTAAGGAGCACACACACGATCTATCTTGTGCTGAAATTATTAGTGATGCACATGTGAATGATAGTTAAACTAATTAAGGACAACGTCTGCATCCATCCCTCGAGTTGTGCTTCAATCTTCAATATTCCTCTTCTTATTCTCTTCTTTTGAGATTTAAGTTGAATATACTTTCTTTCTGAAACTACCTTGATTCCATCGAATCTCCTTTTGAACTGAACCTGACACCCTTATTTTTAGGCTTGAGAAATGTTGGCTCGATAGACGCACCATCCATATTTGTCTAGCGCGCCTTCTTTTTTTCTTTTTAAGTGATGCCAATTGTCTCGAACCTTGCCCTAGTCTCCTTAGCTCGCTAGACATATTGTCTATCTTTGACTAGCGCACACACTCTTCCTTCACATGAAGTAATTTAACCTAAAAATTTTATATCGCTTGTGCTTGTAGGAATAAGTCTTGGAAAAATCTTTACATGTTACTTGATGGTTTTTTTGATAATTTTCACGTGCTTTTGGTTAATGTGCAAGTAAAAAATTCAAACATATATTTTATCAGTTTTTATTAATAAAATAGATGCGAGATTTTAACATTTTTTTCCCTCTCATTACCGAATATTTGAAGAATAATCTAATATATGATTAGCATTTGAATGTGACTTAATTTAATCCTTGTAAAACTAATTTGTAAAATAAGAACTATCTTCATTTATAAACAAAATGTTCAAGTTATATATTATTTAACTCTTCTTAATATAGTGGAAACAAATCTTTGTCTAGATTGTGTTTTTTTTTTAACTTTGCCCTGTCTCTTGGTGGATTAAAGGAATGCATGGAGAGACACTAAATCAGTTGACTCCAAGTAAAGCATTGCCTTTTGACATTTAGCAATGCTCCAATATTAACCTTTGCTTTTTTGATGAATAACAAGAGCTATATCTCACAGCCAGTGAATTGAGAGTGCACATTGACATTTTTACAAACCAATCCTTAAATTGGACAAATTAATAAATTTGCAAGTGGCTGTGTCTTAAGTGAACCACGTGTGGCACATACAATATCTCGTACCCTACATTCTTTTATACCTATAAACTTTAAATTACATTGTTTTTCTTTGGTTGCAATTAAAAAATAAAATTAGAGTGGAGAACACACTTGTTTGAATTGGAGTGATGACACATGTGTAAACCATCTTGCTAGGTATCTACTTGTTGGATCAAATTAAAAAGTTAGCAAACTTCTAGTTTTACGTCCACTTTTAATATCATTTTAGGATGAGATTTACTTTGATTAGTTGATTCCACTAAGATTCTTTGTCTTAATCATAAGCATGGAGGTAAAGTGAGAAGAAAACAATTATAGTATCGTTAATGCTGGCCAAATGTAGAATAATAGTAATAATAATAATCAAATATTAACCTAAGCAACCGATCTTGAAGTTTGCAAGTGTGCTATGATCAAGTAGAGGTAGGAATGGGTGTTCATTGGATAACTTTGACCATTCACACAAAGTTATATAAATATGAATTGAATTATTTTTGTTGCCCGTATTTTTAACAACAAAGTCTAAATCTAACATACTTTAGTAAATGTAATTTAAAAAAAAAAAAAACAGGCAGACAAGTTGTAGATTTTTATTGGTCAATCTATTCTCATTCATGGCCAAACGTATCACATTGTATATGCAATACAACGATAGATAACCGATTACATTACTCTTAGTAAATTCTTTGGTATCCATGAATTTAAGCTGGGTATCAATATTCTTGATGCAAATTATTTTAAAATTTTAAATTTATTTAAAAAAAATAAAAAAAATAAAAAAAAATAAAAATGTGACATTAAATTGTCATGTTTGATTGATGGAGCGTATTAATATTCAATTAAATTTAAAGGTACTATCATCTTAATCTTTTGGTGAAAATATTTTTAAAAAATAAATTTTGTGAAATGTCAAAAATAAATTTTGTAAAATGTCAATTCATATTCGCGCCTACTATTCAAAGTATTGTCACAAAAAGATATCATTAATTATGCAGATTGAAATAAACTTTTCAATCTTCATCCCCAATAAAATGAATAAGAATAGAAAGGATGAAATTACACACATCAGGAACAAATAATATAGCACTTTATTATATGATTTAAGTATGAGTAGTTAAAAGTTATAAAAATTAGAATGTTGAATTTATAAGAGATGATTTATATATTTAATATTTTAAGATTTTGGATGGAGATGTTATGTCTCACTCACTTAAGGTTCTCGATCAGGATATTGTTGTTGCTCCCTACTTCCCTAAACTCTATAAGAAGTGGTATGAATGTCATGGTTCAACTTGATGGGGAGAGTGGAAATTGGATTCAATGTCGAATTATGTTCTATAATGTACGAGGACTAACACTTGTGAGAGGGATTATTGAGTGCAAGTGTGAGTGGTTAAGCCTCACATCATATATAAATTAGTGAAACGTTGGATTAATAAGAGAAGTGACATATATATCAATGTAGAAGTGACCTGAACAATTGAGCTTGTTATTGCTCTTGTCTTCTTCGAACTCTCAACAAGTGATATTAGAATCACGGTTAAGCTTTGTGGAGGATTAAGAGTGAGATTCTAGTATGAATCAAAATTAATGATATGGATGACTCATATTTGTGGAGAGATCATCCTCAAAGTCTCTAATAAATGATATTCGAGTCACTGAATTCGTCTCTAAAAGTTAGCCACCAACACTTTTTAAACCAAAAAATATTAGTCGCTAAATCGGTCACAAAACGTTATAGTGGCCAATTTTCAAACTTTTTTGTCTCTAATTCGATAACTAAAAGCGAATTTTTTAGTAGTGAGAAGTGGTATCAAATGTCATGGTTCAACTTGATGGGGAGAGTGGAAATTGGATTCAATGTCGAATTATGTTATATAATGTATGAGGACTAACACTTGTGAGAGAGATTGTTGAGTGCAAGTGTGAGTGGTTAAGCCTCACATCATATATGAATTAGTGAAACGTTGGATTAATAAGAGAAGTGACATATATATATATCAATATAAAAGTAACCTGAACAACTGAGCTTGTTATTGCTCTTGTCTTCTTCGGAATCTCAACAAGTGATATTAGAATAACAGTTAGGCTTTGTGGAGGATTAAGAGTTAGATTCTAGTATGAATCAAAATTAATGATATGAATGACTCATATTTATGGAGAGATCATCCTCAAAGTCTCTAATAAATGATATTAGAGTCACTAAATTCGTCTCTAAAAGTTAGCCACCAACACTTTTTCAACCAAAAAATATTAGTCGCTAAATCGGTGACAAAACGTCATAGTGACCAATTTTCAAACTCTTTTGGTCTCTAATTCGAGAACTAAAAGGGAATTTTTTAGTAGTGAGAAGTGGTATCAATGTCATGGTTCAACTTGATGGGGAGAGTGGAAATTAGATTCAACGTCGAATTATGTTATAAAATGTATGAGGACTAACACTTGTGAGAGAGATTGTTGAGTGCAAGTGTGAATGGTTAAGCCTCACATCATATATGAATTAGTGAAACATTGGATTAATAAGAGAAGTGACATATATATCAATGTAGAAGTGACCTGAACAATTGAGCTTGTTATTGCTCTTGTCTTCTTTGGACTCTCAACAAATGATATTAGAATCATGGTTAGGCTTTTTGGAGGATTAAGAGTGAAATTTTAGTATGAATCAAAATTAATGATATGGATGACTCATATTTGTGGAGAGATCATCCTCAAAGTCTCTAATAAATGATATTAGAGTCATAGTTCGACTCGATGAGGGAAGCAAGAGTCGATATATAGGTTGGATCATATAGGATGAGATATACTCATTTGTGAAGAAGACCATTGAATGTCAGTAATTAAATCTTATATCATCTACGGATGAGTGAAATATCAATTTTATTAGAAAGATAACTCATATGCTTAATAATAATAATAATGCAAGATTTTAAGTGGAGATGTACTGTTTCAGTGTCATATAATGCTAGAAAATTAATCTTGGTGGTGTTATTCACTTTTTCAAACTCTCAACGTTTATAACATGTTAGATGTTTAACCGATACACCTATCTTATAACATGTTAGACGTTTAGGATTAATTATATTTTTAATTCTTATAAATATTTTAAATTTTATTTTAAATTTTTATAATTTTTTCATATTTTAATCTTATAGTATTATTTATGTATCACGTTTTAGTGTTTCTCCCAAAATTAAAATTACATGCATAAATAATTTTGTAAAAATTAAAATATGACTTTTTATCTAATTTAAAAATTAAATTTAATAATTTTTGTATGAACCAAAAACATATTCAACAATACTTTTAAATACTACCATTGTAAATTGTTAAAATCAAAATAAGAATCAAGTGAAACTATAGAATGTCTATTTTTTGAATTTTTTACCCATATGTCATGTTTTGGAAAGAAAATTTCCAATATGCCATCAACCCAAACTAAAATCCTAAAATGCCACGAAAGTATTTGGGCTTTTCAATGGATCGTCCCATGGAGAGACGATCGGACCCACCTTCTTTATTTTCTGCACCGGTGCGTCCAAGGGAGGGACGACCGGGTGTTGAAATTTTTTTTTTTGGTTTTTTTTTTCTTCTGATTATAAATATGATTTTATATAATTGATTATTATTATTTTATTTAATTTTATGAATTTTAATTGATTATTTAATATTATTTTAATTTTTTTTTAATTTTAAATATGAAATTATTAAATTGATTATTATAATTTTAATTGATTATTAAATTGATTATTATTATTTTAGTTGATTAATATTATTTTAAAATAATAAAGAATTTCAAATAATTTTTTTGTTATTATATTTTAAATTTGTATTAATTATATTTATTTGTAATAATATAATTAAATATTTAAATAATAACATCGAAACAATAATAAAATTTTATTTATTTAATCAAAATGCATTACATAGTTCACTTTTACTATCTTCTTGGTGGTTGATAAACATGCGAACCTGTGTAGCATCTAGTTGAGAATCTTTGGCGGCGTCCTCTTCCACGCGGTTCTGTTGGAGGATCATCTTCACTTGAAGGAGTACTATCGGATGATAAATGTTCTTCCTCTTGATTTGATGGACCTTCTTCATTACCGCGTTCAATGTCATCAACACCAAAGTCCGACATACTCAAAAGTTGCTCATCTGTTAGATCAAAGTTGGAGATGTGTTGAGGCACCGGTATGGTTGAGAGTGGAACATTAGATTCAAAAGGTGGACGATATACATTTTCAAACGATGGGTTGTAGGTTGGTTGTTGGAATTGTGAGGATGGATAGTCATAGTTAGGTTGAGAGGAGGACGGGGTAAAGGTATGTTGTTGAGAGCGAGAGTGATCGAAGTTTGGTTGAGGGATTGGAGAGTATTGGTAGGTTGGTCGATTTGTGGTTTGGAAGGGTTGATGTGCTGGAAACAGATTTAGGGGTTGTTTTGAGAAGGCATGTGACACCTCAAGCCAACCTGTGTCTTATATCTGACAGGCATGCATCAATCAAGAGTGCATATGAAAACCCTGAAAATGGATGGCAACAATCTCCAACTACACATGTGTACTGCATAAGACACGTAGCGCAGAACTTCATGCGTGAGATTAAGGACAACGAACTTCGCAAAAAATTTATCAACATGGGTAAGAATCTGCAATTAAACTTACTACTTGTGGTTCGATATTTTGGAATTTTTTTTTGACAATTGTTACAACAGGATATGCGTTGACGGAGGCATCATTTAATTACTACGGAGGTGAAATACGTAGAGCAAATAAGGATGCCATAAGGTGGATAGGCAACATTCCCCGAGAGAAATGGGCAAGGGCATATGACGGTGGACAACGATGGGGACACATGACAACTAATCTTGCAGAATCATTGAACTCGGTTCTTAAGGAAACTCGTAATCTTCCAATCACAGCTTTGGTTAAGGCAACATACTTTCGAATGGGATCTTTGTTTGGGAAACTAGGTCATCAGTGGACATAGCTGTTGGCTTCTGGTCAAACCCATACAGCCTCATGCCTCAAGGGATTGGCACAAGAAGTTATTGAAGCAAACAGTCATAATGTCATGCAATTCGACCGTGAAAGATTCTATTTCATGGTGGCCGAAAGAATAAACCGGCGCGACGGTCGACCATTAGGTACTTTCAATGTTGATCTTAGGAAGCGAGTATGTGATTGTGGAACATTTCAAGCTTTTCACTTGCCCTGCTCCCATGCTATCGCAACATGTGCTAGTATACGACAAGACTACACCATGTACATACCCGAGGTGTTCACAATTCTTAATGTTTTTAAAGTCTACCAGGAAAGCTTCCTTGGACTACCACATGAGGAAAATTGGCCACAATACACAAGACTTACACTCTGCCATGACGATAATATGCGAAGGAAAAAGAAAGGTCGCCCAAATAGTACTCGCATTAGAACTGAAATGGATGAATGTGAAAAACAAAAGAGGTTGTGTGGGATCTGTCGTGAAGTAGGTTATATACGTAGCAAATGTCCGAATGTAGCTGGCCCGTCTAATAGGCCTTAGTGTTTTCATAAATATTTTAGCAATGTAATATCAACCAATGTAATGTCATGTCTTTATAATGGTTCCTTTGATTTCAAATTCAACTGACAACAAACAACAAGAACAACAAACAGCAACAACCTAAGAACAAATAATGACACAATAAACTGATAAAACGACCAAGAACGCAACAGATCTACGCAATTACAACAATTAACACAATCGGATCCTCCGGTGTTAGCATCATCATAAGGACACAAGCGTCGTTATGCACAAGTCTTAAAGACGAAGTTTCTCCATTTGGACCAGCAACCATAACTTTCCTCTCAATTTTAACGATCTTCTCACCATCAGAAATCTCTCTGTCTAACCAACGATTCAATTCCCTCTTCAAATGCTCCAACATCTGCGTGTTCCACAGCAACATCTTCATCGGAGGCTTTATTGGTGAATAAATCACATAAGCATCTCTTTTCATGAACGGAAAAGTTGGAAGTGGTTCCTCTGACCCTGATGATGGACGTGTTTGTCTCAAGAATTCAGACATACTTACAAGCGAGATAATTATTTTGGTGCGAGTAAGAGATGAGCATGCTTGACCTCTTTATAACAAATAAAAATATATTAAAATATTATTCGGTTCGTCCGTTGGATGAGCGAACTTGACACACTTTTTTCAATATGTGGCATTTTCGTAAAAAAATTTCAAACTGTATCGAAATAATAATATAATAAATAAAATATTTTTTTTAAAAAAATATACTTTGAAATATTCAGTTAATTATATATTAAAATATTATTCAGTGCATCCGTTTGATGGATGAACCTGACACACTTTTTTCAATATGTGGCATTTTCGTAACTAATTTTCAAACTGTGTCGTAATAATAATATAATAAATAAATTATATTATTACTAATAAATATACTTATTATAAATTTAAAATGCATTAAAAAAAATATTGCTAATTTTTTTATTATATTAAAATAATATTAATCAATTAATTAATATATATAAAAACTAATATAAAATTATATTTATAATCAGAAGAAAAAAAAAGCCAAAAAAAATAATTTCAACACCCGGTCGTCCCTCCCTTGGACGCACCGATGCAGAAAATAAAGAAGGTGGGCCCGATCGTCCCTCCATAGGACGATTCATTGAAAAGCCCAAATACTTTCGTGGCATTTTGGGATTTTAGTTTGGGTTGATAGCATATTGGGAATTTTTTTTCCAAAACATGGCATATGGGTAAAAAATTCCTATTTTTTTCATGGAAATTGTTAGAAGCTTTTGGGTTGATTTAAGATTACATTTTGCTTTTGGTGTTTAGTTGGAGGCAGCCGCTTAGATATGTATTTTGGGAATTGGTGTCTCATTTTGTTAATGGCTCTGTTGGTCTACTTCTAGCCAATTAAATCAAGATAATAGAATCCTCCACTATAATCACAATGTTTTCATATACATTCAAAATAACTAGATTTAATTGAAAACTTTTTTTGATTAACATTTTCAAACACATGACAATGCTACCTATACATTCCTTTTGCCACTCTGTCTCTCTTATCCACTCATTCACACCTCTATCCATTCTTTCCACTCCTTTCATAATTACTTTTTTACTCATCTTTTTTCTTTCTTTCTATAAGTACTTCTTTTTTATCCACCATGTCCCTTTTGCTTAAATTTTAGGTCTTTCCTTTTTAAACTGCCTTTTTCTTTATAGACTCAAATTTTCTATAATTTTTCCTTTTCTTCAAGTTATACACAAGTCGGATCTTTGATCAACTTCAAATGAGTCAAATCCAACAAACGTGACTCATTTAGTTATCAAGTTAGTGGGGAGGACCATCTTGTAATTATGTCTTAATAACACATTTTTGAAGAAGAGTATATGACTTTTTTTAAGATTAATAAAGGTGACAAAGACCACCTAATATTCATAGATACAATTACAAGATTTCGAGTTTAAAAACAACAGAGTATTTAAGATTAAAAAGAGATGACAAATATCACATAAAATTCACGTATAATTATGAGATCTCGAGTTCAAACACAAATGAAGATGCACAATTTATTAATATCAACATTATTATTTGAATTAGATCTTACTAATTAAAAAATCTAACTGTGACTAAATATATAAGTAGAGATTAATCTCAAACAATTCAAAAATTAATCTACAAATTTAAACATTACATGAATATATGACCTCCCATGTAATAGATAAGTGAATGTCACAAGTAATTCACTTACCAAATGCGTGCAAATTAAGGGCCTTTTATTTCTAACTTTATTCAACATATTGTGTCGCTCCACAACTCTATATATTGAAAATAATTAAAACATACAATACATAAATAATATTTATCCTACAACAATACAAAATAAATTCAACACACGAAACACTATTTTCACATACCACATAAAATAATTAAGCCCATCAGTAGCAATGTTTGCATCATAAAAAGATTAGAAACACACAATACATAAATAATATTTATCCTACAACAATACAAAATAAATTCAACACACGAAACACTATTTTCACATACCACATAAAGCTCCTCTAACTCTTTCTTGCATATTTTACACCCTTGTGCTAATGCATCTTCCAACTTCTTATCGCAAATTTCCTCTAAATCTTTCTTTTGAAATTCACGATCTTGTGCTAATTTATATTCCAATTATTTCTTTTGAGATTCTCGCTCATGTGCTAACTTCTTATCAACGAGATCATCCATTTCTTTCTTTTGCAATTCCTTACTCTTTATCGATGTACCAAAGAATAATAGCAGGTTGATGCCTTCTCCAATACCACGTACACATCCACCATGCTCTTTTGTTCCTATTGCTTCTACTAATAAATTTTTTCCATGCTTGTTGAACAAAGGAATCTCGATTAGCCATATAAACCAACAAATCCTACACAACGTGAGTAATATATCATTAACAAAGCGATTTAAATTACACATAACAAATCATACACACAACAAATCTTATATTTAATATTATAATTGGCAACATAATCTACTTACAGTTTTCTCAACAATTGCACGTGAGACATTTGAAGTGAACTCTCCAGTTGGTCTTTGTTAGACACTCTTCCACCTCTCATATCGTGATGGTGGAGATGGACTGTGATCATAACTTATTGATTTATCATCTCCCAGTTGTAGGTTTTTTAATTAATCAATATTTCCTCAAGTTTCATGTAACTCCCGTGGAGGTATTTATTTTTTCCTTGTTTATCTTTCCTGATTCACTTTTAATTGGTTATAACCATAGTGAAAATATTAATTTTCATGGTTGTATAACATAAGCATAAAATTGTTATTCAAAAAATAAGATTACTACTAACTAAAAATCAACATAACTATGAGACTTGACAAACTTCTCCCAAACAAGTTTCTCAATAAAATTATATTTCACGATTGGATGCTCATGATCATGCTTAGCTTTTGTAATGTAATACGTGACTTAAAGCCCCTCCAACACTCACCAACATAAGTAATTCACTTTTTCTTCAACATCACCACTAAACTCAAAAGTCGACTACAATTACATCCATAAGTATGTATTATTAATTATAAAAAATTGTATTGAATTATGTAAATTAAAACTAATACCATAACTCTTGTCCATATGTTTTCTTTCAAATATTTTGATATTGGGATCCAATCATCAATCAAAATATTCACTTTTCTACGTCTAAGGAATGCAACATAACTCCTAATAAACAAAGAATTCGGACAATAACAAGTCCACGTGGTAGTTAGATAATGTGATACCTATATTGTATGTCTATACACAATTGGGTTATCCATTAGCTCTTCCTCGATAGTAAATTGTATTCCAGTTATTATAGGTGTTGGACAGTTTGAATATTTCTCTCGAAAATTTTGACATGCATCACATATGTGATCTTTAGAAATTTTCATTTTAGGTAGATAAACTACTAAGTCTTTTGCAACTATTTTATTAAGTAAATCAAAGTTAACATGTGTCAAACATCTATACAAAATCCAAGAGTCTTCACTCATGGTGACAAGACATTGGACATTATTCAAGGAAACTTCTTTTAACTCTAGCATATAGATACTATTAATCCTCACACCATTAAACATGAAATCCTTCTTTTCATTATGTACTATTGTGCAATAACCTTTCGCAAAAGTCACCTTATACCCATTGTCACACAATTGACAAATGCTAAGGAAGTTATGTCTAAGGCCTTCAACTAACATAACATTTATGATAGTAATAGTTAAGGAGTTACCTATACTACCTTTTCCAAGTATTGCACCTTTGTTGTGATCACTGTAGGATGCAAAACCTTTTTTCTTCTCCACAAAGTCGAAGAATAAAGATATGTCTCTCGTCATGTGTCTTGAACATCCACTATCAAGAATCCATTTTCCTGTTATAGTGTAAAGACACTCAACCTACAAAGATCAAACAAAAGTGGTAGGTACCCAATTCTAATTGGGTCCTTAGGAATGAGTGAAAGAATTGTTGCATTTGGGAAACCATTAGAAGTTTCCTTTAGGAACTAAAAAGCACCTAAATTTTCATTTTTCAATAGCATGACCTCTCTTGCAACAATAGTGACAAAATAACCTATGATAAGGTGTACTTTTTCTATTTAATTCCTTTTTTATCAAAGTATAATTTTTTATGAGGCTTTTCAACCTTTGAAGAATTAATAGAAAAAATATCATGAGGTTGTGATGCCTTGTCTATTTTGGCTTCAAGACTACTCACTTTTTGTTGCCAAATTTGGAAAATTTCACAATCGAACCGAGAATATTTCTCATCCTCATTTTCCTTATTTTGATTATTTACAATATATCTCTTTAATGCTTCAAAATTATTATTGGTTTCTTCGACCTTTACTTCCATGTAAGCAAAAACATTTCATTGGAAGCAAGTTTCTTAGAAGTATACAATGTTTCTTTTTGTAGGATTATCAAATGAAGCTTTTAATTCCGTAAAATACAACTTATCAACATTTGAATATTTAGAATGTCTTACATTGTTTTTCTTGCTTTGACGTTGATTTTCCATGAAATAATAGTTTGTATCTTCATCGTTATCACTTGAGACATCACTAACACTATCCCAAGCAACACAAGCTTTTCTAGAATTCCTAGAGTTGTTTCATTGGCTCTTTCCTTTCTTATTGGAGAGGGAGAAACACCCTGGTCTATAGTGACCTGACTTTCCGCATTCATAGCATATACGTTTCCCCTTATCCTTCTTATTGTCTTCATCTTTAGAGGCGATGGACTGTCTTCTAAATTTCACAAGATTATTGTCGGAATGTTTGACATCATTCTTCTGAATGTATCAATTGTATCTCTTTACAAATAATCCCATTTTTTTCATTATATAAATCTTATTCATCATTAGAATCAATATTATTAGTGTGCTCATCCATTGAGGATTTTGAAATTGAAGCCCTAAGATATTTAGACTTTAATCCTCCCTTTTTATTGGTGTCTTTATCCTTTTTCTTCTTCTTCTCAATCTTCTTTTCATGTTTTTTCAAGCAATTGAATTTTTGCTCGTGTTCTTCCAGCTTTCTAAACAAGGCGGTGAGATCAAGGGTTGCAAGATTGCTGGCTTCCTTGATTGCGGTGCCCTTTGGTTTCCAATTTCTAGTAAGATATCTCAAAACCTTGTTCATATCAATATCATTTAGGATTACCTAGTAAATTTAAATGATTAATAAGATGCGAGAATCACTTTTGCATTTTAGCAATGGTTTCACCATGCTTCATTCTAAAGAGTTCAAACTCTCGATTAAGTGTAATAATCCTAACTTATTTGACCTTACTAGTTTCCTCATAGGTAACTTGTAGAGTATCCCACATAGCTTTAGCGGTCTCACAATGATAAATGTGATAAAACTCAACAACGCCAAGAGAGAATATGATAGCTTTAGCTTTTCAATCATGTGACCACTTCTCATTATCATCCTCATTCCATAAGTTTTCTGACTTAGGTGTAACAACACCACCAACCTCATATGTCACCAGTGTCAGACCATTTTGAATGGCTTGCCACACACCTTTGCCATATGAGTTGACATGAATTTGCATACAAACTTTACAATAAGTATAATTTTCTCCCGTGAAAATTAGGGTTCTTTTCTCTAGGGATCTTGATGCCACTTGTTAGACGATGGCACCTTATCTAGAGGGGGTGAATATATCACCAAGCCAAAATAAAATTTCAGATAAAAACCTGGTTTTAAAATTATTTAGTAAAAGAGTGCAAGTGAAGGATTTTCAAAATATTTCGTCTATACGAACCGTGTTATTGGAAGTCAGATTACAAATATAAATAGATTATGGAATGAATAAAATAATATGAATTAAGTATACTTTAATATAGTAACACGTTATCAATCATTTGTAGCAAGTTACTAGTAATATTATTTCTAATGATAACAATCAAAAGAACAAACTGAATAATTTGTCAAACACTTGGTGTGCAACATAATTGTCAAAATTTTCTTTTGAAGTGAGTGAACTAAATAATTTTTTGAACACTTAGTGTGCAACCTAGTTTTTATAACTTTGCTTTAAGTTGTGTTGATATGAAAAAACACTTATAATCAAAACTGATTATGAGCAAACCAACACACAATTCAAAAATAAAAACAGTTCCAGAAAATTCCTACAAGTCGATCGATTACGCAATTCCATTTGTCAAATTGATGTATGAAATCTAAAGAAATTAAAGTGATAAAATAAAAGAGACACATGGATTTTTCTACACAGTTCCCCACTTTCTTCCTTGTGAGTGAGTACGCCCGCGCCTAATTCCACTAGAATTAGGATAATTCTTACTATGTAAAAAGTTCGATACAAGAGAAGTGTTCCAAAAGAAACTCCACAAACCCTAATGTTTGTTGTTGATTCAACCCCTTCTCCTCCTTTGATCTTGAGAAGGACCAAGGCACAATAGTTTCAAGTTGATTATCTTGATCTTGCTACTCCTTTGCGTACTTTGTAACGCCCGGAAACTCATTTAATTATTTAAATGAATTATCAAGGATTTAATTATTAGAATTAGTCAAAGTCAAGAATTATCGGAATTATTATAAGAGGTCTTATTGGGTTAATATTAGTTGAGCGGTTAAGCGGATAATCGGGTAATTAGTCGATTTACCCGAGAGAAATTAATATTAGAAAACAATATTAGTTTTATTAGAATATTAAATAATATAGTTGGGCTAAGTTGTGCGTGTGGCAAGTAGTAAAATTGGGATGTTAGTTTTAGGCCCATTAGAAGATTGAACGAGACTGTTAGGGATTAAAACAAACAAGTAGTATTTATAAGTGGTCTTGCCAAAGTGGCTACGGTTGGAAGTTAGAAGAATAAACCTGCTACGTGAGAGAAAGAGAAAATCTAGAGCGTGCAAGTTGGTCATTAAAGGAGGATAGAAAACCAGTCTCTCAAATTATACCAGGTAGTATTAAACTAATGTCAATTGATTGAATTAAAAACCAAAAAAAATATACTAGTTTATTTGTTGCAGAATTAGGGTCCGGTTAGATTCGCGAAATTCGCTGTTAATTCGGGCTGCCTTCAATCCAAGGTAAGGGTGGGGTTCGAATTTTATAATCGGGAGTATGATGGTTAATATGTGGGATTAGGACTATAATCTTTGTACTGTTTGCTTTAAATTTGTGTTGGATTGTGATAATTTATTTGTGATTAACTGGAATTTCGATCGATAGATTTGTGTTGAATTTACTGGGTGTATTGTTGTTCTCATTGTACTTGTATTAGGTTGATTTACATTACATAGGTGAATTATTCTGTGTTGTGTTTTTAGAAATCAAAACTGGAAATTAGAATGAGAAAATAGGGTAGGCACTATGTGTGGAAAAAGCAATTGGAACGAGGGCCCCAAAGTATGGGACGGGCACCCCATGTTATGAAGCAAAGAACAAAAAAAAATATATGCATTAGGCAGGGGGTGGATGCCCCAGGGGTGTGTGGTGGACGCCCCACTCTCATTGTTTGTGTATCCCTGGTTTTGTTTGGATCTGTTTGTAGCTTGGCGGTTTTTTGGAAGTTTGGATATGTATTATACATCTTGTTCCTAGGATAGAAAGAAAAGAAAAATAAATAATGATACCTACATGTACAAGGACGGACACCCCTTATAAGGAGGCATGGGCGTCCCATCTTTCTGCTTTTTTCTTTGCATGTTTGTGTGTAGAAACTTAGGCATTAGTTTTCTGATTTAGCAATATTTTGGTTTTGTAACTTTGAATGAGTATATACAACAATAAGAATTAAAGAGAATGATATCCTTGATTTTGTAAGAATAATTATGCTACAGGATGTATGATTTGTATAAGTGTGCTAATGTAATTGATCAAAATAAGAAATTTAGCAGAACCAGAAACTAGTTTATAGCAGATTTTGTTAGATGCAGGTAAATTGCAGCAGAGGTGATTTTGAATGACAGTGAACTTTAGTAGCGGTAATTAATGATATTAATGGAATTTAAATAGAAGTAAATAGTTCATAATTGATAGTAATCGCAGGGAGAGAAAACAGTGCAGGAATTAGATGATTTAGCAATATAAGCATAGAAATTAGTTGTTTGGAATCGGTTAAAATTCGTTGTGATAATTCGTGTATAATAATAGGTGATTGTGATTAGTTCATTTTGTCGGAACAATGTTGAATAAGTTGTTTTGCAGGTACATCCGTATAAGTTGAATTGTCCCAATTCGTGGGATTGTTTAAGTTATACGTCGAATGACCATCATTGATTAAGTTCATGCAATTGCTGCATGTCTAAGTTGTTGTCGAAGCTGCTGTTATTGTGATTGAAGTTGTTGTTGTTGTTGTTGTTGATATTGTTGATTGTATGTCATTCATAATGTCGTATACGTTGCATGATTAAGTTGGCCTTGATGGCACCACATTGAAGTTTAAGGCTTACACCTTGTTGAAATGCGTCGATAACCTGACATATGTTTAAGTTGGGAGTTCTGCTCCAAATGGTACCACATGAATTTGCATTAGTTGAGTCGCATACGAGTTTTATTTTTATAATTGTTATTGTAAGTGTTTTTATGTTGGCTTTAATTTTTGGTAAAACTAGTTTTTGTCAATGTCTTGACTGATGTCATGACATTCAGAGTTGAAGATAAATTCTGCAGAAGAAGAATAATACAGGTACAGCTCAGACTGGGAGTTAACTGTTATGCTGGAAATCTGCAAGAAGAATGACTGATGTCATGACCAATGTTATGACATTCTGTGTAACATCTGCTGTTCTGCAGATTTACTTTTCCTGAGACTTTTTAGGATTTCTGTTGAGCTATTTTTATTATGGATTATGTTATTGGATCACATGCTCACGTGGCTCTAAGGTTAACCTTATTTAACCCTAAATTGGTTTGTTAAAAAGACCAAGTCTTTAGGTTAAATTAAGTTAACCCTAGCTATAATTATGGACGCCCAAGTTGAAGACTGTTTTACTGCTTCTATATTAGAATAGAAACCCTGATTATTTAGCTGTGCCTTTTTCTATGAAGAACAATAAGAAGACTGTAATTTGTGTCTTAGTTATTCTTGTGAGCCAAGCAATTATCAATTGATAAGTGTCTTGGACTAGGATTTGATTGTAAGGGTTGTTTATCACTCAAAGCTTTGAAGAAAGAGTGTTGTGTCTCTTGATTAAAGCTTTGAAGCAAAATCAAGTATGTTTACTGAAGAGTGTCTTCAAAATTCAATTAATCAATAGGTTGATATCATTGCTGTGATTGAGGGGGAGTGAGTAGGAACTCAGGTCTAAGTAGGTCTTAGATTGAATTTGCATTGGGTAGGTCTTAAGTGAAGGAGATAAACTGGTTGGTTTATTCCTGAATTAATACTGCTAATAGTGAACTTCCTCCCTGGCTTGGTAGCCCCCAGATGTAGGTGTAGTTACACACTGAACTGGATAAACAATTGACGTGTTCTTTACCGCTTAAATTATCGTAAATTGTTAACAGTGTCGACATCGTGTCATAACATTCTCTCGTGACATCACATATCTGCTGCCAGGAATTACAATTGGCATAAGAGCAGGCACCCTGCCTGTTATTTCTGGGTGAGATCTAGGGATATTATTTTCTGGCATTATGGACAAGGAAGGAGGATTTGGGAGTAGACAACCTATTCTAGATGGATCTAACTATGATTACTGGAAACCTCGTATGGTTGCTTTTTTGAAGTCACTGGACAACAAAGCTTGGAGAGCTGCTGATAGAGGATGGAAACATCCTACCAAACTTGAGAAAGATGGGACTACTAGCCTGAAACTTGAGGAAAAATGGAGCAAAGAAGAAGAAGACCTAGTACTGGGCAACTCTAAAGCATTGAATGCCTTATTCAATGGAATTGACTGAAATATTTTCGACTAGTACATCGGTGAACGCCAAGGATGTTTGGGACACTCTCAAAACCACTCATGAGGGTACATCCAAGGTGAAAATATCAAGACTTCAGATGCTTACTACCAAATTTGAGAATCTGAAGATGAAGGAAGATGAGACCATTCATGAGTTTCACATGAACATCTTGGAGATTGCTAACACCTCAGGAGCATTGGGAGAAAAGATGTCAGAAGAAAAGCTGGTGAGAAATATTCTCAGATCCTTGCCTAAAAGGTTTGCAATGAAGGTGACTGCTATAGAGGAAGCTCAAGATATCTGCAACTTGAAGATTGATGAACTCATTGGATCACTTCAGACATTTGAGATGGGGATCAGTGACAATGTTGACAAGAAAAACAAGAGCATAGCCCTTGTATCCAATACTGAAGAGGAAAGCAAGGAAGGTGATGAAGAGAAGATATCAGAAGCAATAGCTATGCTTGGAAGGCAGTTCAAGAAACTCATCAAGAGAATTGACCCAAAGTCAAGGTCCAATGTCAAGAACATCCCATCTGACATTAGCAGACCTTATGACTCCAATAGAAGAACCAAGTCTGAAGAAAAGGGAAGTCAAAGCAGAGGAATCCAGTGCCATGGATGTGAAGGATATGGGCACATTCAAGCTGAATGTCCTACTTTTCTAAAGAAACAAAAGAAAGGAATGTCTGTCACTTGGTCTGATGGTGACTCAGAAAGTGATTCTCAAGAAGAATCTGCCAAACTAGTTACTGCACTATCTGGAGTTTGTAACTCTAATAATGATTCTAGTGATGAGGAAGTGACATTTGAAGAACTTGCTGACACTTACAAGAAGTTGTGTATTAGAAGTGCTGAAGTCTGTCAGCAAAATGAAAAACAGAAAAGCTAATTGTGAAGTTGAAGGATGAGAAGAAAGCAGACACTGCTACTATAAGTCATCTTAACAGTGAACTTCTAGTGTTGAACTCCAAACTTGATCAGATGACTAAGTCTGCCAAGATGCTGACAACTCGAACTGATAAGTTGGAGGAAATCCTTCAGGCTGGACAAAATGCAGGAAATATGTATGGTCTAGGATATGTGGCTGCAAAGAAATCTGCTGGTGACAAGAAGAAGAACAAACCTAATAAACCAATGTCAAAGCAGATGTCACAACATAGGGCAGGAAATATGTCTAGTTCAGGATATGTGGCTGCAAAGAAATTTGCTGATAACAAGAAGAAGAACAGACCTGATAAATCAATGTCAAAGTAGATGTCACAACATAGGGCACAACATCAAGATCAGAGAAACATGAAGAAAAAGTTTCAAAGATGGAGATGTCATTATTGTGGAAGGTTTGGGCACATAAAGCCATTTTGCTACAGACTATATGGATATCCTAATCAGACCCCATATGTCAAGCCTAAGACCAAGAAGGTACCATATACTCAATAGTGGAAGAAGAAGATTGCAGCCCTGATAGCTCACACATCCCTTAGAGTTTCTGCCAAGGAAGACTGGTACTTTGACAGTGGATGCTCTAAGCATATGACTGGAATCAAGAATCTTCTGAATGATGTCAAACCTCATACTACTAGTTATGTCACTTTTGGAGATGGAGCTAAAGGAGAAATCAAAGGTGTTGGAAACTTGGACTGCCCTGGAGTTCTAAACCTAAATGAAGTGTTGCTGGTAAATGGTTTGACTTCCAATCTCATAAGTATCAGTCAACTGTGTGATCTGGGATTCAAGGTCAACTTCACCAAGTCTGAATGTCTTGTAACCAATGAAAAACAAGAAGTTGTAATGAGAGGAGTCAGATCAAAAGATAACTGTTACTTGTGGGAGTCTGAGAGCACTAACCTATCTTCTGTGTGCTCTACAGCCAAAGAAGAAAAAGAAGTGAAACTGTGGCACCAAAAGCTTGGCCATTTGCATCTTAGAGGGATGAAAAAGATCATATCCATG
This sequence comes from Vicia sativa, assembly GCA_021764765.1. Classification (NCBI taxonomy): domain Eukaryota; kingdom Viridiplantae; phylum Streptophyta; class Magnoliopsida; order Fabales; family Fabaceae; genus Vicia; species Vicia sativa. Next base: position 232,380,324 of record CM038796.1, read on the forward strand.
GAGGCTGTCAGAGGGATTCCTAGACTTCATATTGATGAAGGGAGAGTCTGTGGTGAATGTCAGGTTGGAAAGCAAACCAGAATGTCACATCCAAAGTCAAGACATCTGACCACCTCTAAAGTGCTAGAGCTTTTGCACATGGATCTGATGGGTCCCATGCAGGTGGAAAGCCTTGGTGGAAAAAGATATGCATATGTTGTTGTGGATGATTTTTCCAGATTTACCTGGATAAACTTGATCAGGGAAAAATCTGATGTTTTTGATGTTTTTAGAGAATTATGCAAGAGACTTCAAAGAGAAAAGGAAGGATGCATTGTCAGAATTAGAAGTGATCATGGAAAGGAATTTGAGAATAACAAGTTTGATGAGTTCTGTTCCTCAGAAGGAATCAATCATGAGTTCTCCTCACCTATAACTCCTCAACAAAATGGAGTTGTGGAAAGGAAAAACAGAACTATACAGGAATCTGCCAGAGCAATGATACATGTCAAGAAGCTTCCTATTCATTTTTGGGCTGAAGCTATGAATACAACATGTTATGTCCACAACAGGGTCACCTTGAGAAAGGGAACATCATCCACCCTGTATGAAATATGGAAAGGTAGAAAGCCTACTGTGAAGTATTTCCATGTATTTGGGAGCAAATGTTATATTTTGACAAATCGTGAACAAAGGAGAAAGATGGACTCTAAAAGTGATGAAGGAATTTTTCTGGGATACTCTACAAATAGCAGAGCATATAGGGTATTCAATTCCAGGACCAAAGTTATGATGGAGTCTATAAATGTCATTGTTGATGATCACCATGAGGAAACAAATGTCCCATATGATGTTGAGACATTGTTTGAGACATCAACACAAGTGTCTAATAAGGATGATGTGCTTATCCCTACTTCACCAAAGTCTGAATCAGAGGTAGCCAACAAAGATTCTTCCATCAGAATTCAGAAAGATCATCCAAAGGAACTCATCATTGGAGATCCTAACAGTGGAGTCATTATAAGATCTAGAGAAATCATCTCAAACTCTTGTTTTGTGTCTAAGATTGAGCCAAAGAATGTTAAAGAGGCTTTGATTGATGAGTACTGGATTGGAGCAATGCAAGATGAACTTAACCAGTTCAAACAACATGAAGTGTGGGAGTTAGTTCCTAGACCAGAAGGAACAAACATCATTGGCACAAAGTGGATCTACAAGAACAAGTCAGATGCAGAAGGGGTTGTCACCAGGAATAAGGCAAGACTTGTTGCTCAAGGATACACTCAAGTTGAAGGGGTTGATTTTGATGAGACTTTTGCTCCTGTGGCCAGGCTGGAATCAATCAGATTACTACTAGGAGTTGCTTGCATTCTAAAATTCAAACTGTTTCAGATGGATGTGAAAAGTGCCTTTCTAAATGGATACTTAAATGAGGAAGTGTATGTGGAATAACCTAAAGGATTTGTGGATCCAAACTGTCCTGATCATGTTTACAAACTGAGGAAAACATTATATGGTCTGAAACAAGCTCCTAGAGCTTGGTATGAAAGGTTGACAAAATTCCTCACTGACAAAGGATACAGGAAATGAGGCTTGGATAAAACTCTCTTTGTCAAGGATGAAGGAGGAAAAATAATGGTGGCTCAAATTTATTTTGATGACATAGTGTTTGGAGGAATGTCAGATAGAATGGTTAAACATTTTGCCAACCAAATGCAAGCTGAATTTGAAATGAGCCTCATGGGAGAATTAACTTACTTTCTTGGATTACAAGTCACACATATGGAAGACTTAATCTTTCTCTCTCAAAGCAAGTATGCAAAGAATATTGTCAAGAAGTTTGGGATGGAGAATGCAAGTCATAAAAGGACTCCTGCACCTACTCATCTAAAGTTGTCCAAAGACACAAGTGGGACAAATGTTGATCAAAGCTTGTACAGAAGCATGATAGGAAGTCTGCTATACTTAACAGCCAGCAGACCTGACATTGCCTTTGTTGTTGGTGTATGTGCAAGATACCAGGCTGAACCCAAAGTAAGTCACATCAATCAGGTGAAAAGAATTCTGAAGTATATGAGTGGAACTTACAATTATGGTATGTTGTACTCTCATGGATGTAAACCAATTCTGTCTGGTTATTGTGATGCTGATTGGGCTGGTAGTGCTGATGATAGAAAAAGTACCTCTGGAGGATGCTTCTTTTTGGGAAACAATCTTGTTTCTTGGTTCAGCAAGAAGCAAAACCGTGTGTCTTTATCTACTGCTGAAGCTGAATACATAGCAGCTGGTAGCAGTTGTTCTCAAATGATCTGGATGGAGCAGAGATCTTGTGGAAGAGAAGGTGATTAAGTTGGAGCATGTAGCCACTAAACTACAACTGGCTGACATTTTTACTAAGGCACTTGATGCTAATCAGTTTGAGAATTTAAGGGACAAGCTGGGTATTTGCCAATATGAAGAGTTGTAGCAATTAAAATTGCTTACAACAAGGGATGGAAGAAACATTTTATTTAATTTAATTTTGATTGGGCCAATTAAATGTTTCCCTCTTTCTTTTCAAAAGTTTAAGAAGAGGAATAGTCATATTTATATCTCACTCTTCTCTTTTGGCTATACCACTCTCCATTCCCTCAACAGAAAATCTCAAACTTACTGTCAATTGTTTTCTCATTCTCTCAAGATGTCTCAACAAAATGTGTCATCATCATCATCATCTTTAAGGGGTACTGTGTCATCTTCTTCCACTGACTCAGGACCTAGGGCAAGTGCAAACCCCATGGATGCTGATGTTCTGGAAGTCACACCTCTTCGTGCCATGGCTACTGATCCTACCAGGGTCAAGAAGCTTCGTACCAGACATGCAAGAAGGTCACAAGCCTCTCCATCTGGTAAGACTGCTGAACCCTATTCCTCTGTTCCTCCTGATGTAGCCAATAGGGAGGGCTCTGCATATGTTCATCAAGCCATAGCTAGATTAGTTACTAGGATTCTGAATGAGAATCACTCTGTACCTGGGGTATCTGTTCCATTGAATCAAGAAACTATTAACCCTAATTTAGCAACTGATCCAGATGTCACTCAGAATGTCAAGACATTTGATGACAATGTTAGCAAATCACCTGAGAAACCTGTTGATGATAACATTGAGAAGTCTCCAGAGAAACATTCTGATGATAATCTTGAAGAATCTCCTGAGAAAACTGTTGATCACCAAACCCCCACTGAAAATGTTGTTGAACCTCCTGTCATTGATCTTGATGAAGAATTTTCTGACAATGACCTTATTTCTAGTGTTAACCCTAGCATAACTAAAAGGATGATGAGTAGAAAAGGAAAGCAAAATGATGTTCAAAGCCCTTCCAAAGAGAAGGCTACTGAAGATGTGAATGAGAACTCTAAGTCTGAAAGCAAGGCTGGAGAAAAATCTGAAAAGGACAAAAAGGTTGGAACTTCCAAAGGGAAAGGAAGGGTAAAATCTGTTGGGAGTATCTCCAGACCAAAGAGAACTCCAATTTCCAAGAAGAGAAAGGCTCCTGAACCTTCAGAATCTGATGAGGAATCAGATTTTGATTTTGATGTTGAAGGGAATGTCTCAGACATTCCTCCCAGGAAGAAACCTTACTCCAGCAAGCTGCCTAAGGTTCCTGAGGTTGCTATTGATAACATCTCCTTTCACCATCCAGAAAATGCAAGCAGGTGGAAGTATGTTTTTCTGAAAAGGATTGCCTTAGAAAGGGAGTTGAACAGGAGTGCCCTTGAATGCAAGGAAGTTACGGACCTAATCAAGGCAGCTGGCCTGATGAAAACAGTGGTTAAGTTTACAAACTGCTATGATATTTTGGTCAAGGAATTTATTGTTAATTTGTCTGGTGGATGTGCTGATGGAAAGTTAGCAGATTTTAAAAGTGTGTATGTGAGAGGAAGGAAGGTGAAGTTCTCTCCAACTGTGATCAACAAATTTCTGGGGAGGTCTGATGATGTTCAGCCTGAGCTTGAAGTTACAGACAACCAGGTGTGCCAAACAATCACTGCCAAACAAGTAAAACAATGGCCCTTGAAGGGAAAGTTGACTGCTAGCAAACTGAGTGTCAAGTTTGCTATTCTGCACAAGATAGGTGCGCCAACTGGGTTCCCACAAACCACAAGTCCACCATCTCCATTGGTCTAGGAAGGTTTATTTTTGCTGTTGGAACCAAGACAAAGTTTGATTATGGCACCTATATCTTTGAGCAAACCTTGAAGCATGCAGATAGCTATGCAATTAAAGGTCCCATAACCTTTCCCTCCCTCTTGTGTGGTATTATAACTGACCAATACCCTGACATCCTGGTAGATAAAGATTCTGTATGTAAAAGAGCTCCTACTCTTGGTTTCCACTACAAGTTGTTTTAGGGGAAACATGTCCCTGACATTGTCATGAAATCTGCTGAGACATCAAATGTCAAGGCTAATTCTCAGAAGGTTGATGTCATTGCTGTGCTGAAAGAAACTTGCAGGGAACTTGAAGCAAGGAAGCAAACTCTTGAGGAGCTGATCTCTACCTTGGAGAAGGAAAAAGAAGACACTGAGGTTGAGGATGAAAGGCTAGATGAGGATGCTGCTGAAGACATGCATGAGGATGCTGCTGAAGATTTGAAAGAGGATGCTGATGAGGATCAAAAGGCTAGTGCTGAAAGCAGTTCAGAGGAAGTTACCTACCACAGTGCTTCTTCAGAAGAAGGAAGTGCTTGATTATTGATCACCTGCTGCTGTTGCTTATGTTTTGTTGTTCTGTTGTTTTTGGTTCTGTTTGGTTTGAATTTTGTATTCCATTACTGAGCTGTAATATTTAACTCTGCTACTACTTATATATAATGCACTTTGGGTTTATGTAATGGCACCTTTGGTCCCTTTGTGGCTAAAAAGGGGGAGAAGAATTTATGGGAAATTGTGGGAAGAATTTATCTTTATTAGGCTCTGGTTTAACAGCTTAGTGGCTTAGTTGTTTACTTTAATTTCTGCTGCATTAGTTCTCTGATAGGTTAGTTGTTTTAGCCAAAAATTTGCCAAAGGGGGAGTTTGTAAGTGTTTTTATGTTGGCTTTAATTTTTGGTAAAACTAGTTTTTGTCAATGTCTTGACTGATGTCATAACATTCAGAGTTGAAGATAAATTCTGTAGAAGAAGAATAATACAGGTACAACTCAGACTGGGAGTTAACTGTTATGCTGGAAATATGCAAGAAGAATGACTGATGTCATGACCAATGTTATGACATTCTGTGTAACATCTGCTGTTCTGCAGATTTACTTTTCCTGAGACTTTTTAGGATTTCTGTTGAGCTATTTTTATTATGGATTATGTTATTGGATCACATGCTCACGTGGCTCTAAGGTTAACCTTATTTAACCCTAAATTGGTTTGTTAAAAAGACCAAGTCTTTAGGTTAAATTAAGTTAACCCTAGCTATAATTATGGACGCCCAAGTTGAAGACTGTTTTACTGCTTCTATATTAGAATAGAAACCCTGATTATTTAGCTGTGCCTTTTTCTATGAAGAACAATAAGAAGACTGTAATTTGTGTCTTAGTTATTCTTGTGAGCCAAACAATTATCAATTGATAAGTGTCTTGGACTAGGATTTGATTGTAAGGGTTGTTTATCACTCAAAGCTTTGAAGAACGAGTGTTGTGTCTCTTGATTAAAGCTTTGAAGCAAAATCAAGTATGTTTATTGAAGAGTGTCTTCAAAATTCAATTAATCAATAGGTTGATATCACTGCTGTGATTGAGGGGAGTGAATAGGAACTCAGGTCTAAATAGGTCTTAGATTGAAGTTGCATTGGGTAGGTCTTAAGTGAAGGAGATAAACTGGTCGGTTTATTCTTGAATTAATACTACTAATAGTGAACTTCCTTCCTGGCTTGGTAGCCCCCAGATGTAGGTGTAGTTACACACTGAACTGGATAAACAATTGACTGTGTTCTTTACTGCTGTTTAAATTACTGTGTAAATTGTTAACAGTGTGTCAGATACTGTGTCATAACATTCTCTGTGACATCACATATCTGCTGCCAGGAATTACAATTGGCATAAGAGCAGGCACCCTGCCTGTTATTTCTGGGTGAGATCTAGGGATATTATTTTCTGGCATTATGGACAAGGAAGGAGGATTTGGGAGTAGACAACCTATTCTAGATGGATCTAACTATGATTACTGGAAACCTCGTATGGTTGCTTTTTTGAAGTCACTGGACAACAAAGCTTGGAGAGCTGCTGATAGAGGATGGAAACATCCTACCAAACTTGAGAAAGATGGGACTACTAGCCTGAAACTTGAGGAAAAATGGAGCAAAGAAGAAGAAGACCTAGTACTGGGCAACTCTAAAGCATTGAATGCCTTATTCAATGGAATTGACAGAAATATTTTCAGACTAGTACATCAGTGTGAACTGGCCAAGGATGTTTGGGACACTCTCAAAACCACTCATGAGGGTACATCCAAGGTGAAAATATCAAGACTTCAGATGCTTACTACCAAATTTGAGAATCTGAAGATGAAGGAAGATGAGACCATTCATGAGTTTCACATGAACATCTTGGAGATTGCTAACACCTCAGGAGCATTGGGAGAAAAGATGTCAGAAGAAAAGCTGGTGAGAAATATTCTCAGATCCTTGCCTAAAAGGTTTGCAATGAAGGTGACTGCTATAGAGGAAGCTCAAGATATCTGCAACTTGAAGATTGATGAACTCATTGGATCACTTCAGACATTTGAGATGGGGATCAGTGACAATGTTGACAAGAAAAACAAGAGCATAGCCCTTGTATCCAATACTGAAGAGGAAAGCAAGGAAGGTGATGAAGAGAAGATATCAGAAGCAATAGCTATGCTTGGAAGGCAGTTCAAGAAACTCATCAAGAGAATTGACCCAAAGTCAAGGTCCAATGTCAAGAACATCCCATCTGACATTAGCAGACCTTATGACTCCAATAGAAGAACCAAGTCTGAAGAAAAGGGAAGTCAAAGCAGAGGAATCCAGTGCCATGGATGTGAAGGATATGGGCACATTCAAGCTGAATGTCCTACTTTTCTAAAGAAACAAAAGAAAGGAATGTCTGTCACTTGGTCTGATGGTGACTCAGAAAGTGATTCTCAAGAAGAATCTGCCAAACTAGTTACTGCACTATCTGGAGTTTGTAACTCTAATAATGATTCTAGTGATGAGGAAGTGACATTTGAAGAACTTGCTGACACTTACAAGAAGTTGTGTATTAGAAGTGCTGAAGTCTGTCAGCAAAATGAAAAACAGAAAAGCTAATTGTGAAGTTGAAGGATGAGAAGAAAGCAGACACTGCTACTATAAGTCATCTTAACAGTGAACTTCTAGTGTTGAACTCCAAACTTGATCAGATGACTAAGTCTGTCAAGATGCTGACAACTGGAACTGATAAGTTGGAGGAAATCCTTCAGGCTGGACAAAATGCAGGAAATATGTATGGTCTAGGATATGTGGCTGCAAAGAAATCTGCTGGTGACAAGAAGAAGAACAAACCTAATAAACCAATGTCAAAGCAGATGTCACAACATAGGGCAGGAAATATGTCTAGTTCAGGATATGTGGCTGCAAAGAAATTTGCTGATAACAAGAAGAAGAACAGACCTGATAAATCAATGTCAAAGTAGATGTCACAACATAGGGCACAACATCAAGATCAGAGAAACATGAAGAAAAAGTTTCAAAGATGGAGATGTCATTATTGTGGAAGGTTTGGGCACATAAAGCCATTTTGCTACAGACTATATGGATATCCTAATCAGACCCCATATGTCAAGCCTAAGACCAAGAAGGTACCATATACTCAATAGTGGAAGAAGAAGATTGCAGCCCTGATAGCTCACACATCCCTTAGAGTTTCTGCCAAGGAAGACTGGTACTTTGACAGTGGATGCTCTAAGCATATGACTGGAATCAAGAATCTTCTGAATGATGTCAAACCTCATACTACTAGTTATGTCACTTTTGGAGATGGAGCTAAAGGAGAAATCAAAGGTGTTGGAAACTTGGACTGCCCTGGAGTTCTAAACCTAAATGAAGTGTTGCTGGTAAATGGTTTGACTTCCAATCTCATAAGTATCAGTCAACTGTGTGATCTGGGATTCAAGGTCAACTTCACCAAGTCTGAATGTCTTGTAACCAATGAAAAACAAGAAGTTGTAATGAGAGGAGTCAGATCAAAAGATAACTGTTACTTGTGGGAGTCTGAGAGCACTAACCTATCTTCTGTGTGCTCTACAGCCAAAGAAGAAAAAGAAGTGAAACTGTGTGGCACCAAAAGCTTGGCCATTTGCATCTTAGAGGGATGAAAAAGATCATATCCATGGAGGCTGTCAGAGGGATTCCTAGACTTCATATTGATGAAGGGAGAGTCTGTGGTGAATGTCAGGTTGGAAAGCAAACCAGAATGTCACATCCAAAGTCAAGACATCTGACCACCTCTAAAGTGCTAGAGCTTTTGCACATGGATCTGATGGGTCCCATGCAGGTGGAAAGCCTTGGTGGAAAAAGATATGCATATGTTGTTGTGGATGATTTTTCCAGATTTACCTGGATAAACTTGATCAGGGAAAAATCTGATGTTTTTGATGTTTTTAGAGAATTATGCAAGAGACTTCAAAGAGAAAAGGAAGGATGCATTGTCAGAATTAGAAGTGATCATGGAAAGGAATTTGAGAATAACAAGTTTGATGAGTTCTGTTCCTCAGAAGGAATCAATCATGAGTTCTCCTCACCTATAACTCCTCAACAAAATGGAGTTGTGGAAAGGAAAAACAGAACTATACAGGAATCTGCCAGAGCAATGATACATGTCAAGAAGCTTCCTATTCATTTTTGGGCTGAAGCTATGAATACAACATGTTATGTCCACAACAGGGTCACCTTGAGAAAGGGAACATCATCCACCCTGTATGAAATATGGAAAGGTAGAAAGCCTACTGTGAAGTATTTCCATGTATTTGGGAGCAAATGTTATATTTTGACAAATCGTGAACAAAGGAGAAAGATGGACTCTAAAAGTGATGAAGGAATTTTTCTGGGATACTCTACAAATAGCAGAGCATATAGGGTATTCAATTCCAGGACCAAAGTTATGATGGAGTCTATAAATGTCATTGTTGATGATCACCATGAGGAAACAAATGTCCCATATGATGTTGAGACATTGTTTGAGACATCAACACAAGTGTCTAATAAGGATGATGTGCTTATCCCTACTTCACCAAAGTCTGAATCAGAGGTAGCCAACAAAGATTCTTCCATCAGAATTCAGAAAGATCATCCAAAGGAACTCATCATTGGAGATCCTAACAGTGGAGTCATTATAAGATCTAGAGAAATCATCTCAAACTCTTGTTTTGTGTCTAAGATTGAGCCAAAGAATGTTAAAGAGGCTTTGATTGATGAGTACTGGATTGGAGCAATGCAAGATGAACTTAACCAGTTCAAACAACATGAAGTGTGGGAGTTAGTTCCTAGACCAGAAGGAACAAACATCATTGGCACAAAGTGGATCTACAAGAACAAGTCAGATGCAGAAGGGGTTGTCACCAGGAATAAGGCAAGACTTGTTGCTCAAGGATACACTCAAGTTGAAGGGGTTGATTTTGATGAGACTTTTGCTCCTGTGGCCAGGCTGGAATCAATCAGATTACTACTAGGAGTTGCTTGCATTCTAAAATTCAAACTGTTTCAGATGGATGTGAAAAGTGCCTTTCTAAATGGATACTTAAATGAGGAAGTGTATGTGGAATAACCTAAAGGATTTGTGGATCCAAACTGTCCTGATCATGTTTACAAACTGAGGAAAACATTATATGGTCTGAAACAAGCTCCTAGAGCTTGGTATGAAAGGTTGACAAAATTCCTCACTGACAAAGGATACAGGAAATGAGGCTTGGATAAAACTCTCTTTGTCAAGGATGAAGGAGGAAAAATAATGGTGGCTCAAATTTATTTTGATGACATAGTGTTTGGAGGAATGTCAGATAGAATGGTTAAACATTTTGCCAACCAAATGCAAGCTGAATTTGAAATGAGCCTCATGGGAGAATTAACTTACTTTCTTGGATTACAAGTCACACATATGGAAGACTTAATCTTTCTCTCTCAAAGCAAGTATGCAAAGAATATTGTCAAGAAGTTTGGGATGGAGAATGCAAGTCATAAAAGGACTCCTGCACCTACTCATCTAAAGTTGTCCAAAGACACAAGTGGGACAAATGTTGATCAAAGCAGATGTATATGATAGTCTCTATACTTAATGACCACAGACCGACATTGCCTTTGTTGTTGGTGTATGTGCAAGATACCAGGCTGAACCCAAAGTAAGTCACATCAATCAGGTGAAAAGAATTCTGAAGTATATGAGTGGAACTTACAATTATGGTATGTTGTACTCTCATGGATGTAAACCAATTACCGTTATTGTGATGCCGATTGGTAGATGATAGAAAAAGTACCTGAGGATGCTTCTTTTGGGAAACAATCTTGTTTCTTGGTTCAAAGAAGCAAAACCGTGTCTTTATCTCCCGAATACATAGCAGCTGGTAGCAGTTGTTCTCAAATGATCTGGATGGAGCAGAGATCTTGTGGAAGAGAAGGTGATTAAGTTGGAGCATGTAGCCACTAAACTACAACTGGCTGACATTTTTACTAAGGCACTTGATGCTAATCAGTTTGAGAATTTAAGGGACAAGCTGGGTATTTGCCAATATGAAGAGTTGTAGCAATTAAAATTGCTTACAACAAGGGATGGAAGAAACATTTTATTTAATTTAATTTTGATTGGGCCAATTAAATGTTTCCCTCTTTCTTTTCAAAAGTTTAAGAAGAGGAATAGTCATATTTATATCTCACTCTTCTCTTTTGGCTATACCACTCTCCATTCCCTCAACAGAAAATCTCAAACTTACTGTCAATTGTTTTCTCATTCTCTCAAGATGTCTCAACAAAATGTGTCATCATCATCATCATCTTTAAGGGGTACTGTGTCATCTTCTTCCACTGACTCAGGACCTAGGGCAAGTGCAAACCCCATGGATGCTGATGTTCTGGAAGTCACACCTCTTCGTGCCATGGCTACTGATCCTACCAGGGTCAAGAAGCTTCGTACCAGACATGCAAGAAGGTCACAAGCCTCTCCATCTGGTAAGACTGCTGAACCCTATTCCTCTGTTCCTCCTGATGTAGCCAATAGGGAGGGCTCTGCATATGTTCATCAAGCCATAGCTAGATTAGTTACTAGGATTCTGAATGAGAATCACTCTGTACCTGGGGTATCTGTTCCATTGAATCAAGAAACTATTAACCCTAATTTAGCAACTGATCCAGATGTCACTCAGAATGTCAAGACATTTGATGACAATGTTAGCAAATCACCTGAGAAACCTGTTGATGATAACATTGAGAAGTCTCCAGAGAAACATTCTGATGATAATCTTGAAGAATCTCCTGAGAAAACTGTTGATCACCAAACCCCCACTGAAAATGTTGTTGAACCTCCTGTCATTGATCTTGATGAAGAATTTTCTGACAATGACCTTATTTCTAGTGTTAACCCTAGCATAACTAAAAGGATGATGAGTAGAAAAGGAAAGCAAAATGATGTTCAAAGCCCTTCCAAAGAGAAGGCTACTGAAGATGTGAATGAGAACTCTAAGTCTGAAAGCAAGGCTGGAGAAAAATCTGAAAAGGACAAAAAGGTTGGAACTTCCAAAGGGAAAGGAAGGGTAAAATCTGTTGGGAGTATCTCCAGGCCAAAGAGAACTCCAATTTCCAAGAAGAGAAAGGCTCCTGAACCTTCAGAATCTGATGAGGAATCAGATTTTGATTTTGATGTTGAAGGGAATGTCTCAGACATTCCTCCCAGGAAGAAACCTTACTCCAGCAAGCTGCCTAAGGTTCCTGAGGTTGCTATTGATAACATCTCCTTTCACCATCCAGAAAATGCAAGCAGGTGGAAGTATGTTTTTCTGAAAAGGATTGCCTTAGAAAGGGAGTTGAACAGGAGTGCCCTTGAATGCAAGGAAGTTACGGACCTAATCAAGGCAGCTGGCCTGATGAAAACAGTGGTTAAGTTTACAAACTGCTATGATATTTTGGTCAAGGAATTTATTGTTAATTTGTCTGGTGGATGTGCTGATGGAAAGTTAGCAGATTTTAAAAGTGTGTATGTGAGAGGAAGGAAGGTGAAGTTCTCTCCAACTGTGATCAACAAATTTCTGGGGAGGTCTGATGATGTTCAGCCTGAGCTTGAAGTTACAGACAACCAGGTGTGCCAAACAATCACTGCCAAACAAGTAAAACAATGGCCCTTGAAGGGAAAGTTGACTGCTAGCAAACTGAGTGTCAAGTTTGCTATTCTGCACAAGATAGGTGCGCCAACTGGGTTCCCACAAACCACAAGTCCACCATCTCCATTGGTCTAGGAAGGTTTATTTTTGCTGTTGGAACCAAGACAAAGTTTGATTATGGCACCTATATCTTTGAGCAAACCTTGAAGCATGCAGATAGCTATGCAATTAAAGGTCCCATAACCTTTCCCTCCCTCTTGTGTGGTATTATAACTGACCAATACCCTGACATCCTGGTAGATAAAGATTCTGTATGTAAAAGAGCTCCTACTCTTGGTTTCCACTACAAGTTGTTTTAGGGGAAACATGTCCCTGACATTGTCATGAAATCTGCTGAGACATCAAATGTCAAGGCTAATTCTCAGAAGGTTGATGTCATTGCTGTGCTGAAAGAAACTTGCAGGGAACTTGAAGCAAGGAAGCAAACTCTTGAGGAGCTGATCTCTACCTTGGAGAAGGAAAAAGAAGACACTGAGGTTGAGGATGAAAGGCTAGATGAGGATGCTGCTGAAGACATGCATGAGGATGCTGCTGAAGATTTGAAAGAGGATGCTGATGAGGATCAAAAGGCTAGTGCTGAAAGCAGTTCAGAGGAAGTTACCTACCACAGTGCTTCTTCAGAAGAAGGAAGTGCTTGATTATTGATCACCTGCTGCTGTTGCTTATGTTTTGTTGTTCTGTTGTTTTTGGTTCTGTTTGGTTTGAATTTTGTATTCCATTACTGAGCTGTAATATTTAACTCTGCTACTACTTATATATAATGCACTTTGGGTTTATGTAATGGCACCTTTGGTCCCTTTGTGGCTAAAAAGGGGGAGAAGAATTTATGGGAAATTGTGGGAAGAATTTATCTTTATTAGGCTCTGGTTTAACAGCTTAGTGGCTTAGTTGTTTACTTTAATTTCTGCTGCATTAGTTCTCTGATAGGTTAGTTGTTTTAGCCAAAAATTTGCCAAAGGGGGAGTTTGTAAGTGTTTTTATGTTGGCTTTAATTTTTGGTAAAACTAGTTTTTGTCAATGTCTTGACTGATGTCATGACATTCAGAGTTGAAGATAAATTCTGCAGAAGAAGAATAATACAGGTACAGCTCAGACTGGGAGTTAACTGTTATGCTGGAAATCTGCAAGAAGAATGACTGATGTCATGACCAATGTTATGACATTCTGTGTAACATCTGCTGTTCTGCAGATTTACTTTTCCTGAGACTTTTTAGGATTTCTGTTGAGCTATTTTTATTATGGATTATGTTATTGGATCACATGCTCACGTGGCTCTAAGGTTAACCCTGTTTAACCCTAAATTGGTTTGTTAAAAAGACCAAGTCTTTAGGTTAAATTAAGTTAACCCTAGCTATAATTATGGAAGCCCAAGTTGAAGACTATTTTACTGCTTCTATATTAGAATAGAAACCCTGATTATTTAGCTGCGCCTTTTTCTGTGAAGAACAATAAGAAGACTGTAATTTGTGTCTTAGTTATTCTTGTGAGCCAAACAATTATCAATTGATAAGTGTCTTGGACTAGGATTTGATTGTAAGGGTTGTTTATCACTCAAAGCTTTGAAGAACGAGTGTTGTGTCTCTTGATTAAAGCTTTGAAGCAAAATCAAGTATGTTTATTGAAGAGTGTCTTCAAAATTCAATTAATCAATAGGTTGATATCACTGCTGTGATTGAGGGGAGTGAATAGGAACTCAGGTCTAAATAGGTCTTAGATTGAAGTTGCATTGGGTAGGTCTTAAGTGAAGGAGATAAACTGGTCGGTTTATTCTTGAATTAATACTACTAATAGTGAACTTCCTTCCTGGCTTGGTAGCCCCCAGATGTAGGTGTAGTTACACACTGAACTGGGTAAACAATTGATTGTGTTCTTTACTGCTGCTTAAATTACTATGTGAATTGTTAACAGTGTGTCAGATACTGTGTCATAACATTTTCTATGACATCACGTATCTGCTGCCAGGAATTACAGTTATTATGTTGTGTACTTACTGATTGTTATTTAGTTGTTGTTGTGAAGCGGTGAAAATTATATGATTCTTGTCTAATATATTAATTATCATATTTTTTCTTATATCGTTCGATATCTCACCCCTTATGTTGTGATGTTGCCTCTACGTGGGTAACGTGTAGATAATCAAGGAGAGTAGCTATTTCCGTTATTAGTTCGAGTTTGGTGTCATTTGCTCTGATACGTAGCACTCGGGGAGAATGAACGCTTGTTTTGTTCTTGTTGTTTTAAGTTAAATTGTTTACGTTGTTATTGAAGGAGTTTAATTTTAATTGTTTCAAGTTAGACAAAGATGCTATAAGTTGAAGTTTAAAGTTGTGAATTTTCCGCTGCTTGGTTTTATTAAAGTTGATTTAATTTTGAGGACTACATAATTTTGATGAGTTTCTTCATATTGATATGTGTTACGTATCGGTTTAATCAGTTTTATGCGGTTAGTTTAAAGTTGAAAGTGTAATATGCCATTTTTTGTTGGAATGTTTATACTCTGATTTTATTTACAATTATCGAGTAGAAATGGAGTGTTACATTAGTGGTATCAAAGTAGGTCGGTCCGTCCGGCCAAGTTATCGATTCGTTCAAAAATCGAGTATTGTTAATTATATCTGACCATTGTTTATGTAGTAGTGATAAGTTGAGATTGCTGGAAGGAACGATGTTGTAATTGGTGCTGCTTTGGAAGCAATGGCTCATACTATGAGAATCAGCCGAATGCTGGAGGGGATGCTGGATCCCGTAGCTTGGCAACTTTCCAGAGGGAGGATCCGCCTACCTTCAAGGGAAAGTATGATCCCAATGAAGCTTTGGACTGGTAGAAAGAAATGGAGAGAATCTTCTGTGTGATGGACTGCACTCAAGCATAGAAGGTTCGATATGGTACTCACATGCTAGCAGTCGAAGCTGATGACTGGTGGCTTGAGACGCATCCGAGGTTGGAGACTGCAGGTGAGGAAATCACTTGGGTTGTGTTTCGTAGAGAGTTTCTGTGGAAGTATTATCCCGAAGATGTTCGGGGTAAGAAGGAAATCGAATTCCTCGAGTTGAAGCAAGGGGATAGGTCAGTTACTGAATATGCTGCAAACTTTGTCGAACTGGCGAAGTTTTATCCGCATATTGATGGTGCTAATGCTGAATTTTCAAAGTGCATCAAGTTTTAGAACGATTTGCGCTATGAGATGAAGAAGGCAATTGGGTATCAAAAGATCTGTGTCTTTCCTGATTTGGTCGATAGATGTAGGATTTATGAGGAGGACAATGATGCTCATTACAAGATCGTCATAGAAAATAGGAAAGTATCAACAGAACCATAGTAAGCCATATGATGCTCTAGCTGGTCGAGGAAAACAGGAAGTTGCTGAGGGTTGAAGGACTAGTGGGGGAGATGCTCTTGCTAGCGTGGCTAAGATTGGAAGTTTTTCATTTAATTTCCAAATCAAATATTTTCACCATGAATGCACAAGATTCTTTCCATTTTTCTTGACCTAATATCTTCCTCTATATAAACACAACACCCTCATACATTAGGGAACAAGAAAATTCTTGCCCCAAGAGCTAACCCTAAAAGCTCTCAAAATTCCTCAAAACTAGGTCACAAAAAAACCTTGCAAGAAATCACCTTCCGAAATCTCAATTTTTTCCAAACTAGGCTAAACTTGCAACCCTATCTCCAGCATCTCTCAAAGCAAAGCAGACGTCCCAATCAACTCCTGAGGTGCTATAGATTAAGTATTGATCATTCTTGACGATCAAAAGCACCTGAAATATGCATTACAATCATCACCATGTTGCATACTTTTGAGAAAATCATATTTTTATTTTTACTATGATTTAATTGAAACTAACAACTCTAATGTGCTTCTGAGGTATAACTACACAGGTTTAAACCATCGCATGAGTCCCATAATTCCAGAATAATCCATCACCATGTTTGGACCGATTTGTAGTATTTTGTTCGTATTTCGGTATACAGGAAGATTAGCCAAAACTAAGGCCACCAATGAATTTGCAAGGGTTGATTTATGGAGGTAGGGTCTTCTTGGATCACTAACATGCTCTATCTTGCTGGTTGAAAGAATTAACTCGCCGGAGAAGACGATTGGAACGTGGGTTCAACACCCATCCCATGCACTTATTCTTATTATTTTTACTAAACCTAATTCTTTTTATTATTTTCACTAATTACCTTCTAAATCTTTTTTTCTTCTAAAATCATAACCTGATTAGTTCTAGGATTAATTGGCTGAATAATTTTCTTAAAACTAATTAAAAATTAGGTTTTTTTAATTACTATTAACATTAAAATTAATTAGACTTTAGGTTTTTTTGTTAATTAAAATTAATAGAATTTAGGTTTTAATTATTTATTAACACTTAAATTATTTCCTATAAAAAAACACCAAAATATTTTTTCTAACACATAGAATTTTTAGGGCATTTAACACTTTTTTTCCTAACATTATTTTCCTTATCTTTTGTTATTTAAATTTCCAGAATAATTGTATAGGTCGCACTATTTTTTGTAATAGCTTAGATTTACATTCTCGCATATTTCATTATTATGTAATTGCGCCGAAGCCATGTAATAGCGTAGGATTTAATTTTCGCACTTTATACTTGATGCATATATTTAACTGTTAGTAATTAGGGTTTGTATGGCAAGACTAAAATCAATCGTTAGAAAACCCTAATTCAAGATAAATAACTGAATTGAATCATCGTTGCACACTTGTACCTCTAGGGTAACCTTTCTTTATTGCCTTACGAATAAACAGTCATGTCCCTCGAACGTAGGGATAACATTAGCAAAGATCCTCGATTAAAATCATCATAAGGATCATAGTCCCGTGATGTCCCTCGAAGTTGCCCATGAATATATGATCTTGTCCCTCGATGTGGCCTACGAATAATATGATGATAGTCCCTTCGATACCATTGCTAAGGTATCCTTACATGTTGCTTTCAATGACCATACACCGACCCTACGCATGTCCCTTCACATCCAATTGATAGGGACACCAACCAACTAATGACATGGATAACACTATCCCTAATTGAAGCAACTCGATTTTCAAAAATCTTTTAATTCTCGAAAACAGTGAAATCGCCACCTAATTTTATTTGTTCTAAAAAGAACGGGAAAATATAGATAAAACCCCAAGCAAGCGGATAAGGCGGTCTACGTGACCAAAAAGTGGGATCGGGAGTCGGTTATGTAAGGGGAAGGTATTAGCACCCCTTACATCCATCGTACTCGATGGGACCCATTTAATTCTAAGTGTTTGTGTGTTAAATTGCTAATTTAAGTTATGATCGAGAAATAAAAGAAACGGGGTTTATTTATTATTATTTTGAGTTTGGCACGGTTTCAGAACCGTGTGCCTACGTATTCCCTTGTGCAATGGGAAAGTCAAAACTCCGTAGTTCCTCTTGAAAAGGTTTTAAATTGGTTGCATTGATTTTATAAGAAAAATCGTGCTTTAGACATTTCAAATGCTTGAACTTGGACTTGTTTTGTTTGTTTGAAAAGCTTAAGTCTTTGTTCGTGTTTGAAATGGCTATTGCACACTCTTTGTAAGAAAAGAGTTTGATGATCGCATATGAGCGATAAAAGAGTTGAGTGAATTGGATTGATTTTAAGGTGGGTGAAAAGTACCGAACAATAGGACTAGCATCCTACGATTCAAATACTAGAAACAAGAGGAGCTCAATGCTCAACAAGTCGTCTATTATCCCAAAGTTTTTTCTTATGAAAGAGTGTAGTGAAACAAAGTTCACGTTATTAAGAATCTTTAAACAATTGGACTAGCATCCAACGATTTAAAGATTCGAAGTTTATTTTTTTTCAAGTGTTTAAACAATTAGTCTAGCAACCAACGATTTAAATACTTGGGTTTTTATTATGAAAAGAAATTTGAAAATGTACTCGACATTGGATCGAGGTTTGTAAGTTAATTATGAAAGTGTTTTGGATGGGGTTTTGAAAATGATTTTTTTGAAAAGTGAAAGATATTCACAAGAAGTTTTGAAAAAAGATTTAAGTTTTGAAAATTGGAAAGAAAGCATTTTTTTGAAAAGTATTTAGAATACTTTAAAATGTCCAATTTTTAACTTAATAAAAACATAATCAAAAAGAAAATATTTTTTGGATTTTTTTGACATAACCCTAAAATAGGTATTAGTATGCTTACCTTGGTTTGAAATGGTCTGGATTATTCTGACCAAGTCTAATTTCAGTTACTTGAAGTGAGAATCGATTTTTACAGTGATGGAATGATGATTTGGATTACTTCTATATGATGTATAGAAGGTGTTTGAAGTGAAAAATTATAACAAGCACGAGTGAATTAAGAGTTTGGAAGTTATGGCTCAAATTTGCATTTTATGAGTTTTGGAAATGATTTATGGAGCAAACTAATTTTGGCTTGTTTTTTGAGGGTTTGAAGTTCCAAACAATTTCTAAATGATATTTAGAACATGTTAAAATGACACCATTGGTTGGAACTTGCAAGAATTGCAATTTGGGATTCTAACTTCTTTGAAAAAACTTAGAAAACTTGCAAAATAAGAAAGAAATGAGAAAACAAGTTTGGAATTGTTTTGGTGTGTTTTTGAATGAAGTAGGAACCTCTATTTATAGGCAAAGGATTATGAAAATGTCAAGGTAAAATAAGATTAAAAGAGCAATTTGGAAGCTTAAGGCTTAAGAAAGAATATTCCTTCATTAAATGCAAATGAAATCTTTTTAATCATTACTTAAAAAACTCAAGTGTTTTTTATTCTTTCCTAGCAATTTACATAAGATTTTTTCTCTTAAATTCTATCTCATGTAGTGACAAGGCTTCTAGAAGGGAGAAAGTTGCAAAACAACTTGTAATTTTGATGCATGATTTTGGAAATCCATGGTTTTGGAGCTCTATGTTTCAAAATCAAAACCATAGCTAGACAAAGTGTTTTTGCAAGTTCTTGGACTTTTTAGAAAGATTGTAACAAGACCTAAAACTTTCATGTTTTGAGTTTTTCTTGAATCAAAATGGATCTAGGTGAAAAATGGCCATGAAAGTGAGGAAAAACCATGTTTCTTAACACTTGAAAAAATTTCTAAGTGTTAGAAAAAATTCAAATCTTGACTTTTTGTTGATTTTTTCATATTTCTTGATTTTTTATGATCATGATGGATTATTTGAAATGTTTTTATGATTGAAAAAATTTGGATTTGAAAAAGTTGACCAAAAGTCAAAGTTTGACTTTTTGAGCAGATGAATTTTCATCAGATGGTTCAGAATTTGTCTGATGAAGAAACATGGATTTTGCAATGTTTTGAATCAAGAAATTAGGTCAAGATGTTGCATTGAAGATGTTAAGACCAATCTTCAATCAAATAGGTCATCCATTGAGCAGAAAGTCAATGATTCACTATCTTCGATCAAAACCCTAATTGGTCGATTCAAGGTAGATCATGAGAAAAAGTTGGGAATTTTGAAGATCAAATGTTGATGATTGATTAAGATAGATCATTTTATGCAAGTGGAGACTCAAACCCTAATTGATTATTTCTTGAACAAATGATTTCTTTTTGATAAAATCCCAATTTTTGACTTTAGGAGTACACGCACGATCTGTCCTGTTCTGAAACTGTTAGTGATGCAATGATCTTATGAGAAATACAAGGGAATAAAGTATTGATCTTGTGAACTTTCAAAAGAGTGTATTCCTTGAAGAAGGGATGTCTCATGATCACTCCTTATAAACACAAACTCACAAGTCGTTTCCGGAAGTTAAAACCCTGAGCTTAGGAGGGTAAATTTTGGGGTGCGACACTAATGAAGAAGGAAAAGAAAAACGAAAGATCTTTCAGTGGGTAAACTCTTAATTGCTTGCTCACCAGCTGAAATCATTTTCACATCTCACATTTCGAAACAAATTTCACAACACTTTGTAAACATTCTTGAGGACTGATACAAGAGTTATTACAAAGTTAGCCTTCCATTGGCATTTCAAAATATTTTCAAACATTTTCAAATCACTCACACACTAAGAAAATTAAAGTGAGCTAAGTAATTAAGAGCTCGTAGATAACTACAAATGAAAAAGGTGCTAACACGTTCCATTTTCATAACTTACCCCCCGAACTCAAAATCTATCGAAGGTCTTTCCTGTTCTTTTCACCTTTCCTTATTGAATAAAAGAAAAGTCGGTGGCGACTCTTGCTAACCGCAACATTTACGATAAAACGCAAAACGACTAAGTCAATTTTCCCACCATATTACATCCTTCAATAAGGAATTTCAAATTCTGATGCAACATCTAGGTGAATGCCCATGAAGCGTGGATCCAAGGTCACCCAATCAGACAACTATAAGGTGGTTCTATCATCATAACTTGGAAAGTAATGTAGAATGTGTGCGGACCAATATTTATGGGAAGATCTACCTCTCCAAATACAAAACTCTGAGTACCATAGAAGACTTTAACTACCATTGAACTCGACCTTATTATCATACCTTCTATTGTCAACTTCATCAAAGAGGTATTTGACAGGACTTTTAGGGATGACCAAATATCCACAAGAACTCTGGATATGTTGGTCTTTCCATATTAGATTGATATACACAAAGTTTTATTATAGACTCTAACTTGGGGAGATAGCTCATTGTCATTGAAGCTTAGACATGCCCATGAGGTCATATTGGTTACTTTTGCATCGAATTAATCCATAATGATATCTTTTGTTACTTGAGCAACAATTAAGATTTTATCAAAGATTCTCAATATGCTTCTGAGCTCAAGAGTAGAGAAAACATTGATCCACCATCTTATATTATAGTTGTTCTTATTGATTAATTTTAAGAATTCTTCAACATAACAACTTGACTATATTGAAGAATTCTTAAACATGAAATATGTATGTTTAACATTAAATTAACGACTTGGCTCTGGCATGTAATATGTCTTAAATAAAATGTTTGTAGTAAGTTTTAGGAATGCTGTAAAGTCCCATTAAACTATCTTAAAAGAAGGTGATGTTATAATGTAATGGATAAGAGTATTTCCTTTCACTTTATTAATTAAAATTTTCTTATCAATTTGGATAAGGTTATTTTTAGGGTAAAATGCATTAAAAACAACAAATAATTATATTATTTACTGAATAATTAAATATGTTAAACTTAAATGATATTATATGATTGATAAATAATTATATTATTTACTGAATAATTAAATATGTTAAATTTAAATGATATTATATGATTGATAGAAGATAGGTTACTTAACTTTTATAATGGATGGAGAAATAGTGTATTTTACATTTGACCTAGTTAAGGTGGGTGGAGTTGATGACTGCTATCATAATAGCTTTTTAATGCAAGTGTGTTAGTCACATGAACTTTTACAAATAAAGTTCTTAAAATCACAAATTTCTTCATGTCATTATAAGATTATATATTTCTATGATAATCATAAAAAAATATTTATTTATTTCCACCAATTATATTTTCTTTATAAAATAATTTTATAATCTGAAACACAACTATCAATTGAGTACAACTATTTTACATTGCAAGGGACCAAAATGTATTACAAATTTGAAGCATAGAATGCACATACATAGACTTTGATTTATATCGAGTGGTCTAAAAATTTGACAAATTAATTTTTTAATTAATACCTTAAATTTGAACAATTTTAAAAAATTATCAATAAGTCTTAGTGACAAATTATGATATTTTAATTATATTTGCTTTCTAAGCTCTAATGTGTCCCTATTGATAATAAGATACACTTATTGTAGACAAATATTACTTTAAACATGCTGGTGTAATCTTATTGGTGGTGTCACTTAGGTGGATGTTGATATATAATTCTAACTTTAACTACACGTACCACCATTTTAATTACTTGCATCTTTAGACCTTTCCAAAGGATTTTCATACTTCTTATCCATACTCATTTCAACTGCCTCAAGAGCCATCTCAGCATCCATTACCATTCAAATTAAGATTAACTACTTAAGATATTTTGTCTAAATTTGCAATAAGATTAATGACTCTATAATCCAATTAATTCATACCCCACATTTCAATAGCCGACCGGCTTTAATTAACATCATTCACATGTCACATTGAACAAGACACATACAACTCATACCATCATTATAATAATTTTTATAAACATGTTAACAATGTATATTTAATTCACAAAAAACCGCCGATGTTTGGTTTAAAATTAGAAATAATAGATGAAATTAAGAAGTCATGTTTTATTGAAATCAAATCCTCAGCATTCAAAATATCCACGCACTCACATATTTAACAATTTTAATTAGATCATGATTATTTTAAAATTTAATGTTGATTATTTTAAAATAAAAAATATCAAATTTAAAATTTGGACCGGTTGATTTCAACTCAATGACTGAAAGTGTGTCAAACACGTGAATGCTCCGTTCATTGCAGTGGATTTGTGTTTTTGATATGGTGGAGAATTAATTCACATGCAAGATTAACACCTCAAGTCAATAAGTGAAAGAAATAAAAGTGAGAATTTATTTAAGTGTTAGAAATTAAATATTTTTATCTTTATATAGTATGAGCGATTAAAACAGTCTGTTTAAAGTAAAATATTTTATGTATATAATCGTTAGATCTAATCAAATAGTGATTTGCACATTTGAGAGACAAAATTACTTATTCTTGGAGAAATCAGAAATTACGTTGGAACTATTTTTGAATGTGTGCAAATTGACCTAACAACACATGAGTTCACTTTTTTTCATGATTAAAATATCACACAAAGGTCTTGATACATAATTTTACGATTAATATACAGATAAATAATACTCTAAAAAACTCACGAATTAAAGGTAACTTTAATTTTTTATGGAATATCTTTCAAAATTTTGAAACAATTTCGAATTACATGGTTTAAAACCCTCACTACTTGATGGCATATATATATATATATATATATATATATATATATATATATATATATATATATATATATATATATATGTATATGAGGCACTTGGACATGTATATATATTGACACATCTACACATACATATATGAGGATTCTGTCTTGACTTTCATTAGTTGATTCTTCAACACTCAAATCAAATTTACTCGAGAGAGTGAAATGGTGGACAACAACATTGGAGGAAGCTCTTTTGATAACGAAAACGGTGGAATTAAGGAACAAGATCGGTTGTTACCAATAGCAAATGTTGGGAGGATAATGAAGCAGATATTACCACAGAATGCAAAAATCTCAAAGGAATCAAAAGAAACAATGCAAGAGTGTGTTTCAGAGTTCATAAGCTTTGTGACAAGTGAAGCATCAGAGAAATGCAGGAAAGAAAGAAGAAAGACAGTGAATGGTGATGATATCTGTTGGGCTTTAGCTACACTTGGTTTTGATGATTATGCTGAACCAATGAGAAGGTATTTGCATAGATATAGAGAATTAGAGGTTGATAGAACACCAACTACTAATAATATTGTTCAAGATAGAGGAAATTAGATCAACTTGGTGTCATGATTCAAGAACTAAAAACCAGTTGTTTTTTGTTTTTCATTATTACATCTTAATCTTAATTACTTGTACTTTTGGTTTATGCAAGCAGCATGTTTAAGTTCATTTGTAAAATTTGAGATTCCTTAATGTTTTTTTCTTAATTTATGAAATAAAAGCATCGAACCAGTTTGATTGACTCTCTTTATCATCTTGGTGGAGAAATTTTTTTCTGAGTTTTGTATTGTAATTTATAGGAGAATGAGTCATAATTCAGAGTTCGCAAATTGATGTATGAATATTGTCTGAACATTATTCATGCCAAGAGTCGAACTCGGTATTTTTTAAATATATGATAATATATATTTTTTGAAATATTATTTATTAAAATTTAATAGTATTAAATTTAAGTTAGGAGAAAGTAACCGTAATTAAATTAGACCATATTCAAGTACATTAATAATTATATTCAAAGAGGTCTATTGTCAACGCATAGCTCCAAAACAATGGAGCCAAACTAAATGGAGCTTACAATATAATCACTTATAGATTCATTGTACTAAGTGGATCATATAGATTAAGTCATTCACTCACCAAATTAGATTATGAAAGCATGTATATTTTTTTTTGCGTGATGACATGGTTGATGACAAGAGCAATTGTTCTTGCCATGTGTCTGGTAGCCAAGTGGTTGCCTTAGAATGCACGCAACAAAATATGGAGTAACACGTGTCAATGTGCCTGCGGAGTAAACAATAACTTAAGTCAACTAATACATGGATTAACCACTAATCTTTATATTAATGGAATTCATTTAGCACTAATCTAGTCCATCAACATGTATTGCATTCCAATCAGGACCACAACACACCATGCGGATGCACAATCAAATCAATTTTGCGAGCTCATCATAATTATAAAGTTAAGATTGTGTATTAGAGTATCTTCCAAGCATTATACTTAAATTATGATATTGGGTTTTTAATTCGATGTTACAAGATTCTCATGTTGTAGAACACGAGCGTGGACGTGTAACATTAACATTCCAATATTAAAATCAATTAAATCTAAAAAGGAATACAATGAAACATGAAAAGTGTGTAGCTTAAGTCTTGCACATGTGGATATATATATACTTATCTGCAAAATATATATTGAGCTTTTCTTAGAATAATAAATAAAATTTTCTTATTGGGCCTTTGATCGATACAGTTATGCCTGACTTGTCGTGAAGTGTCGAGCGGGGAGTCTTTGAATTCGTCTCGGCCGCAAAGTATTGTGTCATCCCATCATTTTGTACGATCCAATACACGAGACTTCCCATTTTGTAGGCTATAATATTTGAGTACACTTAAGTGTCATTTAGAAGAAAATTCGTATCAGTTCAGTCAACAAGTGTGAGTAGTCGTAGATGGAGAACGTGTGTTTGCAATTGACGTATGATTTCTCATCATTGCAAAAACGGTTGTAATCGAGGGAAACTATTCTGGAGATGTCCCTGTTGGCAAAGTGATCAAACATGCAATCTGTTCGAATGGGATGATGATATGGAAACTGAGCACGACGTAATGGAGAATTTAGATGAAGAATTAAAGAATGGTTCGACCAATTTGAGGGAGCTGAAGTCTGTTGAAACCTTGAAGGAGTTGTATGAGTCAACAATGAAGAAGAATGTCGAATTGAAGATTCTGTTGAAGTCGGGTGGCCTATGTGAAAAGATGAAGACAATTTGCCTAATCTTGTCTTTATTGGTCAATTTGTACCTTGTAGTAAAATGTAACAGAATATAAAAGTAGAATGTTTATGGTTTAATTGAAGTGTTTTAGAGTTGTTGATGGTTTATGGTTTAATTGTAGTGTATTAGAATGTTTTAGAATTGTTTGTGGTTTATGGTTTAATCGTTGCAACATAATGTTGTTGTTTTAGAATTGTCTGTAACGCAATGTTGTTAAGTTATAATTGAAATGGAATTATTTGTAACACATCGTTGCTATTCTATAAGTGTTTGTAATACATTACATGTTATTGTTTAACAATGTTAAGCCATAATACTGTTAAGCCATAATAATTGTTTGTATACATTACATGTTGTTGTTGTGTAACACCTATAATATTGAGTAATATTAAGTCATAATTAAATCATAAATATACATTACATATGAATACATAAAAGCTTCAAAATTATGATCATTTTGAGTAGTACCATAATTAAACCATAATTGTACATTACAAAAAGTATGGTCATATTTAATCAACCACATGAGTACATAAATAGGTTCCAAAATATTTGAACTAAACCTACATTTGACATAAACAAAACAACAGTTGGCAGCAACAAAAGAGATGTCTACAATGATAACTTCCAAAACATGTTTAGTTAAATTACAACAACTTTGATTCACTGAGTTAAGCCCTTAGAAATTTCACTCCATTTCTTTTTGTTGACAACACTTGAACTAATATCTTTTGTTGTTTCATCCTCCTCATTTCTTGCTTTATTCTGTCTTGCAAAATAACGCTTTTATTTGTGATAATCACTTTTGAAACGAAAAAAAAGTTTTAAATGAATTTTTACTTCAATTTTTTTTGAAATAAAAGCGAAATTTTCCTTCGAACTGTGAACATAGAAGGAACATCAACAGTTATCTCCATGAGTGTTTCGACCTCTAAAAGATAAACAATTGTTGAGAAGTTTTCTCTTCCTCGAAAGAGATCATCAAAGACGATATTCTTATAAATAAAAAATCTCCAGTAGGATCTCTAGTGAAAATGCTTTTTCTCCTCGAAAAAATTTAAGCATGCAACTCTGATTCATCACCAGTAACATTTACACCATTGCTGAAGATTTTGCTGAGTATTTGATTGAACTGTGACGTAGTCATTTTTCAAATACGTTTTGTTGTCTTGTCAAGTATCGTCAGCATACTGTTTACAGTGATTTCTGGTAAACAACCGCTAGTCCTCCAAACTATCAAATAAACTTAATGACTGTTATTCAATTTCTCTGGTAACTTGCAGGATCGACTAGATTGATCCTATGGGGTATTGGCCGTTTGGATATATCTAATTGCAAAACTGACATTCATAGTTAAGATTTGTGTTTAGAGTGTTTTATAAGCGTTCAATTCACTTCGATTGCCATACTAAAGGAATTATTGACATAATTAAACAGATCGATGCAAAACTAGTCTAAATGATGAAAGATTCGAATGTGATAAAAGGCGTTTAAGTGCAGAAAAGAGTAAAAGCTTTAATGTAAAGGTTTCAATATAAAGGCATGAATGTAAAAGCATGAATGTAAAAGGTTTCTGAAATATGTAAAGGACTCGAATAGAAGAAATGACGTTAAATGAAAGGAAAAAGTAAATGATTTTGAATGTAAAAGTGTTTAAATGACATTAACATGAAAATAGAAGATAAAAACTGGAAAGATAAAGAGTTTTACTGAAATATAAATATTTGGTGTTATCATATGTACATTGTTCGAGCATTCGTTTCCCTAGCCATGTGGTATTTTGAATGTTTACTGAATTTTGTACAATAGATATGACACACGAAATCCTAACACTAAGACTTCTATTTACACTATTTCGACCATA
This sequence comes from Vicia sativa, assembly GCA_021764765.1. Taxonomy (NCBI): domain Eukaryota; kingdom Viridiplantae; phylum Streptophyta; class Magnoliopsida; order Fabales; family Fabaceae; genus Vicia; species Vicia sativa. The sequence continues at coordinate 232,407,814 of CM038796.1, forward strand.
ACGGTCTCTCTTACAAGATTCTGCCACGTTCGGAACATGCAGAGCATTGCTCCTCTTTAGCCTCCACGCGTCTTCGAATGCTCCAGCACATATATTTTTGATTTCCAATTTCCCGCTCACGTTTGAATTTCAAATGCCTGGTGGCCTTCGCTTCGAACTCGTTTCGCGACCTTCACAGACAGAGTCTTGTTACCACTTCGAAGTTCTCTTTAAATATATCTTCACAACCGCCATTCGAAGCTCCGAGCTTTGACATGTCCATTCGAAGAACACTCTCTTCCATTCCGAACTATAACATTTATTTTATTCCAACGAAACATCACTTATTGCTTCATTTCGAACTGCTTGTATCAAAATCTTCAGCCAACAAAATTCCCCTTTAAAATATGTATTTCGAACTTTATGAGAAATACTTATTTTAAACATCTTTACAAGATTTTGATGTGACTCCTGAGTAATCATGATGTTTACTGTGTATAACTCCAACCACATCAATCAAGACGCCGTTTGGGTTTCTGAACCGTATAGAACTAGTAAACACAGCATGGTGCGGTTATAAGACAATGATTATCATTGATCACGCTGATTACCAATATCAACTTTTATGCCACCTCCTTCTGAATCCAACCCACGATCCCCACGTATCTTAGTCTCATTTAGTGGGTGTTTGAACTTCCACACTATAAAAACTAATCAACTTAGTCTTTCATTCTTTTTCCACATTCTGAAACTTTTCCTTCTTCTACTCTCACTAAAACCCTAAGTCTTCCAACAATCTTCAACAATGTCTTCAACAACATCATCCCAAATGAAGAAAACTTCCAAGAAGAAGAACAAGAACACAGGAAACATCATGGAGAGCAAGGTAGGCGTTTACCAAGGTCAATCCGTGCTTATCCCTCAAATGATCTCCAAGGAGAAGGAGATGCTGTACGCTTCTCAGGTACTGATTCCAACTAATGCTGCTGGAAAGAGGTTTGCTCTAATGGGTCCTCTTACAGTTTTTGAAATCTTAAAAGATACTAGGAAAATCTTCCCTGTCTGTTACAATTTCAAACCCTTGTTTAATAAAATGGATATCCCTAGGATAGGAACTGAGAATATAGGCGAATCTTCTGATTCGAAAACCATAGAAACTCCAACCATTCCCCCAAAAGATCCCTTTGTGTTAGATTACGTGAAGAGTAACTTTAAACCGTTTCGATCCTGCCCTACCTCTGATATAGCTTACCAAAATTGGCTCACCAAAGTAGAAGCTAAGAAATCCCATCAATGGGAGGAATTAGGAATTATAATCTGATCAAGTTATCGAAACCAGGTTTCACTTATAGTCACCCCCTATTATTTGCCTCACTATACTTTTGGGATAGCACCTACAACACCTTCCATCTCCCTGGCGGAATGATAACGCCCACGTTTTTTGACATAGAAGCCATCACTGGTCTCTCACCAGTAGGAGAAACCTACATCCCTGATAATGAAGAACACTCCAGTATCATTGACTTCGATGTCAAATTGGCCAGTTTTTCCAAATTCATTAGCCATTACCACACTGAAGGAGATAGTGTTTCAGATGTGGAACATATTGCCTTCCTCACTTTATGGCTATCAAGATATGTATTCTGTAGTAGGTCTTTACAAGTAGCCAGTAGGTTTATTCCTTTAGCTAGGGACTTACATGAAAATAGGAGGGTATGTTTGAGTGAGCTGTTACTTGTTGATCTTTACGAAAGCTTGAGATCAGCCGTTTCGAGTTTGAAATCCCCTACTTCCAAAAACATCCTCCTAGCTGGCCCTTTCTGGTTACTCCAATTATGGCTTAATGCCATGTTCGAATCCTCCTTATCCACTGCTGACACCGTTGTCGAACAAGACCCAGAGATAGCAGACAGAATGATTGAAGGCACAAGGCTGCGAAAACTCACTCCGAATGATGATAAAGCTGACTTCAAAATCCTTTTCTTGGAGTATATCATGATTTTCTCGAAGAGGCACAAATTTGAAGAGACCATGGCACCCTTCGCTTCGAGGACTCATGGACCATCATGGTTCACCATGTCTCTTTCAGAAGCTGTTAAAAGTAGAGAAAATCAAGCCATTTGGAAAGCCTTTTTGCTCCCTAGATTAATTTCCTCGCGAATCACTCCTTCCAAAAATCAAATCTTCCTCTTTGCCTATCAACCTAACTTTGTCTCCAGACAATTCGACCTGTGTCAGTTAATCCCTGAACCTCTGTTCCAAACACAGAGTGCCATCACTTCTGGTCGAACCTTCAAAGCAAGAGAAGCCAAGCTACAACAAGAACAATACCAAGACTTCGCTCAATTCGAACTGATACCTTTTGAACCAACACACTTTACAACGAAAGGATTTCTGGAATGGTGGACCAAGTTCTACCAATCTTATATGTTCGACACACTCACTATTCAACAGAAACTAACTGATGCGTTCGATGTGCAGGTACACTCCAAGAAAGGTATGTTTACTCACGCCACAGAGATTAGGGTTTTTCAGAACTATTTCGAAACTACTTATGACCCCACACGCTTGAAGACCACTGTATCTCGAGCGGCTGTGACCTTGAAGGAAAAATTTAAAGTAAAAGTTTCCAAGTTCAAACTTCCTTCAGGGTTGTCACCTGACGATAGGTATAGGTTGGCACTTGAAATGCATCCACCTAAATTCCCTAGGTTGCCTACCTCAGAACTGGCTCTGGCTTGGTTTCCTCCGTATCCTTGGTGGTTTACTTGCAAAGAAATGTTCAAACACCAATCTCGAAAGAAACTAAAGCCATCTGAGACTGTGACATGGGCTCGTTACTGGCTTCATAATTTCCTAGGACATCTTTGCTATGACCTTTCTGCCATGTCGATTATTTCTAATCAAGGCACAGGTGCGAATACTTAGGAAAATTCCGAATATATCTTGATTCTTATATCTTTAACATTCTACTTTTATTGTTTCGCTTTTCAGCCATCAGCATAAAGAATGTCGCTTCGAAACCCAAGGAAGGGAGCACTTCTCAACAAACCGTCGAAACTCATGATGATGCACCTCTGGCAATACCAACAACAACTACTACTACACCAGCAACAACACCAACGATAGCAAATGTTCCAACTCCAAAGGTAATCAATTAACCCTGATGTTTCAAATAAACTGAAATTTATGATTCAGATCTAATTCATGTCTAAACCTTTTCAGACTAATCAAATTCCACCAACCACTCCAAAGAAAAGGAAACCAAGTACCACTGGGAAGAATTCACCAACAGCTTCGAAGAAGAAGCAGAGGAAAGAAGCTTCTAAAGATGTTGGACCTACTAACATTTCTGGACTTGATTCCAGAGATGTTTCCCCCTTAATACAATCCAAAAATCCACCTTCGACCTCCAACGTAATGTTGGAACATATTGATAGCAACCTCTCTTCAGATAATCCACAGGTAAATTGAATTCGAATCCTTAACAAAATAATTACCCATACCTTGGCGCACGTTTCTTAATCTTTCTTTGTTTGTGTAGGACATTTCGAATCCAATTCCTACTACTTCGACTCCTCCATCAAAGATTGCTGCTCCAATCAACTTTTCTCCTCATGGGGACTCCAGTAATCTGGTTCAAAATAAAGGATCCTCCAACGTGGCGGTTCCGATTGGGGCTTCAGAGCAACAAGATGACCAAGACACTTCCCCACCTTTAAAAGAGACAAATGAAACATCGCCACATAAGTCTGCAGAGATCCCAACAGAAACTTCCCCTCCAAGGTCTCCTCTCGAAACTATTCAAGAAAATCCAAAGGTCGTTCATGCTGAAGGGGAAAAAACTAATTCTTCCCAAGAGAGTGAAGAATCTGCAAAAGAAGGATCTGGGGAAGACGAAGCCCATAGCGGTTTGAGCGATGGAACTAAGTCTGATGTTAACAGCAGTGAGACTAATTCGATCGAGGTGGTGGATCTAGTGGATGAAGGAGAAGACAACGAGCAAGACCAAGACGAAGGCGATGGTGGCAAGACTACTGGGCCTATGGAAGTTGACATGGATGTAACTCCCTTGCGCATGGAACTTCCTGAGTCTTTTCAGTCTCAAATGTATGAAGAGGAGTTAACTCTCTTTAGACGAAATGACCCAATAGGGTATATGAAGGCTAAATTAGCTCAAAGGGATACTCCTCTTGCTAGGGCTGGTACTAGTTCGACCAACAACCCATTGCCCTCAGATGATAGAGTTGTACTCCTTAACAAAGTCAGGAGGACAATCCTTGATGTAGACTTGTTCGAAGTGCTTAAAAGGGATAGTACAGCTTGCTACACCATGAAGGAGCTTCTTACGCAAGTTAACCTCGCCACCTGCTCTTTGGAAGTCAGTCACATCTTGTTCGATCTTCAAACTTTGTTGGATAACGTGACTGGGTGTCTTCTTCAAGACGAGTTTGCTGCTACTAAGGTCCAAGAGAAGCGAAACGCTATGGACGCTGCGTATGAACATGCTTCAAAGCTTTCTAAAGAAGCTGAAAGCCAAGCTTTGCATTTAAAACAAGCCAAAACTGACTATGAAGTTCGAGCTAAATCTATTCTCCTCTGGGAAAAGTAGATTCAAGAGCTCCAACAAAAGGTTAAAGAGACCCAACAACAACAATTGGCGTACAAAACCGGTACTGTTGGGACTCAATTCGAAGAACTTCTGAATAAAGGCCTAACCGAAATGGAAGCAGCAGAGCAACTCAAAGGAGAAGTAGCCACCCTGGAAAGAGCAAGGCGCTTTACTCGACAAAGGCTTGAGTCGTTTCGAAGTACCTTTGAAAGATTGAGGAACAATGCCTACTTTTAAATTCTTGTTTGTTTAAATAATTTTGAATTTTGGTTTGTAATATCTAAACAACGCCATTTTGGCAATGAATGTTACCATTTTGGCATTTCTATATAATGTTTTTGACTATGCTATTATTCGAATCTCCTGTAGGCAGGGCCTATATTTTTTCAAATATTTTCCATTTATCTTTAAGATTCGCTTATCATCAGCTAACTCTTCGATTTCGTATGCATTGTTTGAAAATTTCTTTAGTATTCGAAAAGGTCCTTCCCAATGAGGTGACCACTTTCCCAATGTTCTATTTTTCTTGTCCATGGGCAATATGACTTTCCAAACTAAGTCATTAATAGTGAATGTTTTACCTTTCACCCTTTTGTTATATGCCCTGGCCACTATTTCCTTTTGCCTCATTAGGATTTCCAATGCATGCAATCTAACTTCGTCTAACTCAACTAATTCATTCATCATCATCTCCCAATATAATGCAGATGGGATCTCGTTTTGTCTTTAAATTCGAACTGATTGTAGATGAATTTCTACTGGCAGAACTGCATCATGACCAAATGTTAGTTGGAAAGGTGTGGTGTTAGTAGCTTCTTTAGGAGATGTTCTACAGGCCCATAGTATTTGGTCCAAAGTCTTGTGCCAATTCCTTGGCTTTTTACCAACATGTTTCTTAATTAACCCTATTATTACTTTATTGGCTGCTTCGACCTGACCATTTGCCTGAGCATAATATGGCGTTGATGTTAGTAATCTAAACCCCATCTCTTGGGAAAATTCTTGCATCTTCCTACCAGTAAACACAGAACCTTGGTCTGTGGTTATGCTCTCTGGCAATCCGAACCTATAGATAATCTGCTTATGTATGAACTCAATAATAGCCTCTTGATCAGCAGCTATTAATGGTATTGCTTCGATCCACTTGGTAAAATAATCTATTCCTACCAAGATATATTTTTGTCCTTTTGACGAAGCAGGATTAATTTCTCCTATTAGATCTAATGCCCATCCTCTAAAGGGCCATGGTTTAATGATCGAATGCAACTCACTTGCAGGAGCATGTTGAATTCCTGCATGTTTCTGGCATTCTTCACAGCCTTTAGCAAAATCTATATAATCTTTGAGCATGCTGGGCCAATACATACCATATCGAAATAACAACCATTTCATTTTATGGCCTGCTTGATGTGCCCCACATGCCCCATTGTGGACTTTTGCTAGTGCTAGGTATGCCTCACTTTCTCCTAGGCATTTCAATAACACGCCCTCCTGGGTCTTCTTGAACAATTCATTTCCCATGACGACATATGATAGTGCTCTATATTTTATTTTCCTATCAACATTCAATGTTGGATTTGTTAAATAACTCACAAGTGGGCTTCGCCAATCTGCATCTGATAAGGTGTCTATGGCTAGTACTTCGAATCTGTCTTTATCACCACAACCTAATTTAATATTTTTTAAATCTGATGGTATTAATCTAGTAGCCATAACCCTACCTCTTATTTCGACCAAATCCTCAAAGTTTTTGGTAGAAACTTTATATCCTAAAGCCAACTGTGCTAGGTCATTTGCTTCTTGATTTTCTATTCTTGGTATATGTTTAATATCCATGTATTCGAATTTTCTAAGCAGCCTGTTAACTATGATGAAGTATGTCATCAGATTTTCCTTTATGCATTTGTATTCCTTTGTTATTTGCTTGACCACTAATTCCGAATCACCTTTAATTTCGACTCTAGTTGCCCCCAATTCCAATAAAGCTTCAAGTCCAACAATAAGCCAGACCGTTGTTCGAGCAACGAGGACCATCTAACTTATACTTGAATTTTGTTGGAATTCCTTCAGGAGAAATTATAAAAACTCCAACACCACTACCATCCTTATGGGTCGAACCATCAAAGTATAGTTTCCAAGGTTGCATTTCAACATAACCCATGACAGTCTTTTCGACCAGTGAATGGTCTACAATGAAATCAGCAATTACTTGACCTTTCACAGCTCTTAAAGGCATGAAAGTCAAAGAATATTCTGTTAAGGCCAAAGCCCATTTACCAACTCTGCTATGGATTATTGGTTTCGAAAGCATGTGTTTGATAACATCGAAATGAGATGAAACATAAACATCAACAGGCTTTATATAATACTTAAGCTTCATACAAGAAAAGTACAAACAGAGACATAGCTTTTCTATATTGCTATATCTAGTTGTTGCATCATTTAACACCCTACTTAAATAGTATATGGCTCTTTCGATGTCATTGCTATCTTCTTGTGCTAACATACTACCTATAGTAACTTCAGAGGCGGATATGTACAATCTCATGGGTTTTCCCCATGAAGGTGGAGACAAGGTAGGGGGCTGGGTAAGATATTTTTTGATATTGTCAAATGCCTCCTGATGTGCTTCGTTCCACGCGAAGTATTGGCCTTGCTTTAAACGAAGTAACGGAGAGAAAACCTGGGTCCTTCCACTTAGGTTCGAAATGAACCTTCGTAGAAAATTAATCTTCCCTAGCAAAGATTGCAGCTCCCTTTTTGATGTAGGTGCTTTCGTCTCTATAATGGCTTTGGTCTTATTCTGATTGATCTCAATTCCTTTCTTATGAACCACAAAGCCAAGAAAATCTCCAACCTGCACAAAAAATGCACACTTCAGGGGGTTCATTTTTAAGCCATGTTTTCTCATCCTTTCGAATGATTGACTCAAATGATGCAAATGGGTTTCTGCAGATATGGACTTGATGACTATATCATCAATATACACCTGCATAAAGGTTTCAATGAAATCATGAAAAATTGAATTCATTGCCCTTTGATAAGTTGCCCCAGCATTTTTTAAACCAAAAGGCATCACTACCCATTCGTAGGTGCCTAAGGCTCCTGGGCAACGAAAAGCTGTTTTGGCAACATCTTCCTCAGCAATAAAAATCTGATTATACCCAGAGTATCCATCTAACATACTTAAGTATTCAAATCCTGCAGCAGAGTCTATTAACATTTCTGCCACAGGCATGGAGTACTCATCTTTAGGGGTAGTAGTATTTAAATCCCTAAAATCTATGCAAATTCTCAGAGAGCCATTTTTCTTAATAACAGGTACTATATTTGCTAGCCATTCGACATACCTTGTGGTTCTGATGAATCTGCAATGCAGCAACCTTTCGATTTCAGCTTTGATCTTTGTAAGAACTGCTGGCGCGAATCTTCTAGGAGTTTGCTTGATGGGCTTCTTGCCATCCTTAATTGGAAGCCTGTGCTCCACTAACTCTCTCTTCAAACTAGGCATTTCGTCATAGTCCCATGCGAAACAATCTTTGTTTTCTTTAGGACTTCGATTATTTCCTGCTTGATGCTTGGACTGAGTTTCGCGCTTATGTAGGTTATTCTTTTCATGTTTTCATCTCCCAAATTTACCTCTTCGAGCGGATCTTGTGCCAACATTTTGGGACCTAAGTTTGTGGGATCCCTCTCGAAGCCTAAGGGTTCTTTATCATAGATGGCATCTAGCCTTTGATCCACTTCGTTCGTCTTGTATTCTTCGAAGGGTGAATCTTTCGAGCCATCCCCATCTATTTCGTTCATCTCGGTAGTCATATTATCTATTTCGGCTCAAAGGCCGATTTCCTTTCGTTCTCAGCCATATAGGCCGAAATCCTTTCGAAGAAAGAAGACTCAATCATGAGCAAAGTTGTTGGACTCCCAGCCTGTTGGTCGTCTTTGCTTAGTGCCTTCGACTCCCTCATCTTTGCTGACTATTCTTCTATCCCAATACATGCCATCGTGGTGAAGGGTCATATAATAGTGTGCGTTCCTTGTTTCGTTGATTTCGTCACTTGGGGTGCATGGAGCTATTTTGGCTAGATACTTGTCATAATTTCTCTTGTTTACTAAATTAACTGCTGTCATGAAGTAACTCTGATTCGCTTCGATATTCTCTACAATACCATCCTCTCTCCACAAAACTAATCTCTGATGCATTGATGAAGGGACTGCTCCAACTCCATGGATCCATTCTCTTCCCAACAACAAGTTGTAGTTGGCTTTGGCTTCGATCACTATGAACATGGTGGGTCTAGAACTTGATCCCACCGTCAACTCTACTTGGACCACTCCCAATGTTTGGCCTACTTTTCCTTCATAATTGGATAGTACCATGTTATGTGGCTTGATGTCCCCATCTTGTATTCCTAACTTCTTCAGCATGAAGTGAGGCATTAAGTTGACTGCAGCGCCTCCATCTACTAGGACTTTATTCACGCCATGTGCACCAATTTTGGCTCGAATGAATAATGGCTTCAGATGATTTTTCATAGCAGGCTCTAAGTGTTCGAAGAAAGCGTTCTGCTCTTCGACAGCTCCGTTATCCATTACGTAGTAGCATACTGGCCTATGCTTCATCAGATCTATTGTATCATCCTCCTTGTGCTCTTCGATTTCAGTTTCCTGTCCAAACTCACAAGGCAGCACGGCTACCACGTTGCAATTGATGTTGAGTGAAGACTCCCCCTCTGATTCGAAGTTGTCAGTTAGCATATCATCATCTTCTTATGGACTTGGTGTGTACTCCTTCGATTCATTTTGTTGTGTTTCAGAAAAGAGTCTTCTGCTAACTGGGGGTTTACCCTCAGGTTGATTATTTGGTTTTGGTTTGTTGGTGCTTGATTCTTTTTTGTTTTTGATCGAAGTTGCTCCTTTGTCTGCCATAGCTTCCTTTCACCTTCTCCTGCTGCGCCATTGTGATCTTGACATGGGTTTTTTCCTTTGTAGTTTTCTAACCTCATTTCCTCCCTCTTTGCAGTATTGAACTGCCTTCTATATGTCATGGCGTGGCGTGCATTTCGTTCGCTGTTTCTCCATTTATCCTTCCCCTTATCAGTTCTGACTTGCAGCCACTTGTCTGTTGGCATTTCGGCAGGGATTTTGAACGTCACCCTTCGAGCACCTTTAGGATAAGGGCTGTCAGGCCTTCGTTGGGTGTAGTTGCTCTCGAAACGTTGGCTCATCTGACCAGCTTCTTTGTGGTTCCAGCATGGAGCGAAAGGAATTGTTTCGAAGGCTCCAGCCACGCTTTGATCATACACTGTAGAACACCTTGGGCATATCAGGCATTTGGTTGCCCCTTTGTGACAACGCACTAGAAACTCCAATAAACTTTCTCCAACTTTAGGGTAACATCTGAATAACTGGTTATCCTGGCGCCAGTTGATGCCAGTTCGTGCCCTCTGTTTCCTCTCGAAGTCTGCAGCAATTCTCTGGTTGCAGATGATGTTGCATCTGGGACATAGTATCATTTCAGCATTTTCCTTGTGGCACAACATGAGGTAGTCCTTAAGACTGGTATCCACAGCATAACCATCCTCCATCTTATACTTCTCTTTCTCTAAATATCTTTCCATCTCCTCCATTTCAGAACGAGGTCTCTCCATATCTACCATGTTAACATCTACATCCTCCCCCTTTAGGTCATCATCTCCCCATCCTGTAGGTTTGACAGCTTCGATTGGGATTTTTGAACTCTCTGGAGCGGAGTATTTCACCAGGTAGTTGAACTTTCCACTGGGCTCCCCCAAGGTATCCCAGACTTCTTTCTGAGGAGGGACTGGCATTGTAATCTGAATTTTCTCCAATTTTATCCTTAGGCCTTCAGTAGCCTGTGTCAATTCTTGGTTTCGATTCTCCTGGCCTTCAGTAGCCTGGATCTCTTTCGACACAGCCAACGATACCACTTCAGTCGAAGCCTCCTGTTTATTATGGACGTCCTCAGTAACCTCCTTTTTGACTTCGACTGGCACGCAGTTGTTGTTCTCAGTGTTTTTCTCCCCTGATGGAGGTTCACCCTGATTTGCCTCCACCATATTGATCTCTCCCATGTATGCAGGCTCGGAGTAATTGGTGTCTGCAACATCCAAAGGGTCTTCATCTACTTTCATTTTTGGTTTGTCAGCAAATTTCAATCTGCCATTCTTAATTGCATTTTGAATCAAATCCCTGAAAAGAAAACACTGTGAGGTTTTGTGACCCAGGAAACTATGATACTTACAAAATCCTATTTTCTTTCTTTGATCTAAAGGAGGTATTTTGACATTCGATGGCACAATTAGTTGGCCATCTTTGACAAGCAAATCAAAAATCTCGTCACACTTTGTTACGTCGAAGGTATACACCTTCTTTGGGAATTTGTCACTTTTCTCATTTTCAACAATTTCTTTCCCTTTTGTGGGAACTAATAGTTTACAAGAGTAAGGTGGAGCCTGCTTTAATTCAGCGAAATCTATTTCGACCTCTTCGAATTCAGGATAGTCTTCAACTTCCTCAGTTTCGACATAGGAAATTCTTTCTTTCTTGTTACTTTTAAAGGCTCTGGCTTTTTCAGCTTTTAGCCTTTCGACTTGTCGAACTCTATCTGCTAATTGAGCCATGTCCCTCAAGTATTGTGTGTCTAACTTCTTTCGAATAAAGTAGTCTAGGCCACCAGCAGCCATTTCGACTAACTCATGTTCAGGAACTACTGTGAAGCATCTAGATTTCAAGAGTCTGAACCTGTTCAGATAATCGTCTATGGGTTCAGTAAATTTCCTTTTAACGCTGGCTAACTCTTTCAGACTTATTTTAGATTGTCCCATGTAGAATTGTTCGTGGAATAATCTCTCTAAGAGGGCCCAAGTATCTATGGATCCAGGAGGCAGTGTGGTGAACCATGTAAAAGCATTCTTAGTCAGAGAACTTGGGAAATATTTAATCCTAAGGTTCTCATTATTTGCTATGTCTCCTGCTTCGGTCAGATACCTGGCTATGTGTTCGGACTGTTGATTCATTTGTATCTCCAGCAAACTTTGTAAACTTAGGGATCTTATAACCCCTTGGTAAATCAGTGTGCATTACATAATCTGCTATAGGAGAGGCATAATTTGGCCTTCTAATTCCTGTATTAAGACCATTTTGGGCCATAATCCTCTCTATCATGGTGGTTAAATTATTTTCTGCTAAGATGTTGTCGTTTCGAATTTTGTGAATGACTGCATCAGCGTCTTGATTTCGACCCACCATGACAACTCCTCTAGGTTGTTCTTCTCGAAACGCTGGGGCTTCTAGCCTTTCGACCCTTGCCCCTGGTTCCATAACTCCCCTCTGTGGTTCCTCTCGAAACACTGGGGCTTCTAATCTTTCGATCCTTACCCCTGGTTCTCTAATTTGCCTTTGTGGTTCCTCCCGAATCACTGGGGCATCTAACCTTTGTGCCCTTGCCCCCACATTAACCCCCTCTCTGACTGGTCTATAGGGTGGGTCATCAACAATTTGTTCTATGATATGCACGTTTGCTCGAACCAACGCCTGGTTCTGTCTACGCCTTTCTGGCGGAGCGAAGAAATCTGCTATTCGACTCATATTATCCGCGTTCTCTCTGTTTGTCACAGTTACGTTTTGCACTATTGGGGCGAAGATCTCTTGCATGGTTTGTGCTAACACTCCTATCATATTATGGTTACTATCATCCATTAATTGCCTAAAAGCCATTTGATTTTATGTGGTTAAGATTGGCAATGTACTATAACCTATTGACCCTTGGTTATTTGTCATGAATTGATTAGCCCCAGATCCAGACCCAACTTGTGGTGACGAATTTGACGTCGAAGTATGCAAACCTGCCATAAAAGATGTTGGCATCCCATAAGGGGGGTTTCTGGGTCTATTTCCATCGAAACTGGGTGCCCTAGTTGGTGGTGGGGTGGCGAAATGGGTTTGTGTCCCTGATGGCAGGACAAATCCTCCAGGATACCCAGTGGTTCCTGTATTTCCTAGGATCAAACTGTTGGTTGACATGCCACTTGTTCCATTCGTGGCCATATTACTGGTAGAAGATGCAACAGACTGTGCGTTCGAAGGGGTCGCATTAGACGTTCCCGTCGAAGCAGACGCATTAGTGCCTGTTCCATGTGGGGCATTTTGTTCCCCTTGTTGATTGTTTGTATTAGACATCCTATTATTACAGTTTCTTCTGGGTAAGGGTTGGTTGCTATTAATTATTCTACCACTTCTAAGGTTCATATAACAACGGACTTGACACTTAGAACAAACTCTACAATAGTTATATCTTAACAATTTTATTTTGTTTTAAATTTGTAACGACCAATGACTGTCCCACTGGGCGTGCCAATTTGTTTACAGTGATTTCTGGTAAACAATCGCTAGTCCTCCAAACTATCAAATAAACTTAATGACTGTTATTCAATTTCTCTGGTAACTTGCAGGATCGACTAGATTGATCCTATGGGGTATTGGCCGTTTGGATATATCTAATTGCAAAACTGACATTCATAGTTAAGATTTGTGTTTAGAGTGTTTTATAAACGTTCAATTCACTTCGATTGCCATACTAAAGGAATTATTGACATAATTAAACAGATCGATGCAAAACTAGTCTAAATGATGAAAGATTCGAATGTGATAAAAGGCGTTTAAGTGCAGAAAAGAGTAAAAGCTTTAATGTAAAGGTTTCAATATAAAGGCATGAATGTAAAAGCATGAATGTAAAAGCATGAATGTAAAAGGTTTCTGAAATATGTAAAGGACTCGAATAGAAGAAATGATGTTAAATGCAAGGAAAAAGTAAATGATTTTGAATGTAAAAGTGTTTAAATGACATTAACATGAAAATAGAAGATAAAAACTGGAAAGATAAAGAGTTTTACTGAAATATAAATATTTGGTGTTATCATACGTACATTGTTCGAGCATTCGTTTCCCTAGCCATGTGGTATTTTGAATGTTTACTGAATTTTGTACAATAGATATGACACACGAAATCCTAACACTAAGACTTCTATTTACACTATTTCGACCATAACGGTCTCTCTTACAAGATTCTGCCACGTTCGGAACATGCAGAGCATTGCTCCTCTTTAGCCTCCACGCGTCTTCGAACGCTCCAGCACATATATTTTTGATTTCCAATTTCCCGCTCACGTTTGAATTTCAAATGCCTGGTGGCCTTCGCTTCGAACTCGTTTCGCGACCTTCACTGACAGAGTCTTGTTACCACTTCGAAGTTCTCTTTAAATATATCTTCACAACCGCCATTCGAAGCTCCGAGCTTTGACATGTCCATTCGAAGAACACTCTCTTCCATTCCGAACTATAACATTTATTTTATTCCAACGAAACATCACTTATTGCTTCATTTCGAACTGCTTGTATCAAAATCTTCAGCCAACACATACATACGACATTCATGACATTCATTATTCATACATACTTGCATCATTAATGCATTCTTGCATTTTTCAATGTTTGCTTCAATATCACTTGTTTAGATTGCATTTATTCCCGAAAATAAGTACATGCGTGTCATCTCTCCAATAGACTCTCATCCCTAAGCAGAAAGAACACATTCTTTCTCCAGTTCCCCAATCGAGTTCATTCCTCATTGGGTACAAAGTCTTAATTGACCTCTTCTTTCCAGTTCATTCTTGGATAGAACCTTGTCTCCAACCAATTCAGGTCTAGATTTCACAAAATAGGATAATTTTATCAATATAACAAAAATATATTTCATCATAACTATTCTCCATCTCCTCCTCTCTCCAACAAATTCATTCAATTTGAGAAAAACGGATGCTCCACGAGAAAATCTAATTATACCACCAATCTCCTCCTCTATTGGAATACAAGTCAAGTGTGAGTAGTGGAGAAAATAGTCTCACATTGAAAGATAATGTCACCACTTAAGGGCGTATAAGTGGGAGAACTCACTCCCCTATCACCTTAAGATTTTAGGGATAAAGTGGTGTGTTTATCACAAATGTTCTTAATCCTACACTATATATCAATGCTCCTCGTAGATAGTGTCCTGCATGCAAGTTTGAGGAGAACATTGTGGACTCACACTTGAGGGGAGTGTTGAAATACAGGTCAAGTGTGAGTAGTGGAAAAAATAGTCTCACATTGAAAGATAATGTGGTGACTTAAGGGCATATAAGTGGGAGAACCCACTCCCCTATCACTTTAAAATTTTAAGGACAAAGTGGTGTGTTTCTCATAAATGTTCTTAATCCTACACTATAAATCAATGCTCCTAAATCTTCTCCAACATCCTCTCCCCTTATAAAAACTTGAACCAAACATATTTAACTTAAAATATTATCTCTCGTCCCCTCCCCCTCCAAAATCCCCAACCAAACAGAATTTAAAACTCACTTATGTGATAAAATTATCCTGCCAATAAATATTGTCAAAAATATTTTTAATTGTTTATTATTAAAAAAATATCAAATAAAATAAAACAATAAATAATTAAAAATATTATAATTATAGAAAATATATTTAAATTATAAAATCCACTTGCTGACTTTTATATCTTTTTGAGAGTTAATATCTTAAGTTGTAGCGATTTAGCTGTAAAATAGATTGATATAATCTGCTATTAAGCCCTAACGATAAACAAGGATATATATATATATAGGTTTCATTTCCTCTTACATGTGCTATCTTTCTATTCTATTACTAGTTTTGCCTTAATTTTCCAAGAGAGCCCTCTCTAATCCGATTCACAAAGGTTCCACTTCTATGATTCTCAGTTCAATTTTACTGTGAATTTCTTTCGATCGATATCTATCTTATTTATTAGTATCTGCAGATTTAGGTATTTTTCTTCAAGACGCCAACATGCAAAACTTTGAGCCAATAATCGACTTTGAAGAAGGATGGAGTTTTGTCCATAAGGGCATCAAGAGGCTCCAAGACAATCTAGAAGGCTTGCCTAATACTCACCAAACTTCTGAGGATTACATAATGCTATACACGTATACGTTTCAATTCTTTCTTTTTTATTGTATTTGTATTAGGTTTTATTAATTCTTTTGATTCTATATTTCTTGTATCCTAATGCAGAAACATCTTCAATATGTGCACTGCAAGGCCTGTGGACTATTGCGAAGAACTGTATGAAAAGTACAAGCAAGTGATTCATGAGTATATAACATCAACTGTGAGAAAGAGAAACATTGCTAAATTAACATCTTGTATTATTCACAATAGGGTTAAAACTAATAGGTGGTATGATTTTGTTATCACTAGGTTTTGCCATCTTTGCAAGAAAAGAAAGATGAAGTCTTGTTAAGAGAATTGCTTAGAAGATGGTCAAATCATAAAACTATGACCAATCGCCTCTCGTGGATTTTTCGCTATCTTGATATTTGCCTCATCCCAAGAAGACGTGGTCTTCCTTCTCTCAAAGAAACTAGCTTCTTATTCTTCTATGACTTGGTTGGTCTTGGTTGGTCATGAAATTCTTGTTACACTAAAGTTTTTTTCTTCTGTTTTTTAACTCTGGATTTACTACATTTTATTTATCCCAGGTATATGCTAATTTGAATAGTCAAGTCAAGGATGCAATATTAGCTATGGTATTCTCTCTTGTTTTCTTTTTCATTTTTATTTTATTTATTTATTTGTTCATAGTCATAAAGCATTCATGTGGACACTGGATAGATATTGACCCGATTTTATTATATTTATTTTTTTGGTATCCAGATTGATCAGAAAATTGCAGGAGAGACGGTTGATGAAACATTGGTGAGCAACACATTGAGGTTCTATTTGGAGATTGGAGAAAAAACAGGAAAAAACGAACCAAAAGAGTTTGGAGAAACAATGAGAAAGAAAATAAGTGCAACACTCTAAATGTGAGGCATCAAATTGGATAACATGTTTTTCTAAGGGGGGATTGAATCTTTCAATTTGAAAGTATAAAAGTGATTATTAGTTAGTTAGTTTGACTATGGATGTTTATATATATGTTTACCTTGCACAAACACACTAAACATGGGATACATGGCCATTAAAATATGAGAAATGATATTTTTACACAAATTGTGACAATTTCACCGTATGAATATACAGTTTGTTTTTCTTTATTTCACTGTTTGATGCTTAGGAAATTGTTAAATGATATAAGAACATCAACATCCATTGTATTTATTTGGTTTTTTAAATGGGACTCACTCAATCTTTTATATTATTTTATAGTTTTAAATTATTTAAACAACTCATTTAGATTTTCTAAATATCCATACAATTCATCAAAAAATTTAAAATAGGTCCCACTAAACCCCAAAATATACCCCATAACCCATCTATTCTTAACAAATTTTTGAGAAAAAAATAATATAAAAGACCAAATAAACTTAAGAAGTGTGCTTTAGTACGAGGATATGCTTTAGTTCAGAAACGTGAAAACAAGTGACATATCCATCCATTACTGACACGGTTTCTTTAATAAATGTGTAGGAACTCTCAAAGAACACCGACAATCATACTCTAATATTGCTTGCATAATCTGTTTTATGCTTAGGAAAAAATAGGACTTACTAATCTCACTTTATGAGGTTGAAAAATACTCTATGACAATTTGAAAATGTCCTTCAAATTCTAAAAATGCATCTTCGTGTACATTCATGTACCCACAATTCATTCGTGTTTGAATTCCAGCACAATTCTATGTCTAACTTTATTCCAAAACCTACTATCAAAGGATTTGGCAACAATTACGGTTCTTAGTTTGTTGGATTTTACGGATCTTTTTGAAAGAAAGTTTAAACCGGAAAAGAACAGGGGTTTAAAGAGGAAAGGAGAAATGAAAATTGAAGTGGCTTTCGTGAGAGAATGAGAGATGTTGTTGATGCCATGGTTAAAGGTTTGATTTATGTATAAAATTAGGCCAAATACATACATCTAACAAAGGAAACTCAACAGCAAAAAGAAATAATTAAAATAATTTTGGTTCTCTTGCAAATCAGTTTGGAGCATGAAGACAATGATGTTGATAGCTAAACAAAGCTAACAGAGGAATAAAAACTCACTACCAATTGATTTTGAGTCCTCGCTCGTTTTGATGAGTGAGATTTGAAGAAGACGAAGACAAGTTGTTCGAGGTAGTGCATCATACATGAAACAACCATTAAAATCGGAACTTTCCCATACAAGAATAATAAATCAGATTCTAATGTTAACTGAATACACAACTATGACAATACACAAAAGAGATGAATCCTTCTTAAACATTTCACTAACCTTTTCAGAAACAACTAATCCAAAAGACCAAACGGTGAACTTAAGCCGGCCTTTTCTCCTTATACCTTTCATTACAAGAAACTGCAGAACCAAACCCACCAGAATAAGCTTCTTTTTGCGACTAAGTAGAAAAATTCTTGGAGCATTGCTACTGACCAAGTCTAAAGAATCAAAACCTATGCAGTCAACCCAAGAACTCATGAGTAAGTTGACTTTGAGTGAATGACGGACAACATACAATAAGGCTGCATCTCAAATGCATGAATAATTTGTTCATCAGACAAACCCCATTTCTTTAAGGTTTCAACTTTCTCAGTCCACCTAGTTTTTTTACACTTTTCCTGGCAATCAATGCAATCCAAAAGTTGAAGAATTGGATCCCAAAACCCAATTGCTTCAATTCTCAACTGTGTTCAACAAGTGGGAAGAGCAATATATCATAGGCCAAGTATGAAACAACATAGCAATGGTCGTAGTAGGGCATGTCAGTTTCTTTCCCGCATAATTTACACAATGAGTTATATATTTAAACACAGCGGTAATGAGAAAAAGCCATCCTTACGAAACTAATGAGTCGCCACACACAACCATTTGAGGAATCTTAATGTATACGGGAGGACTAGCATTTAAAAAGAATGAGAAAACATGATACGAAAAATGAGTCGACAAAATTTGATACATAATTGGTCAAAATCACACACAAGTGTTGCCCCTGTTATTTGCAAACGGAAGTTTCATTATTTTCACATTGAAACATTTCACAAACTTCTAGTTGAAACTAGATTAGCAATGTGAGAAGAGTCACCTAATCTACATATAGTGTTCTTAAAGCATGTCAAAATTCAGCAGGAAAAGGAAATCTCATAAGGAATAACATTTGATGAAAACTAACTAGCATCATCGCAGGACAAATATTTCAACATAGTAATACCAGTTAGTTAAATCAAACCAAAACTTGATCAAGATGTTTCACACTAGCTGAAGCCCGTACCTACTATCAGCAAGATTCAGTTTTTCCTCATAAAGCTTTAACAGATCAGAAGAATGCTCCTCAAAACCTTTCACAAACTTCTCCACAAACAACTTCTCCGATACAACAACGGCGATACACGCCCGCATCCTTCTGTCGCAAGCCTTTCGAGATAAGAAACTGCACAACCGAGGCTCTAGGAATAATCCTCTTCTCGAGACTACATTGAAGAATCCCAGGAGCTCTGACAAGGTCCAACGAATCCAAACCTAAGCGATGAACCCAAAACTCCATGATCGCATTGATTTTACGAGGCGATACCAGCATACAGAAAGGATGCTTCTTAAATGTTTCAAGAATCTGTTCATCAGACCAACCCCATTTCTTAAAGGTTTCAACTTTCTCATCCCACTTCACTTTAGTAACACTTTTCTTCGCGAGAAAAGCCTTACTAAAAGCCGAAGTCGACCCATCGAAACCGAGTTCTTTCAGCTCTTCAACAGTGTTCAACAAATCAAATGAGCAAATTATACTAGGCCACCAATGAAACAATCTAGCAATATTAGAGTGAGAAACTCCATTATCAAGCAACAGTTTAACATTCTCCGGCACCCCACTTTGGCAGAGAAAACAAAAACGTTTAACACAAGCAATGGTTTTTCTGTCAGATTGAAGAAACCCTTTTGCACATTCATACGCAGGAACTATATGATTCTCTAAGCTTCTTCTAAGGAGTCTAGGGCTTGAATTAACAATGCGAACGATATCAGAGGAAGAAGCGCCTTTAGAAAGTAAAAATTGAAACTTTGGTAAAAGTACCTTGTTGGGGTCGCCGCAGGAGAGTAGCCAGGGTTCACGTCTGATGATGTCGCGGAGTTGTGAGACGGAGAAGCCGTGGGTAGTGAAGAAAGCGAGAATTGAATCGGGTTTTTGGGAGTTGGAGAGAGTGAGGTTCTGGGAAGCTTTGGAGGCGGTTTCTGGAGAGAAGCCGCAGTTATTGATGAGGTAAGAGACGGTGAAGGATTGTGGGTTTGTGGTGGAAGTGGAGAAGAAGTTGAAAATGGGTTTTGCGATAGGAGAATGAGAAGAAGTAGTCCATGAAGAAGATGGTGTTGAGAGTAAGAGGAAAATAGTGTTGATGTTGGTGTTGGTGCGAACAAGAGCAGTGGTGGTGAAGAATTTCAGCATCGCACAGATTAACTCAACTTCAGAATGGGTATATTTGAGTTCCTCGGATTTTCTGTAACATTTAGCGACGTAAAAATTGGTATTGTTCGTCTTTTTTATATATACATATATGTCACCATTTCATAAATTCGTGCAAACTGCCACTATTACCAACTTCATCTACTGTCGTGGCCATGATGGCACTACTCAAAAGCAAGTAATCAGATGTTTTCGTAAATACTCCCACAATCATGGAGAATTCTCCAACAACGTTGTCCTCTCAACTTCCTACAATCTCAAAGGAAATCGAAATTAACATAGTCATAATTGCTTCTTCAAGTTTGTATTGCCCAAAAAGTACATGTGTGCATGTTTTTCCTACAAAGGAATGGATATTTAGAGGCATTAGTAAGTTTATAATACGATTGAGTATTGAGGACTTTCTCGTGACAGTGAAAAATCATGTACGGTTGTGTTTTGAGGTGATTTAGGAGACTTATTTACGTGAGGTGAGAGACTCTATTAATGTCTGGTGATGTTTGGTAGTATGCATGTAACCGACGACGATTGTGTATTTAGATTGAAGTGAATGTGATGCTCTTTCGGGTGTAGAGAAGGTGTATTGTTTTGGGTTTGTCCCCTCTTCCCTCAGGGGGTGTATTTATAGAGATTTCTAAGATGTAGGGTTTGAGTCACCCTTAGTGGCGTCAATTTCCCTTATTCTTCGGAGAGGTTATTAACTGCCTATATTTTAAGAGTTAGTGGAGAATCCTTCTTTCTAGACTAACAAGTCAAGGTTTCCTCTAGGTCTCCAGATCATCGTCCGGGTGACACGTCTCTTGGGTGAAGGTGTCCTGATTTAGGGCATCCGCAAATATAACACTACATATTCCCTCGAGCGCGAAGGTTTTTCTAAAGGGTAAGTATTTGTATACCTTAGAGTGCGCCTCTCGCTCTATCGTTAATTTCTCAAGGCGGGAATAACCATGTTTACTGAGCGAGTCCCCCATCTAGGAGCGAGTTCCTCATTTAAAGGTGACTCATACCTATTGACGAGTCAACTTTCAGATGTATGCCAAGGTGACTATTTATCATGGTCCTCAATTGACGAGTCAGATGTCTCTTGTTAGTTGAGAGATGTCAACTAGATATGTAAATCAATTCTTTTGGGTGCACTTAACCTCATTTAATATAATCAATGATGGTTTATTCTTTAGACCTTAAACATTAGTGGCACGTGTCAGAGATATGATGATTTTTTTTAAAACCCTATGGGGATTCAGATAGCCTTTTATGCCTTTCATTATAAAAGTCTTCTCCCTTAGCATTTACTCCATTTTACCTATTATTTGCAAGTAAGTCCAAGTTATCTTTTCCCATCATCTCTTCGCACGCAGCCTTCTCTCAGGTATGAGTTCCTACATTTCTTTATCTTTTGGTAATGCATTTTGTGAAGCTATATTAGAGATGGGATTTTATGTTATATGTAATGCTTTAGGTAAGTAGTCTCTTTCTGAGGATTACGAGATAGTGGTGACTTATTTTTGTTCTACTATTTTTTAAGGAACAAAATGTCTTCCTCCTCCATCATATTCAAGGGTATTGGCAACTTTTTTTCTAGTTCCTCCGAAGAACAAATTCATCTTTTCTATCTGGAATAAATGTTTCTTCACTTGAGGATGAGGATCGGGTCGTCTTGGAGATATGTTCGCCGTCGGAGAGGGTAATCTTGCATGTTTCCTCAGAACCTCCTTCATTGTACCTATTTTTTACCTCCCTGTCATCAAAGACACGAGAGTCTTTTTCCTCCTTTCTCCCTTTTCTGTGTAGATCTTAAGGATTCTTAACACTGCTCCCTTATAGATGTTTCCCAACATTTTGGGTTATATTAGGGCCTTCGAGGTGATGTGTAAGAAGTTGGATATTACTCATACCGCGGGGATATTACCTATTGAATAGTAGTTAGGTGTCACTAGGTAGTCGGCCTGCGAGAAGCCTTCTCACTTCTCATTCCAACCATTTTAAGTATTGGAAGGAAAATTTTATCTAGGTGATATAGTAAGATGATTCTATCGAGATGTTAGGATATGATGGCGCCCCCATCTTTCTTTTGTCCTGGCAGATGAATCGATGATAATCACACGATACGACCCATCGTTCCTTTCTATCAAAGAGAGGAAATTGTTTGCTTCTTGATGCAACTTGATATTATAGACTGTCGAGAAGTAATTAACCTCTAGAATGAAGGTGATAGGTACCTCGCCACCTATATAGGTAAACAACCTTTTATCTCTTCTTTTTGCAAACTTTTGTATTTCTTTTGTGATCTTTGTACTGTTTTGTAGATCAAATGGAAAATATTACAGATCACGAGCGTAAGCAAATGAGGAAGAAACTTAAATCCACCAGTACGGATACCAGCAGCCGAAAGAGCCACCCCGAGTGTTTCATCCTCAAAAGGAAAAAAAAAAGGTTAGCTGAGGATTTAGCTCCAGATTCTCCATATGCAAAGGCTAATAGGTTGTAAGAGGGATTCACTTCCGTTGTCGCCAAGATGGAGATGGTGGAGCCTCTTGTAGGTGGGACTCATTCAGTTCCTATGGCCAAGTAGAATGATGTTGGTATTGACACCATCAGGTTCAAGAGTTCTCACATCCCCTTCTCCAGAGTTTCCTAATGATTATCAAACTTTCTTCTCTAAGCCAGTTTCAGCCATTGTGAACATAAAGGACACATTTCTACTGAGGGAGCTCATGTTGCAGGAGGTAAAGTGGGGAAGGCATGACATGGTGGTGAAAGAGCGAGGACGCATACAATAAGCGCTAAAGGTTGTTAACGTTCCTCCAACAGGATTGGTGTAACACCCCAATTCTACCCCTGTAGTTATTACGAAAATCAGAGTTGTAAAATTATTTTCAAAAAACAATTGGAGTATTACAATTCAACTTAACAACAACATCATGCTATCAAAGATACATAACACATAAACTCGGATGAACCGAAACAACATAAATTTAACTTTATTAATACTAAGCAGCGGAACTACATTATTCAACTTGGATGATATAGCATCTTTTCATGTATCAACATAGTTATTCAACAATAAAACCAAAACGACTAAATAACTATCGTTCATCCCCCGAGTGTTACGTATCAGAGCGACAATCCGACTCGAACTAACAGCGACTAAATTTTCATCCTTCAATTACATGCACATTACTCACGTAGAGGCAACATCACAACAGAAGGGTTGAGATATCAACCAATATAAGTAGGTGTCTGATAAATAGTATATTTGATCAGAATCATACAAATTTCACCACTTCATAACAGAAACTATACAACAACCAACAAACCACTTAGTAACAACAACAAGACATTTATTCAATCAACGTAACAACTAAATCAACACAACTTAATAACAACAACAACTTATAGCAACAACAACTTATAACAACATCAACTCACAACAATAACAACTTGTAGCAACAACGGTTTATAACAACAGCACAACGACAATCAATAAACAAAAAATAATAACAACAACTTTAACCAGCAACTCAATATGTGACTCAACTATGCAAATGCATGTGGTACCATTTGGAGCAGAACTTCCAACTTAAACATATGTCAGTTTATCGAGGCATTTCAACAAGGAATAAGCCTTCAACTTTCAACGTGGTGTCATCAAGACCAACTTAATCATGCAATGTATGCCATGCGACCTCAACTTCAACAACAAATACACAATAATGCAACAACAATAACATACAACAACAACAACTTAAAATATGCATCAGTGGCATCAACTTAGATCAACACTGGTCATACGACCTACAACTCAAGCATGTCCATAAATCAGGACGATTCAACTTAATCAACATTGGCCATAGGCCTACAACTTCTTCAACATATCAACAAGTTATTAACAACAACAATTCAAGCAAACAACTACAACAAATACTATACAACTTAATTGTTACGAACCTACGCTTAAAACATCTTATTTAATGCTAACGCTATTTATTTATTGAACATCTTCTACTAAATTAATTAATTAATCAACTACTTGATTTTCCATTAATAAGTGATAAGTGTCAAAATGTAGTTATTTTGTATATATCTTTTGTGGCACTTATCCGTTATTGTTTGTTAATAATTGTTGAATAACCCAACTTTTTGTTATAAATACGTTTTATTGTGTTTTGTGTACATAATACACCATTTGATTAGTTTTAATGTATTTTTGTAGGTATTTGTGTGTGTTGGAGCATCGAGGAATAAAGTGTCAAAGACACAGCTTCGCAGACGTAGTTTTGATGAATAAAAAGACCAGTTTTGCTCAAGAGAGGCCGCTGAGCGCGGTGAGGCCGCTCAACGCGTTTTGGAGCGCGTTGAGTGCTTTGATACTGTTGTAGTAGAGAGAGTTTTTAAAGGCCGTTAAGCGGGCCCTTGCTGTTGAGCAGGCCCTCGCTGTTGGGGCGACATTTAGGTCGGTTTACGTGTAAATATCTAAGGACGGCGCTGAGCGCGGTCGTCTGAGATTTGTTTTATAATTTCATTTTGTTTCATTTTTAGGTTATGGTTTTGGGGTGGATTTTGATCCCCACTTCCACCAGTCTTTATTTTTAATAGATTAGTTTAGAAAATAGCATTAGGGCTTGCTCATGGATGATTGGAGGTGGATTACTCTTCAATTGGCTTTGACAAACTGGTGTTAATTTGTGGTTTATCTCTTCTCCTCTCTATGTATTGCTCTTTTTGTTGGGTTTTGTATGTATATTTACCTTGAACTCATGTATATTTGTCTCCCTTGGCGTTGTATAAAGTTTGCTTTATGAATCTGTGTTGGTGATTGTCTTAGGTTTTTACCTTGTGTTAGGGATTTGAGCTTTGCTAGACATAGACTGCTTAGATTCTTACCTAGGATGATTATCTGTTAGTTTCTAAATGCTAGAAATGGGTTTAGAGATGACATTTACTTAGAGTATCTGATCTTAATGCCTTTGTGTTGGTTGTTTCGAGTTAGAGATAGTCGTTACGAGTGACACGGTTGAGTTCTGTGTTGTTAAGGTAGGCCAGACATGGCTATCGAGGTGATGCGGTTGAATTCTCAATTTGGGTTAGAAATAGCTTGGGTTGTGAGAGGTATGTGATAACACGGAGGAGTATCATAGGCTGAGTATGACATGGACAGTAGATTTAAGTCTGTGATGGATAGTGTGCATTCGTTCTGGACAAGTTGTCTATCCTTTATCGTTTTTGTTCATTTACTTTTTGTCTTTTCTTTACAACCATTTAATCCCAAACTCATTAATGATAGAATTATCGAACGACGAATCAATAACCAATCTCTGTGGACACGCTAGGATATAACCTAACCGGTATATATCACCCGGTAAAAATAAATACTTCACTTTTTGCTTGTCTGCTATACCTGCATCTAAACAATAAGATACCTGCTACATTCGACATACGCGACATCGTTCCAATTCTTCAACCATCTAATAATAACTACACGCATATACGAGTTTCTCCGATAATTTCCAACTAATTCTGGTTAATCAATTATACCGGTTAAAACTATTGACTTTATTATTTTGTACTATTTCCATCGACCTTTATTATTTCTACTAATTCTCACGGTTTCCATTTATTTTACTGATGTTAGTCCTCAATTACAACCAAGGTATATCTTTGTTGTTAACTACACAACTTTATTAACCTCGTTGCTCCTTAACATATTTTCTACTACTAAAATACCAAACATTCATTGATGTTATCTTATTCTTCTGCTACTAAAATTAACACGCATTTCATATTGCTTCCATAGACTCACCCTCTACTATACACATTCTTCATATTTGGGTCAATAAATAATTGATGTTATTAAATTACCTGCTACATTCACCTTCCCTTTTTCCTGTCATGAGATATCTCACTGTTATACCATTGTTACTAACAATACTTACTGCTACCCATCTATATGAGAACCTTCCCTAAGCCATGGCTATCTTCCCTTAATTGGCAGAAAAGAAAGGAACACCCAACAACACAGAATCAGACAAGAAAACCACAAAATAAAAATAAAATAATCTTCATGCTCTAAAGGGGTGCCGAACGGAACTCCCTGCATCTACACCCTATCGTTCGGCAGGCTTGCCATCATCACCAATATCATCATGTGCCGACCGACACATGCTCTCATCTACCCCCTATCGATCGGCAGGCCTCTTGTGACGAGTGTCACACTTTTCCAATTTCTCCCTGCAATCCCAATTTCTTCACCACAAAACTACATACTCTTGTTTTTCAGCCGTAATTGTACCAGTTAACTCAATCATTATTCATATCCACAGCCAATACAACAACGATCATTCGCGTAGTGACAACAATCAACATAGCAACAATTTATTTCCAGAAAATCAACACAACATATAAACATAATCATTTTCCATGACACAATTCATACACCCTAAACCCAACATACAATTTATCATAAACCCGATTATAGAGATCGAACTCCACCTTTACCTTGGATTGACGGTCTATTCATGATTCCCAGTTGAATTCCGGTTTGATTTTCCGGTCTACAATTCCTCTTCCGACGACTAATTTCCTC
The DNA here is from genome assembly GCA_021764765.1 of Vicia sativa. Taxonomy (NCBI): domain Eukaryota; kingdom Viridiplantae; phylum Streptophyta; class Magnoliopsida; order Fabales; family Fabaceae; genus Vicia; species Vicia sativa. Next base: position 232,434,457 of record CM038796.1, read on the forward strand.
AAAGGCCTTGTTCCTCTTTCTTTTCTCCTCACGTACAACAATTTTTCTTTTTCCAACCAAACCTAATTCTTCTTATTTTTAAATCCATACAACTTATAAAAATAATAATATTAATACCATTTGTTTTTAGTCACCTTCTCTTTGAGACTACTATTTGTATACCCCATCTTCACTACTTCTAACACAACAACTAAGCTCAATTAAATTAAATAATTAATCTGGTATAATAATATTATTTCTATAAATTTAATTTAAAATACTTTGATTTTAAAGAAAAAAAATTCATAGAACACCAATTTATAAACTACAAAAAATAAAAATTAATTTTATTAAGATATCTTTGATTTCAATTTATAAACAAATTCATAGAACACCAATTGCATGATCAGACTCTTTGATTTCATTTTCATCAAGATACCTGAAAACATCATTCAAAACAAAATAGCCTCTCTCTACAGGAGCAAGAAAGAAACATTAAGTAAATTTTTGCTTTATGTCAACCATTTCCTATCATAAACCCAATTGCCAAGACAATGGCTCCCCCACCATAGGACTCTTGTGCATCCACAAATATGATCTCTGCAGTCAGTTCATTATAACCCAATGATAGTATCTTCTTGTCAATTTCCTGCATGGCGAAATAAAATATTATACATTACAATTATATTATTAAATTAATTTACTCATATCAGCCAATTCTAATATTGTGTTCCTATGTATAAGAATATGAGTTAACATAAAAAGAAAAACAAATTGAAGAAATTTGAAAATTATCATAAAGTAATTACGTGGAAATTTTGGGTCAGATCTTACATCATACTTTCAATACACATATCAGCAAAATGTTGGAGCCTGGATGTATGAAATAAACAAGAAATTACGCTAATTAACAGGGGAAGTGAAGTAAGAGCCAAGAGTATTACAAAATTTCCTTCATGACATAAAAGTTGAATATTATCCATACTTGTTTTGATGAGTGCTTGGAACACTTTATGGATCCCATTATTTTAGGTAGAGACATTGTTGAAAAAGTGTTTGTAGCACTCTTCTTTATTTTGATTTACCAGACTTCTCTATTTGCAAAGCCTTGCATTACTATGGCCTATGTGTCAACATTCTGAGCTATTGCCACAACCAAACCTTTATCATCCCATTTTACGCCATCCAACAATGAGTCTACCTGACAAAAGTTTAACTTTTTAATATGAAAACGAGAATTTATAACATCAAGAGAATTAAGGAATGAAAACAACAAATGCCATGATATTTCATAAGCAATCAAATGATGATCTAATGAACATTCTTGCCAGTATTAACAACATACTAGTATTTACAATAACCATAAAAATGTAAACAGAATTTGGGGCATTTTCAACCAAGTGATAAAAGGGGAAAAATTACAACCATGTGACAAACCAACTCAATTTAGAAATATGCATGATTAATGTAATAGATGCTTATGCAGTCGATCTTTTTTTTGAAATAAAGATCAATATGGATGCTTGTTCAAGATACTTCTACACAGTCTAATTGTCAAAAAAAACCAAATGCAGAGTCAGATTGCGTATTTGCTACCACTAAATAGTTTAATACATGAAATCATAGGCCTCGTATATCTGAATGAATAGTAAACAAAAGTGGTAATTCCTCAGCTTGCACGCATTGGTGTCTCAAAGGATTTGTTTATTCTTATATTGATAATATCTCTCAGACAGTAGTAACATTTATAAACAGGCTAGCGAATGTTCACGTGTTCACAGTCTATACAAGCCTGTGCTTGGACCTTGTTCTTGATTTTTTATTTATGTTAGATATAAAAAACATTGCACACATAAAATCATACTGATACTCTCTTTTTCAATGTTACAGTGATAAATTCTAACATGAGATCCAACATTTAACATCAAGGCTAAACATCACAGTAAGGAGAATGCACTATAAAATTAGTCTATACACCTTACTTTTTTCAAGGACTCTCATTGCCTGTTATCTAAATAAGCAATCAAATGTCCAAATCTAATAAAAGAACTAGTTAGATGACCTGAAAGTACCTTAGGGTCAGATGTGTGCATAGAAGCAAAAGCTAAACGACTGGTCCTTGAAAACACCGGCTGAACCTCCGACTGATAACAAGTATTAAATAGAGTCACCATCTAACGTCTTTCATCTCGCGAAGGAGAAAGGAAAACATCGAGTAAACCTGAGGGAAGAAATCGCGGTCCTATAACCATGAAATCGAGAGAATATAGGTAAGGGAGTTAGTTAAGCGAGGGAAAGGATTAGCACCCCACGTAGTACTCACGGTATCCACTTTCTATTTCTAACTAAAAGGTGTGTTATATCTATACTTAATCGCTATCATGCATGCAAAAGAAAAGAAAAATAGGAAACCACAGGAAAAGAAAGAAGTATTTACAAGGTTTGCTCGATCGAGCCTGTGACAAGATGCTCGCATTCCGCTGCAATGGGAAAGTCGAGGCCGTAGTTCGGCTCACTTGTTTTGGTGGGTTTTGTGTTTTTACTTGTGAAAAGGTTTTAAGCACAAAAAGAGAAAGCGCAAAGGCAAAAAGTTTGTGTTGGTTGGTTGTTTTGTGACACCCCAAAATAATTCGATAATTAAATAATTATGATTTTTAATTATTAAATTAATTGAGAACATAATTTATTAATATATTGGATTATTGAGATTAATTATGGATTTAATTGAGGTGTGAGGAGTAAAATTTATTTTATTTATGTTAAAAGGAATAAAAGAAGAAAAGAAAGAAAAAGGAGTTATTTTTGGAGAAAACAAAGATACGTGAAGTTGAGAAGAGGAAAAGGAAGGAAGAAGACCTAAAGTGTCAGAATTCGAAGAACTCACAAGGTAAGGGGTGATTTTGATTAGTTAATTCATATTATCGGTTTAGATATTCAATAGTATGAATCATAGTGTGTTAGGAATCCCGGTTTAGAATGTTAGGGTTCCGTAGTATTATCCCTATTGTGTCGGATTATAGGTCAAAAATGATTAGGGTGTCAGATACCAATTAGAAATGATAGAAATATGTTATTTGATGCGATAAATGATGCAAATTGATGTGTTTTAGTGTTTCCCATGTTGGAATTCGTATGGGTAAGATTGGGTTTGATTAAGAATGAATGAATGCGGTCAAGGTGCAGGAAATGACTCTGCAGCACGTGGGAATCGGTTCCCAGTGGGGAGGAACCGGATTCCACTTTGAAAAATTTACAAAAACTGAAAATTTGCACACAGGAACCGGTTCCTGTATGGGAGGAACCGGGTTCCACGTTGATTTTTCCAGAAAAACATAATTTTTCTTCTGGGAACCGGTTCCTTACCTGGAGGAACCGAATTCTCCATACATTTTTCCAGGGGCGTGGTATTTTTGAAATGTGGGAACCGGTTACTCCCAGGGAGGAACCGGGTTCCACTGAAACTTTTTGGAAAATTTTCAAAACTTCGAAAATTCATAACTTTCAAACCGTAAGTCCGTTTTGAGCGCCGTTTTGGACGTTGTTTCTCAAATTTAATGCTCTATCTTATAAAATGAAAAGATTTTCTAAAACTTGAAATTATTTTAGAAAGGAGCCGAATTTCGAAATAAATGATTATTGACTGACACATGATGATGTATATGTAGCAGAGAACCTTTTGTGATGGAGGTATTGGTATTGTGTAGATGTAAAGCATGTTTATGCTGATGTTAATTGTATGCATGATTGGTTGAAATATCATGTTGGTTGGTTTGATTCGATTATGTTAGAATTGATGTATACATAGGCGATTGATGTTGCATGCTAGTGATGTGCGTGCATATGCATTGTTTTGGTGAAGTTAATTCCCATTGTGCGAATTTGACTTGGATTGCCGATATGATACCGAGTGAGGATGGGTGGTTAGGCTGGATTCGTGTCCGTGTGTTTATGGACGAATCGATGGTTCCGATCCGGTTGATGATGGATCAGTGTTGGGTGACTTGGTCACGTGTTGGTACCACATGCATCGTGTCTGCATTTGTGTTTGCGTGGAATTGTAACATGTTAGGATGTCTTCCAGTGTTGCAATTCTTTTGTTGTCTAATGATTATGTATAATGACTTGTATGAATATGGTTGCGTGTTGAATCTGAGTTTGTGCTAAGTGGGTGAAATAATATGCTTGTGATATATTATGGATTGAAAAGCTTATAATGTGTTTTAATTATGAGAAGTCTCACCCTTACTTTACAATTTCAGATTAAAGTTAGCAGCTGAGGAGTTGGTGAGGATGACTCTAGAGCTTAGTATTTAAGTCCGCGTGTCAGTGTCATGCTCTGATTAGATTGTAACACTGGGGAACGTTAGTTGAGGAATTAGATATGGTTTAATTGTCTATTTAAAATCTGTATGGGAATAACAATGATTGGATTATTCCGTTTTGGTTGCGATATTTTTCCGCTGTGTAAAACATGGTCTAAATTTGACTGAATTATCTGAATGTTGATCCTCAGTGTAGCATGGCTATTGTTTAATTGGAGTTTTATTTTATTTAATAATTGTGGCATCCCTATTCCGTGTTAACTCTAATAAATTATGACATTAATCGTCGATATAATTGATATTATTCGGGGTATTTAGATGGGGTGTTACAGTTTTTACCTTGAGAAAGGAGTTCAAACCATTATTAAGTGTTTTAAGTTTGAAAGGAAAAGAAAAGCAAGTTTTAGTTTTATTTACATGCAACATGCAAAAGAAACTAGCAAAGCAAAAGGGAACTAGCTACGCACTAACCCTAATGTTGTCATACAAAAGGTCGGACCTATGGTTGAGGATGCAAGGGGAATCTCTACCTATGTTGACATGCAAAGGATATGGATCCTAATGTCCAGGCTAAAGAACCAATCCTAACCAAGCTCCTGGGGAAAAAAACAGACAAACAAGCAAATATGCACAAATCACAAGTAGAATTGCCCTAAACGGGTCTTTAAATAAACCGGAGGGTTCCCAACATGCTCCAACCACGGAAGCCCCATCATGCATCTCTATAACTACTTCTCATGGCAAAAGAAAGCTGTAAAGCCCTACTTCTCATGATATCTAGGAAAACTGTAAGAGAATGCAATAAACAGTGTAGAAACTACCGAACGGTTATAGAATCCGAAGAGCACTATGAGCTATAGAAATACTCGGAAAACTTCAATCGCACCATGCAATAAACCGTGAGAATCGCTCAAAGCATCGAAACAAGCGGAATACGTGTCGACACGCATCCGAAACGACAATGCCTGCAAGAACGGGATAAAGCAAGCAAAACAAGATAGGAATGGTGCACACGTGGGTGTACAAGCTCAAACAACACTGCAGTGGGAGTTAGACCCAAAAGCAAGTAGAAGAAAAGTGCGAGTATCGAAGAAACGAGTCGCATGTATATGTGTCGCATATCCCTGCATGAAATGGAGTGCAAACAGTAGCCAAGCATTGCTAGGGTGACTACTATTCACCATAAGAATCGAGAAAATCAGAAAAAGTAAACCAGAGGACCGCTAAGCATGGCGCTAAGCGATCAACCCAAAAGTCGAACATTTGGCGCTTAGCACGCTCTGGACCGCGCTAAGTGCGACCTACAACCTGCAGAAAATTATTTTTTCGATCCGAACCACCTGTTTATGATGTTTTCATGCAACAGTCTGATCTGTATCGTTAGGCCATAATCCAGCGACAAATGAGAGTTAAATGAGCATGCATGGAATGCAAATCAAATCGATAAAACCAATGCTCACATACATGTAAGGATGCATGAACATGCGAGGAATGCAAACTGAATCGATAAAACCAATGTCCACATACATGTAAAGATGCATGAACATGTGAGGAATGCAAACCGAATCGATAAAACCAATGTTCAAATACATGTAGAAATGCATGAACATGTGAGGAATGTAAATCAAATCGATAAAACCAATGTTAAAATACATGTAGCAATGCATGAACATGTGAGGAATGCAAATCGAATCGATAAAACCAATGTTCAAATACATGTAGCAATGCATGAACATGTGAGGAATACAAATCGAATCGATAAAACCAATGTTCAAATACATGTAGCAATGCATGAACATGTGAGGAATGCAAATCGAATCGATAAAACCAATGTTCAAATACATGTAGCAATGCATGAACATGTGAGGAATGCAAATCGAATCGATAAAACCAATGTTCGTATACATGTAGCAATGCATGAACATGTGAGGAATGCAAATCGAATCGATAAAACCAATGTTCAAACACATGTAGCAATGCATGAACATGTGAGGAATGCAAATCGAATCAATAAAACCAATGTTCAAATACATGTAGCAATGCATGAACATGTGAGGAATGCAAATCGAATCGATAAAACCAATATTCATATACATGTAGCAATGCATGAACATGTGAGGAATGCAAATTAAATCGATAAAACCAATGTTCAAATACATGTAGCAATGCATGAACATGTGAGGAATGCAAATTGAATCGATAAAACCAATGTTCAAATACATGTAGCAATGCATGAACATGTGAGAAATGCAAATTGAATCGATAAAACCAATGTTCATATACATGTAGCAATGCATGAACATGCGAGGAATGCAAATCGAATCGATAAAACCAATGTTCAAATACATGTAGCAATGCATGAACATGTGAGGAATGCAAATCGAATCGATAAAACCAATGTTCAAATACATGTAGTAATGCATGAACATGTGAGTAATGCAAATCAAAATGATAATTCCAATATTCATATGACAAGCTAAATGCATGAACATGCAAGGAATGCAAATCAAAATGATAATTCCAATGTTCAATTGTGTGGTGAAGTGCATGAACATGCAAGGAATGCAAATCAAAATGATAATTCGAATGTTCATATGACAAGCTAAATGCATGAACATGCAAGGAATGCAAATCAAAATGATAATTCCAATGTTCAATTGTGTGGTGATGCAAGTTAGCCATGACATTTCGAGGTTTTCTTTAAAGGAATTTAAGTCATGCATTGACACAAACACACGGAGTGCACATGCAACAAGCTCATGCACAATGCATTAAATGCTTAGATGTCTACATTTTAAATGCAAGTTAGGCTTCAAATCACCACGAATCAATGTAAACCGATCAAGGTAGATACTCACCGATGCATGAACATGCAATGGATGATGCAAAATGTATGAGTTCATGTCTTATGAGCAAGGGGAAAACAAATGCACAAGTGTATATACATGCTATGAACCAAAATCCACACTCCGACACACATAAGGCGGCAAAATCCAATTCAAATCAAGAAATTCAAAAGAACAAGTTCAAGATCTAGAATCTACATTGAATTTGCATGCAATTTCAGTATTCAATTTCAAGAAAAAAAAAGCTGAAAGTCAAAAACAGCTTAAAATAAGTGCTTATTTGAACCTAACACTTACTTGCACTTGAAGTTTGAGTCAAATTGAAGAGGAATTCCTTGTGCTCTTCAAAGAAAATACCAAATCAATGATGAATTGTGGATAATCTTCAGAATTAAACTTGAATCCTTGAAGAAAAGCTTGAAATCCAATGGAGAATTGAAGAAGAAGAAGAGAAATCCTTAGATCTTGAAATTGAGAAGAAAATCAAGACGAAATTGTTCCTTCCATATCAATCGCGTGCAGAAAGAGGAGAAGAAGATCTTGATCGGAGTAGGATGTGCTACGAAGAAGAAAAATCAGAAATCGCGCTTAGCGAGGTCGCACTTAGCATGAATGAAGTGGTGATCGGAGGTCCGGTGGCGGCCTGTGGTGGTTGCTTGGAGGGAAAGTTGAAGTTTGAACTTTGTTGAGTTTTTGTGCTTTGGGAATTTGAGAGAATTGGAGTGTGAGTGGTAGAGGAAAATTAAGCAAATGAATGTATTGTTATGATTTGTGAAGAAGAAAACCTATTTATAGCTTTGGATCCCTAATCAACAAGCTAATTATGATTATCCGATAATTTTCATAATTAATCCAAAACAGACAAATTCGTGCGGAATTCGGAGTTGGAATATAAACGAAAAGTGTCCGGAATGCGATTTTGCTTGCGAGAAACAAAATCCCCACTTGATCCGATGAACGGTCAAGGAAATAGGAATTTTTGAAGTTTCAGCATCAATTGTGGATCACTGACACATGCAGAATTTCGTTCGCGCTCTGTGGGGAAAATGCCTCGAATGAGGATCTTCTAATCGAAATTTGCACATGAATATTTCTGGGACATTCAAAGCTAACGAAATTTGTGAACTTTTGGCACTGGTCCCGTCTCGTTTCGATGAAGATCGAGCGAGATATGATTTTTTGAACTTCGCATATCAGATGAAAATTGCTCAATTTAGCTCAAAATCAAACTCAGAGAATAAAATTCTGGCACCGATCGGTGAGGAATCAGCTCTTGAGTTGCCAATGAAAGTTGCAGAGGACTTTGATACGGAATTTTAGAAATCGGTCCTGCTCAATTCCGAATTTCCAGATAAGAGATAGAAGCCTTTTGGTGGACAAAATGCACGGTTCAACACTAAAATTCAACTTGACTTACTGGGGAAAATGACTCCTTTGAGAGCCTTCCTCACAAAATTTGTTCTCGACCTTCACACAAAAGTTGTAGATAATAATGAGAGGAAAATTCCAGTCAAAAACCAATAGAAAATTCCCAAGGAAATGAGAACGCCGAGTGCCCAAAATGAGCCGGAACCCAAAATCCGCTTTATTGAGAAATAAACTCTTTTGGCCGCCATTCAGAATACCTGGAATCGATACTCCTCCTGACGAATGCTATGCATGCTATTACATGTATGTTTTATGCAATGGAATTATAATCCAGGGAAACGCGAGAAAGAAGAGGGTAAATTTTGGGGTACAACAGTCCTGTAACCGCATCTAGGATAGCCATGGCTGGAAAAGGAAAGATTTCACTTCTGGAAACCTCTGGCAGATTGAAGCATGTGAAGGTTTGAAATAGCCATTGATTTTGAATAGACATAATAAACTGACATTTAGGTGAACCCTCTAAACTAAGAGACTTATTGAAATGACAAACAAACTACAGCCCCCAAGTGCCCATCTACAAAAACAAAGATAAAAAACACCAGATATGTAACCACTAAGACTCTTGGAATGTCATAGAGACAAAAACAAAATTTATCTATCAGCCTTCCGGAATCAAACAAGACATCTGAAGAGACAATGCCAATCAAAGGCACATTGACACAGTCGACATATGCAAAATATAATTCAATAGTTTGAAGGGGAGTGTTACGGGTATGAGTTGTGGAATCAATCTCTTGCAACAGATCAACAATAGATCCAACCCTTCCCTTAACCGTGGAATGGCGGGGTTCTATAGTACCAGGTTTTACTTTTAGCTAATTCATTAGTTTATTAACAAGGGAAGTGAAGTAAGAGCCAGGAGTATTACAAAATGATAGTACTGATCAACAAAGGAATTCCCAACCTAACCCAAAGTTAGCCTTTATAAAACAGTCAGCGACGCGAAGATTAACAAACAGTATTACATGTATTTCTACCCGTTGGACTGCACTAGTTTAGAAATACATGTAATAAATTTTTCTTCAGGGCATTTCATCAAACAGTATAACAACAATACACTTCACACAAAAAGGAATCAAGATTTTAAACTTTAGGAGTAAAACTGGTTGATTAGGGAAAAAGAATACTCAACCTTTGAGGAGATGAAGCTCGTGGTGGCCTGAGGGAAACCGACACGGTGGTCCCATTTCAAATAGCTCCATTTCAACACTGGTTGAACAGAAATGGATGAGCTCGACACAGAAAAGGAAGAGAAAAGAGAAGACGACCTAAACATGTAATGGCTAGAAAACTCACCTCCGTGACAAAATGTAAACGCTGGAAACGAGAGAGAGGGTGGTCAAAGAAGATGGATTGAAACAATGATCTACTCTATTTATCAGGGAGAAGAGATGATGAGAAGTACAAAAACGTTGTTCGCTTACCGTTGGGATTCGTGGTCGGAAAGTGGTGAAGGAATGGGTGGCGGCGGCAGCGGCAAGTTTTCAGAGGAAGGAAAATTTTATTCACCTCCTTTATGTGTTCACGTCGGAGTATGAGGAATATTTGAAAGATCCATTCCTCAAGCCCATATTCAAAGTAAGCCCAAATAGAAATTGTCAACACTTAATTAATTTCTCAAACTCATTTTAAAATATCAAATAAACATTTTTAATAAAATAAAATATTTTAAGTGAAAATAGTAACAAAAATAAAATAAATTTTGATACTCATTAAATTAAATTTTCTTTCTACTAAAATGTAAAATTAAATAAAATGATTTAGAGATAAATTAAATAAGATATAATTGATATTTTAACAAAGAGATCAAATATAATTTTCTATAACACATTATATCATTAAAGTAAGACTTTTAAAATTAAAACTTTATAATAGTTAACAATAACATGATATCAAATATAATTTTCTATAACAAAAAATGTATATTAAACAAATGAGGTCAAATTTAAATTTTAAAATAATTTTAAATAATATCCTTAAAATTAATGTAGCAAAATGAAACAAGGTTTTTTTTTTTTAAATCAGAGATTGTATAGATCAAAGATCGAGTTATAGAGCTTTGTGACAGTCGGGTCAGAAAAATATAGAATAACTTTATAGATATCAGATGACGAACATGTTCTGGACTGGGTCAACACTTGGCCCATATTTAGACAAGTCCAATCCAGTGTGTTCAAATGGCTCAAAGACAAACTTACTCACAACTATTGGAAATTTTCCCCACATACGTGCTAGGATAACGTGGCCAACCGCCATATAACCACCATCATGTCCTCCGAGAATAATGGGTCAACTCTCATATATATATATATATATGCAGGTAAGTTTTCTGCGGAATTACCTGCAGACTTATTTTATATAATGGTATTGTATTGAACAAAAGAAATTCAAGAACGTTTCCTGCGGATTTTGTATTGAATACTGGTAGTTTATTTAACGTTCAACATCCGCAGGTATACCTGCGGAATTTGCTGCGAAATTATTTTCTGCAGAAAAATTTATTTTATTCAATGAATCCATAGCTAATTTTGCAAGTTTTGCTGCGGATTTTTTTCCGCAGGAAAATCTTATATTTCTAGTAGTGAAAACTTTATTTCTAATTAATCAAAAAAGAAGAATTAACTATAATTAATTTATAATTAAAGAATCTATAAAAATCTAAATGGATGAATTAGAAAAATTCTAAAGAGGGCCATTTGATTGTGATAAGATGGCTATGGCTATGGCTATGATTGTGTGTGACTATAATAAGGTCATGGAATAAGCTACACGAGATAGGTTGTTATAATTTAAACCAACAACTAATTAAAAACTAACATATGGAAATATAGCTACAATTAAAAAAGAAGAAAAAGAGAGAAGGATTGAAAGTTATATCGTGAAAACAGAAGCGAAAAGTGTTTTTTCACAAGCGATTCCTTCATCTTGCGGCGTAACCCCAAACCATTCGTGATTCAAGATTCATGCAAAATACCAACCGGCAATCATTCAGACTCAGGTTCAGGGATTGATTTTGGACTGTGATTCAAATTCAGCTCAGTTTAGACTAGTTTTGTTTTGGATTCAACTTTGTTCAGGTTCGATTTATGTTTCGTGCAGGTTCGAAGCCCTAACTATGAACCCTAAGTTTATAAATCCAAATTAAGTAATGATAGAGTGTTGAATCCAACAGCTAGCATAGGGTTTCTACTCAGTGCATCACACACAAAAACGTAGTAACAAGAATTTGAAGTTCTCATAGCGTCGAAATTCCCAAGTTTTATGTTGCCTCCAATTATATTTCAAAAAATTTCAAAAACACAAATCATTTAACTTGGATGAATCACTAAGTCAAGGCTCAAAAATAAGACTCTTGAGTAAAAATATTGAATTCTCGAGAAAATCTTTTTTTTCCCTCGTGACTAAAACCTCATAGTGACCATATTCTATGAACCAGTAGCATTAATTTCATTTTCCATTTTTCTTCCTACCATTATTCATATCACAATCACTACTCTATCTGATTCATCAACCTTCGATTCCCGCTTAATCAAAAAAGCGCGATGATGAATCGCTTAAAGGATGGTTGGCGCTACATATCCAAATCCAATATCAAGAAGCTTCTCGATTTTCATTCTCACTCAAACGCTGTTCATAACCACCGATTTGGAACCGAAGTGGATCATCAATTAAGCAGGGACTTCTTCGTCAAACTTTGGGTTTCTGATACCAGAATGCGAAACCCTAGAGGTAAGAAATTGATCAAATCTCGAGGTATTGATCTTGATCCTAGATGGTTTTCTGCTGGCACCACTAAACCTAAACGGTTCTTGAAGCAACCTCCTATAAGCCAATCTGTTTCTGTATTCTCACATCCGGAATCTCCAGAAGAGGTGAAATTTGTGCTTTTCTTTTATTTCTTTTGTGGAATTTTATCTTAGAGTTTAGTAATGTTAGGTAAGATTAGAGATTAATTGTAGCATGATTATGATGCTAGATTAGAGGCTTATCTTGGTGTTAGGTAGGGTTTAGGCTGTGATTAGAGTCTTTGTTTTAAATTTAACACTGGGATTTCGGCTTTCAACTTCTTGATCTTGTTAGGCCAAGGTAGCACCTCTGCTTGCCAGGTCCAACTTGCTAATTACCAGAGATATCGAATGGGCGAATCTTGTGTTGGGATTTGAACAGGTGACCCTCTTTAGTTATATATTTGTCACAAAAGTAACTTCTTTATTCTTGTTAACTTATCATTTTCATTTCATGTGATGGATAATTTATTATTCCTGGCTTCATGTCTAGTTTGGTGACTTTGTTTGGTTGTATTGTAGGAAAATCGTTATGCCATTGTAGATACTTGCTACCCACAGTCGGTCAGTGATAGTACTCATCTCCTGCTCACTACTCAGTAATACCGTCTACTTATAGTTTCCTTGCATAACTCATAGTAATGATGGTTGATATTGTTTGCTTCATGTTATGATTCAGCCTGTAGGTTTAATTCGTGAACAGAGCAACGTCATTACCAGACAGGTATTTAGTTCAATAATTTAACTTTCACTCCATTTGATTGCTTATTCCATACAATTTTTCATTTATGTTCCTCATGGGAATAAGTTAATGATTATGTTGTCCATTTCCCCATCATTTTATTTCAACAAGAACTTAGACGCTTGCATATTTGCATATTGTCCATGTATTATTCATTTTGTATCACTCCTCCAAAGATGTAGACTGTTCTTTTTCCTAGAAGAGTATGCAATAGCTAATACTTTAAAAGTCGAGGGACACACTTAGTTTAACATCTTAAAGGAAAAGAGACAACGTGAATATGGATACAATATTTTTTTCAACTAATCATTTGATAATTTATCGATCAATAGTCAATATTAAGGCCCTCATTGGTAGTGTGTCATAAGGATTCAGAAAAGGCAATAAAAAAGTTGTACAAAATTTTCCCAAGATAATGGTTAGTATGTCAATTGTACTATTGTAGGAATATGTATTATGTTATGAGTATGCTTAAATGACATTTGCTGATTACCTTCCCGTCTAGATCTTATGTCACTCCCCAATTAAGATTTAACTAGCAATGTGATTCATTATTAAATTATTTACTTCTATAGATTATATGGAAGGATAGTTAAATTTAGTATAAGTTTATAACGGCAAACATCACTAACCTTCCTTGAGGTCTTAAGAATAAAAAAATAGCCCCTCTTCACCAACCTCCCTTAACACAATTTCTTTCATCTCATTCTCATGACTTCTCCCCACTTTCACTCACGCTTTCATCTGAACTGAAGCACATTTACCACCTTGCAGATCTAATTTTTCAAAATCAACTCTGTTGTTTTGGAGTTTTTGTGCCTTTTGCATGAGGTTAAACTCAAATATCAACCCCATAAAACAGTTATTAACACCGCTTTAAGTTTTGACACGGATGATTGCCTAATAATCATGTACAATGGAAATATTTTTTAATTATCTAGGTTTTGGGTTATCACAGGGTCATCTTATTTTCTAACTTTTACATGGGTGTCACATACTTACTGTCTATTAGTAATCCCTCTTATATCCATTCTAAAAAAATATCTTCCACCTAGGTGGCATGTGGCAGAATTTCTCACATCTATTTCCTGCCATTTTCCTCGCATCCATGCAATCTCGCATGGGATCTTAGGCAGTTTTTTATAAAGAGGAAAGAAAATTAAAGTGGGATAATAACAGCTTTTATAAAGAGGGAAAGAAAATTAAAGTGGGATCTTAGGCAGTTTTTATAAAGATTTGGGCACTTTGTACAATGACCATGGCCTGGTGTAAGTTATTCTGTGGTGATTTCAATAATGGGTTCTCGACTTATATATTTTGGTTTGCAAATCTTTATTTGATCTTTTTCCTTTTTTCTGTACTATTCATCTTTGTATTATGAATTTTAAAATTTTATTTCATTCCATTTCATCATTTGTTGGTTCAGTTACTTCGTCTAAGGAGGCCTTTTGTTGCACACATAACTGATGCTATGGGGAATGAGCTCTTTAGGGTGAGAAAAATATATTTTCTGTACTGCTTTTTTAGTGCTCAGAAATTTATCATATTCACACTAGTGTCTTAAGTAGAATATTTGTCTTTAATTAATTTCTCGTTTAGCTTGAGCTAAGAATATTCTTTTCTGTTGTTAGGTCCGTAGACCCTTCTGGTGGATAACAAGCTCAATTTATGCAGAAATTGACGGTAAGGTATGCGTTAACTACTGGACACTGTTGCTGCATCATTAAGTTATTTATGAGCAGTTTGGCTGATAATTATTCAAATCCTCTCTTCAGGAAATTGGAGTAGTTCACAGGAGGTGGCATCTCTGGAGGAGACTCTATGATTTGTACCTTGGGTAATATCAAAGTAACATGTTTTGAGTTGTAGCTATTTTAATTAATTATAGATATAATATGTTATAACTATAGAGACTAAAACGAAAATACAAGTATGTTATAGGAACTGAAACAAAAAAGTAAGAAAAAAATGAAAATAAAAGAGTCAACTAGAAACCAAAAAAGGCCTGGAGATGAAAATGAAAAAAATGAATATATTACAGTGAACAAAAACATATTTAAGCTATTAATTGCAAAAATCATAACATACTCTGTTGCCCTTTTTTGTCCTAGAACTAAATATTTAATTTGGAATTTTTGTTTGTGTTCAAACCAAGACATTATGGTGTTATCTTTGCCACATTAAAACTGTTATAGTTGTGCGATAATTACTCTCTGTAAAAAGCTTAAATAAGTTTTGCATGTCGCATTAAATAAGTCTCATAGAAGAAGATTTGCAGGAATAAGCAATTTGCGGTGGTTGAGAATCCTGGCTTGTGGAATTGGACATTCACCTTGAAAGATATTGATGGTGAGGTACTTGCTCAAGTAGATCGAGATTGGAGGGGCTTTGGCTTTGAGGTTGAATTTCGCATTCACTTTTCTTTTTTTTGCATAAAGAACTATTGTTATGGTTTTCTTTGTTCAACATACTTGCTTTTGATGTTCATTGTTATTCCCTTTTGCCATGGTTATTTTTTTTCTAAACATATTACAAAAAAATTCTTTTTCTATATTTGTATTGCATTATCGGAATTTCCATTAGTTTTGTTCTACAAAATTAATCCAAACTTGTTAACTTTATCAAATGAACTAGTTATTAAAAGTGTGTAGATTAAGTACTCTTAATACTTAAATGCCTTCTGGGGGATTGGTCTAATCAATTGTTTTAATTAAGATTCGAGGTTCGGTTTACATTGTTTCAGATAGGTCTTTACCACTGCTCTTAAGATACGGGGGTAAAAAGAGAGACATTGTAGTCATTCAACCCGCCTTGTTACATTGTTTCAGATAGGTCTTTACCACTGCTCTTAAACTATTACATTTCATTTTGTTATGTCTGTACAGTTAGTCCCATTCAACCCGCCTTGTAGCATATTTGGATGAGTGATGGTAGCATCTGGAATTACATTTGGAAATGTAAATATTTATTTGATGTTGTGAATGTTTGGTAAATTGTTTGCATTTAAGCCATGTTTTGTTACCATAACACAAGCTACAAAATGTCACTGTCACAGTGAAGAAAAATCAACATAATTTAAGATTATATATTTATTTATTACTTTAAATGTACTTAACCATCTCTGGATAATTTTACATCTAAAACTGATTTTTATCAATACTGTCCAAACAATATTCATAGTTTAAAAATACTTTTCAAACATGAATCCACATATTCAAAAACGCTTTTGACTAAAATCAATTTCACAAAATTAAGTTCATTCAAAATCAACTTTACAAACTCCAATACTAGTACTAACTTAAACAACTCTGATTAGTTATAGCATCCAGGAGTTAGGGTTTGTTTTGACACATGATTAGTTCGTATGTTTCTTAAACAAGTTCTCCCGCCATATTTCCCGGCTATGAAGTAAAGATAGCCCCTCTATTAGCTGGTGTACCAGATATTCCCGCCTCTTGTTTTTTCTTATTTCTTTAGTGCTACAACTTTAACTGTGTCTCCTATCATATTGCAGTGCTACTTGTCTAACTGTTGTCGCTGAGTCATTTTACTGATCTGAACCGAAGGATTTCATGTTCAATTATTCAGACATTTTATCTTGTGTATTGAAGTTCAGGCTTCTTGATATGTGCAGATTCTGACTGACGCTGGTCAATATGTGATTCGATTTGGAGGCTCTGATCGCAACTCCAAGATTGGTCTTGCTAATGCGGTTAGAATCCCCTATCTTTTTGGAAGAACACAAACTCCATTTTTCTTAACTAATTGATAGGTCATTCTTTCTGCAGATTCAAGACCCTGATGTCGGACGCCCACTGACCCTCGCTGAGAGAGCCGTTGCAGTAGCTCTTGCAATATCACTAGATAATGACTACTTCTCAAGACATGGAGGCTGGTAAGTCATTTGGATCTTTAGCCTGACAGTGTTTTATGTAAATAGTCTTGAGAAACTTTTGACCTAGGACTTCATGTACATTCTCTGTCTCCTACATTTTAATCCAATTCTCTTGTTCTGACTGGCCAATAGTCAGAAAACTGGAAATAGTATTGATCTTTTTTTTCCCTAATTTTTTTTGGGTTGCTAGGGGATTACCCTTCTTTGACGTCGGCGAGTAAATTTGATTTGACAAACAGTATCATCTGGTTATCTGTTGGCATTATAATCCCTGAGGCCCAATCTTTACCATGTAGTTTTTAAATTTGTGTTCCAAGCTAACACCAAAGATGACTCCATACATGATATAGGTGGTGTACTTGGTGCTGGGTCTATTCATTCATGTAACATTCTTACTCATCTATTCATTCATGTAACATTCTTACTCATCTTATAGGATTTGAATGACTTTTAGGAGGGGAAGTCAGCATGACTCTCTCTATCTCTCTTATATCATTCTTACTCATCTATTTTCCCTCCAATTTTTTATCTTCTCTCTATTAAAAAGATAACTAAGAGTGTGTTTGTTTCATGGATTAAATTTCTAATCTCAAAAATGTTATTCATAGAAATGTTAGGCTGTGTTTGTTTCAAGTCATTAAATTACATTTTTTGAAATTATATTTCTTAGATTCATATTCTTTAGAATAATATTCCAACTTTTATGTTTTGATAAAAAGAAAATTTCTAAGAATGGTTACAAATTTATTTAATTTAAAAATTATAAAAAATAAAAATAGTAATAACTTGTGAGTAGAAGTGGGAAGTTAGTGTAGTTGGATTTATTCTCATGTGAATGTTGGATTCTCACCCTTAGACCATGAGAATAAAAATAGAAAAATATGCAAATAAGATTCTTGGAAATAAAATATGTCTTGGAATAATTTTTTTAAACTTGAATCAAACACGAGAATGTTGCATTCTCATAACTATATTCCTTGAAATATTTTTTATAATCTTAAAACAAACACACTCTTACTATAGAGAATATAATTCCCATCAATTTATTTGGCAAGTTGTTTAGGTTCCTAGAAATATTTTAAAATTTTATTTTACTTACAATTAAAAAATTACAAAAATAAATACAAAAATGTTAAATATATATTTTACTTATAATTAAAAATTACAAAAATAAATACAAAAATGTTAAATATATAAGTGGGTAGTTTCTTTCAACAAAAAAAAGTGGACAGTTATAATTGCTTACTTTTTATTTCTATGGAAATTAAAGATTTTCATCTGTTGACATGAGAATAAATTCTTAAAATTTCATAAATAATATATATTTTAAAGAATAAATAATATCTAGAAATAATTTTTTAAAACTCCAAACAAACATGAGAATATGAAATTTCCAACCTCACAGTGTAAATCCATCCAACAAGCACCCCATAAAATTACAAAAGTTATAGAAAACCAAAATCATCTAATTCATTCTCTAAAATTTGAATCTAGATAAATAAAAAAGTGGCATGGCAAATATGAATAATATTTGAATAATTTGACCTTTTTATTTTAATAGATTGTAGCTAAGTCTGAAACGTAGATCTAGATTGCTAAAGAAAATGCATAAAATTGCTAAAGCAAAGAACAATACTAACTGCACCTCTTTAATAATAAAAAAAAATAAAAAAAGCAGCAACTAATCTTTTTCTTTCACTAATGGACTTAATGGACTTCTTTTTAATCTTATTTTTTTAATCTTATTAATACTCTAAGACACAATAAGAACTTCGTCCAGCCAAATTGTCGAGTCCTTAGTGTAGTATAACAGTTGAATATTGTCGATGTGTAGTTCCTTAGTACACAACATGTGTGTGAAACATTGTCTTTACTTGCTTGCTTTTCTATTCATTTGTTTAATATACATTTTTTGTTACAGAAAATTATATTTGATATCATGTTATTGTTAACTATTATAAAGTTTTAATTTTAAAAGTCTTACTTTAATGATATAATGTGTTATAGAAAATTATATTTGATCTCTTTGTTAAAATATCAATTATATCTTATTTAATTTATCTCTAAATCATTTTATTTAATTTTACATTTTAGTAGAAAGAAAATTTAATTCTGGTGAAAGGTTATAAGAGTGGAATTTCAGAATGAAAAACAGCATAATTCTGATACTACGAAGCAGAAACCGGTTTCTAGCTTTAGAGAACCCGATTTCTTATAAACATAGTAAACTTATTCGTTGATAATAGGTTATTAAGGGCAAAAAATGAATAAAAGGATGTTTTTTAATGAAGAATAAAAGGACTATTGTAACTATCAACCAACCAACAATAAGTAAATGAACACGTCAAAAGTTAGGATTCTTGGCTTTAGGTATAACCGTTTTCAAAAGACATCATCCATTTCAGAACAGAAAATCTAACATAACTGCAGAAGAGAAGAATCATATACTTAAGTCTCAAAACATGCTTGGAACCTAACATAGACATAGCTTCTAACCTGACATGTGTTGGGATTTAAAATTAGATAAAATGCTGTGTAAACTCTCAAATAATTCCTTAATTCCAACCAACAAGTAATAGTTTTAACATCTCTATAAACAGTAATGCAAATTCATTGACTAGGCATTTTAGCAAAAGCCTGCCGACATTTTGACATTTCTGCTCATTTCACTACAATCAAACTTAATTCATGCCTACACAAAAACAATAAAAACTCAACCCTATAAAACCGGCAAAACCGGCTTCTAAGGTACAAGATGTCATTCTATATAAAGTCTTGGTGTGTGGATAAAAACAGTAGGCGGCCCATGGTCCGATCGGTAGGATCAGATCCAATCCAACGCCATACTATAGTAGTATGTGGGTTGAGCCTAACTCGTCCTATAAAACCGACTTCTAAGGTGATGGGTGTCACTCTATATAAAGTTTTTGAAACTCCACCCCTAACCAGTGTGAGACTTGAGATCTTCCCAATAATTAAAAGCTATTAAGTGTTAGAAAACAAAAGATGTAAACTAATAAGTAGAAGGATAAGTATTGAATTACTTAGGTTTCTCTAGGCCAGTCAATCATTTCAGATATTATATCAACTTTCCTTTTGTAATCAAATTGGACATAATGGAAATTATTTTTGATATGTTTACTTTCTTTCTTGCTCTCCAATCCGACATGTATATAAGTTTAAAATTTGTTCTAATCCCATAATTCCTAAGAATATGTGACATCAAACCTCTTTCAAATTCAAAAAGAATACATGTTGAATAAAACAATCATATTTTCCAACACCAAAATCAATGGTTCTCTTGGATCAATTAATTATAGAAAAATACAAAACAAGTGATTTAGGCCAGAAGTGTGACTTAAACCCGAAAAGGTTCCAAGTTGCAAATAAGCAAATTTCAAAAATACAATCAAACTCAATTCATCCAACTAGAGAACCATTTTTCTAAAATTTGAATTGTAACCTACAAACATGTCAGAATACTGCAACGAGAATGACATTAAGAAACATAATATGGCTGGTTTTGACAGCACCACCAAAATGTATATATATCCATCATAACTTAACCAAGCACAAGATGCTAGCATTCTCCCTAATTTAGCTTTAACAGCTTAGACGTTTCCTTAAAGCGATTCACAAACCTTCGCTGGAACTGCTCATCAGTCATATTAAACGGTGTAGCTAAACAAGCACCCTCCTTTATCAAACCTTTGGAAAGAAGATACTTGATAATCAAAGCCCTTGGAGTAAGCCTTTTCTCTATACTATACCCAAAAAGCGTCGGTGCAGCCAAGGGCACAGAAGGATCCCATCCACACTCATCGACCCAAAAACTCATCACGGCATTGAGTTTCTCCGGCGACCTAAGCATAAAGTTGGGTTGCCTCTTAAATGCATTAAAAATTGCATCTTCAGAGCAACCCCATTTCTTCAAAGCATCAATTTTGGCATCCCATTGGGATTTAGGGATAGCCCTTTTAGCCAATAATGCTACACCAAAACTGACTTTAGAAGGGTCAAACCCTAATTCCTTAATTTCCTCCACAGCTTTTCTCAAATCAGTAGAACAAATTATAGAAGGTCTAGTCCTAAGGAAATGGTAAATACAAGAAGGGGTTACCCCAAAATCAATTAAAAATTGAATATTTGGTTTCATGCGACCATCACTGATCGAAGTGGGACAAACAATGATTGAATCAATAGCTTTTTGATCAGAGGGACAGAAGCTTCTTACCAATTCAAAAGCAGGGATAATGTGTTTCTCAAGGCTTACACGGAGGAAGCGGGGGCTTCTGATGATGGTGGCGACCACGTCGGTTGGAGAAACGCCTTTGGAGGATAAAAATTGAAACTTTGGCAAAAGGGATTTGATGGGGTTTGAGACTAGAAGCTCAGGATCCTTGAGGATGATGGTTTGAATGTGGTGAGTGAAGAAACCGTGGGTTTTGAAGAAGGTGAGGACGGAATCGGGTTTTTCGGGGGTGGTGAAATTGATGCGTTTGGATGCTTTGAGAGCGTCTTGTGGAGATAAACCGCAGTTGTTGGTGAGGTAGGATATGGTGAAGGATTGTTGAGATGAATCTGAGGTTGTGGAGAAGGAATTGAGAGACTGGAGAAGGTGACATTTTGGGGTTTGGGAATGGAGAAGACCTCTGAGGCGAGGATAGAGGAACATCGATTTTTTTGTTGAACCTTGTTGATGATGGATAATTAAAGAGACTTTACCTACAATTTTTTAGGATACTTCTTATTATTTTTTAATAAAAATATGATAATCCTATTTAATTTTTTTTTTTATATTACAAATTGTATATGTGTAAGAAGAAATTATATATTTGTTATATTTTTATTAAAAAAATAATAAAAATTATATTTAAATTTTTTCGTTTTAGATAGGATTTTTTTTAACTCAATTTTTTTACTTAATTAAACTTTTTTTTAAAGAAAAAAATCAATTCAATTTTCAGGCTAATTCAAGGGATTAATTCTACTGTTCACTTGCGGATGGCCGATTAAAATTAGAGCAAAACTCTGCATAAACAGGTCCAACAAATAAATTATTTGCATTTAGTAGAGTTCGAACCTCAAAACTCAAACCTTAACCACTAGGTCCTTCCTTAGTAATAAAAAAAAATCTAACTTGTTAGATTTTGGTTAATCTTCTCAATAGGGATGGAGGCAACCTTAACCACTAGGTCCTTCCTTGAGTAATAAAAAAAAATCTAACTTGTTAGATTTGGGTTAATCTTCTCAATAGGGATGGAGGCAAGAGTACACACTCTAGACTAGATTTAGTCCATTTTCATTTATTGCAATAAAGACTAATGGATCAAAATGACTCCAAAACTCTCGACCATATGAACAAACCTGATTTGAGCACCCTCAAATCCTTTCAATTTGCATTCACACTTTGAATCATCATGGCCCTAGTGGCGTCAGTGTTTTTATATCAAATTGGACTTAATAATAAAATTCTCACACGCATTAATTGAAAATGGAGAGAGAATGATTTTAAATTCATTAATTTTATTTTTTAAAACTGATATAATGAACATAACATCTATGCCTTTATATAGGCACTGTATTACATAAATTTAGTGGCTAAGAAATCTAAAAAACTTAATAGTTAAGGGACTAAGTGAATACGAAAATTTGACGTGGGGATGTATTGATCTTTCTTAATATTTAAGCTTATCTAGTAGTTACTTTAATATATTATCTATCTTCTAAAATTTTCTAGTAGTTATTTATTTAATAAATTCATTTTCTCAATAATTCTTTGAACCACTTGATTTAATTAGACAACATTGCCTCCCTTAAATCAAGTTTGTAACATTCAAACATTTTCTTTAATTTGCAAAACAACTCAATTTTTAATGATTTTGTAAAAATATATGGAATTTGTTTTTTAGTGGGACAATACTCAATCACCGCTTCTTTTTCAGTTATCAACTCTCTTATCTTGTGAAATCGAATATCAATATACTTGGACCGTCCATGGAAAATAGGATTCTTATTCAATGCAAAATCGCTGACTTGTTAACACAATATATATTTGTAGGATTTTCCTGATTCTGATATATCATTTCCAAAATTCTTCTGATCCACACTATTTGAGTAACACAACTGATTGCTGCAATATATGCTACTTCAGCGGTAGAAATTGCAACCAGTGGTTGTTTCCTTGAAGACCACGAAATAACACCTGTGCCCAAATGAAATGCGTACCCTAAATTACTTTTCTTGTTTTATATCTTGACCGATCACTATTCATGTATCCAACAAGCTCCACATCATAATTACTAGCATAAAAAATACCTCCAGTCAGTATACCTTTGATAAAACTAAGAATCCTTTTTGCTCCTTGTAAATGACTAACTCGTGGATCTTTCTTGAATCTGCTAAGCAAACCAACTCCATATACTATATCTGATCTTGTCGCAGTCAAATATTTCAAGCTTCCGATCAAACTTTTATAATAGGTTGAGTCAACCCTTTTGCTGTCATTTTCTCTTGTCAGCTTCAACTTTTCTTCAACGGGTGTGTAAATTGGATTTGAATGCTCCATCTTGAACTTCTTCAGAATATCACCTACATACTTCTTTTCTGAAATGAAAATTCCATCATTTAGTTGAACGACCTCGATGCCAAGGAAATAAGACATTAATCCCATATTAGTCATTTCAAACTATCTAATCATAGCTCCCTGAATTTCACCATCATCTATGAATTATTTCCAGTGAAAATCAAATCATCAACATATAGGCACACAATAAGGACATCTTCAGGATCAATGTATTTGATATATAAAGTGTGCTCATAAGGACATCTATGAAAACCATTCTGCATAAAATAAGAATCAATCTTGTTATACCAAGCTCTTGGCGCCTGATTCAAGCCATATAATGCTTTCTTCAATCGATGGACTTTATCTTCCTTTCCTTGGACTACATATCCTGAAGGCTACTCAATGTACACTTCTTCTTCAAGATTACCGTTAAGAATTGCAGGCATAACATCCATTTGATGTATTTTCAAACTATTTTGAGTTGATGTCAAAATAAACATTCTAATTGTATATAACCTTGCAACACGAGCAGATACCTCAAAGTAATCAATAACTGGTTTTTGTTTATATCCTTTTGCCACGAACCTTGCTTTATAGCGATCAATCTCACCACTGGGTTTGTACTTTATCTTGTAGACCCACTTCACTCCAATAGCTTTCTTGTCTACCGGCAACTTTGTCAGCTCCCATGTTTGATTTTTCTCAATTGCATTGATTTCTTCATTCATGGATCTTCTCAATTTTCATCATTTGTTGCTTCTTCAAAATTTAGCGGCTCACGGTTTGCAAATAAATCAAAGTTGATAATCTCTTCATCAGATGACTCATTATTATTACCCAAAACACAATCTTGTAGACTGGCTGGTAATTCACATCATGTGTTGGTTGTTGTCTGCTGGATGTTTCTGGCTCATCAGGTGTTGGATTATATTCAACCTCCTCTTCATAATTATTTGAAGTCACTATTAGATTCTTTTGTGACTTTGAGGACCAATCCCACATTCCTCTTTCATCAAAAGTCACATCTCGACTGATAATCACTTTTTGTGTCTCTAGATTGTAGAGCTTATAAGCCTTTGAGTTTGAACTGTAACCAACAAAGATATATCTTTCTCCTTTGTCATCTAACTTCTTTATCAATTAATCGGGTACATGAGCGTCTGCAAGACATCCAAAAACTCTAAGGTGTCAGATTGGAGGTCTTCTTCCACTCCAAGCTCCTTCGGGAGTTTTTTCTTGAACACTTTTTGTTGGACACCTATTCAAAACATAAACTGCAGTAGAAACGACTTCTGCCCAAAATTCCTTAGGCATTTGTTTGGCCTTTAACATGACCTCACCATATCCATGATTGTTTTATTCTTTCTTTCAGCAACTCCATTATGCTGAGGTGTGTATCTTATTGTTAGTTGATGCTCAATTCCATGTTGCTCAAAGAAACTTGTACCAGTGAGGTATTCTTGGCCTTTGTCTGTTCTTTTCTACAACCACCTTGTTTTTCTACAAATGCCTTAAACATCTTAAAGGCATCACATGCTTCTGATTTTTGTTTCAAGAAATATACCCAAGTTTTTCTAGTGAAATCATCAATAAAAGTAATAAAGTACTTACAACCACCGGTGTTTCTATTTCTCTTGAGCAAGTCTGGATGAATTATATGTGGTATCTTCTTCGTTCTCTAAGACATTCCAGTTGGAAATGAATTTCTATGCTTATTTCCAATCTAACAAGTCTCACATACTCCATTTGGAATATTCACAACAGGAAATCTAGAAACATATTCTTTTCTCGACAAGTAATTCAAGCCAGAAAAACGAAAGTGACCAAATCTCAAGCAAGGAAATTTTTCATGTTGAACTTTCAAAGGGAACAGGCGATTTAGTGTCATTTTTACCTTTGTGATAAATCTGTCATTTTTATCAATCAACATGCAAAAACCATTGTGAATCTGCATGTTGTGACCTTCCTTCGACAGTTGTCCCATACTCAATAGATTGTGATGAAGACCATGAGCATAAAAAACATCACCAATAAAATTTAGCGATCCATCTTTCAACTTGGTAGAAATTTGGCCTTTTCCAGAAATTGGAATTTTTGCATTGTTTCCAAACTTCACGGAAGATTTTACCGTTTCAGTTAGAGATGAAAATAATACCTTTTCCCCGCATAATGGATTACTACATCCAGTATCCAGATACCAAATATTTCAAAGTACTCACCGGTGTTTTGATACGAACTTTCTGCAATATTTACCTATTACTTGTATCTGCAATCAGTTGCTCTGTGTCCAAACTTTCCACAATGATAACAATTATAATTCGTCATTTCTTGGCTGTAGTTACTTCTTCCTCTACTATGATATGTAGATCCAAAACTATGAACACCTCTTCCTTGTTGTGCTGGATTGAAACCATTGAAATTGTTGTCTTTCCATTGGTTAAACTTGTAAGTTCAGATTTCACCTAAGAGAGGGTGAATTAGGCTCTTAAAATTTTATCGGTTGTTATTGGTGTTTGGAATATTTTTTTGGTTTATTATGATGTTATGAAAATAGTAAAGTGTAGAAAAATAAATGGACACAAGAGATTTTATCTTGGTTTCCTTCACAATTTGAAGGTACGTCCAGTCCCCTTACAACATGTAAGAGTTTTCACTATAGTTAGAATGATTGTACAACCTATTCACACTAATGGTGATGCTTACTATCTAGCCTATGTGAAGATAAAAGGCTCTAAAAACCTTTATGATCTAAAAACTAAATGCAAGAAGAACAATCCTCTTCAATGCATACAATTGCTTCCAACAATCCTGGACAACAATGTTACAATAAGTAACTTTGATTTTTGATAAGAGTTTAAATAGTGTAGAACAATATATCAATAACTTGATTGATCTTCTTCTTCAAGCATACAAATTTATCAATGATGGACTACAAGCGTTCAACAAATGATATGAAATTTATCTAAATTTTCAATGAAAACTAAGTGCAGGAAATTTCACTAAAAATGATGGTTTTGAAAAACACTTGAATTTTGAAAGATGAGATATTTTAGAGATTATGAAGTTGTAGATGAAAAAGGTAATTGAAATTTGAAAATAATATAGTTTATATAGTCTCTATACACCCTTACAAAAGTCTATAACTCATTGAAAAGATGTCATGTTTCAAAACCAAGACCACAAGAAATTTCTGTTGAAAAACAAAGTATTTTCGACCTTTGGTTTAGTGGTAACTGGTTCCCATATATGGGTACACGGGTTCTATTGTACAATGTTAAAAAAAATTCAAAAAACACATTGGGTAACTGGTTATCATATATGGGTAATCGGGTTCCCCAACTAAAAGGTAGAAGTGGCGTAGTGAAAGGGTAATCGGACTCCCATATATGGGTAACGGTTCCTAGCAGATAAAAGTAAAAAATTCCATTTGAAAAGAAGTTCAAGCCAGATTTTTTGTGATCTAAATTATGTTTAAAAGTTATGGCGTGAATGAGACATTATATGAACACTTGTATGTACATAGAGAGGTTGAATGCATTATACCTTGACATTTGATTTATTCTTCAAGACTTGATCATTTAGATGACTTGAGCCATTCCATTTTGCAATCAATCTTATATGATAGTTTGTCTTCATCAAAACACTCTAGGAAGCTTATTTACCTTTGAACTTTTATCAATATCCATGTTTATTTGAACTTGATGCTTGTCTATGAGTGTTGAATTCACCTTTTTTTGTATGGATGTTGATTTCTTTGTTTCTTGAACCCTCAACTATATGTTGTTGTATGAATTTTTACCTTGCCTTAGAAAGTAGAGAGTATTCACATAATAATGTTGGTTGAAT
Organism: Vicia sativa; assembly: GCA_021764765.1. Taxonomy (NCBI): domain Eukaryota; kingdom Viridiplantae; phylum Streptophyta; class Magnoliopsida; order Fabales; family Fabaceae; genus Vicia; species Vicia sativa. The sequence goes on from CM038796.1 coordinate 232,461,868, forward strand.
TCAAGTTGGGGGGAGGAATGTTTATGTGCTTATGTTGTGATTGATATGAGGTTGAGAAAAGAAAAAGAAAAAAATTAGAAAAAGAAATAAAAAAGAGAAAAAGCTTTGAAAAAGAAAAACAAAAAGAATATGAATAATGTTGTGTTAATAAGTGAGGTGTTTTGGTTTGACAATTTGTGATGAAGAAGAAGTTTGATTGAAATTATATTATTTGGAACTATGTGACTTGATCACTCCCTTGGGTTTAGACAAGTTTTTGTCTCGATTAGCTTTAGGACTTATCACTTGTTTGTTAACCAAGCTACATTACAACCTTGAAAGGACCTTATGATTCTTGCATTTGTATTTTCAATACGTTTTTGGGATGAATTCATAATTTAGTCTGTTGTTTGCAAGATTGTGAATGAGTGTTTTTTATCCCTCACCTCTGTGTGTTCTTCATCTACCGATGAATTTTTTCCAAGTGTGATTCATGATTGATCTTGTTTTATTTTAGAATGTTTTGCATGATTTTTGTGCTTAGGATTTGTTTCGTTTATATGTTATTGTTGTAGGATAGTGGTAAGTATGTATTTGTCGTGTACGTTTTTGTTTAAACCATACATTTGTTTTCCGTTTTAAAACTTGTTGATTCGTGACTATTTAATTATCATTCTTTGTTTCTTTGAGTTATATGACTTTGTTTGAGGACAAACAATGTGTCAAGTTAGGGAGAGTTGATAAGTGCCAAAGTGTAGTTATTTTGTATATATATTTTGTGGCACTTATCTGTTCTTGTTTGTTAATAATTGTTGAATAACCCCCATTTTGTTGTAAATGCGTTTTATTGTCTTTTGTGTACATAATTACTGTTTGATTAGTTTTAACGTATTTTTGTAGGTATTTGTGCGTGTTGGAGCATCAAGGAATAAAGTGTTGAGCGCGGTTGTCTGTGTTTAGTTTTATAACTTCATTTTTCTTCATTTTTAGGTTATGATTTTGGGGTGGATTTTGATCCCCATTTCTATCAAACTTTATTTTTGATAGTTTAGCTTAGAAAACAACATTAGGCTTTTCTTATGGATGATTGGAGGTGGATTGCTCTTTGATAGGTTCTGACAAACCAGTGTAAATTAGTGATTTATCTCTTCTCTTCTCTATGTATTGCTCTATTTGTTGGGTATGTATGCACTGCTACTCATAACTCATGTATATTTTCGCCCTTGGCGTTGTATAAAGCTTGCTTTACGAATCTGTGTTAGTGATTATCTTAGGTTTTTATCTTGTGTTAGGGATTTGAGCTTTGCTAGACATAGATTGCTTAGATTCTTACCTAGGATGATTATCTGTTAGTTTCTGAATGCTAGAAATGGGTTTAGAGATGACATTTACTTAGAGTATATGAGTTTAATGTTGTTGTCTTGGTTGTTTCGAGGTAGAGATAGTCGTTATAAGTGACACGGTTTACTTATGTGTTATTGAGGTAGGCCAGACATGGATATCGAGGTGATGCGGTTGAATTCTCAATTTGGGTTAGAAATAGTTTGGGTTGTGAGAGGTATGTGATGACACAGACGAGTATCAAAGGTTGAGTATGACATGAACGGTAGATTTTAGTCTGTGACGGGTAGTGTGCATCCGTTTCGGACAAGTTGTCTATCCTTTAATCTTTTTGTTCATTTACTTTTTGTCTTTTCTTTACAACTATTTAATCCCAAACTCATTAACGATAGAATTGTCGAACGACGAATCAATAACCAATCTCTGTGGACTCGATATGATATAACCTAACTGTGATACGGTGAACTGACTTTGTAGGATTTTTGTATCCAAATGTGCGGATAGCAAGAGTCGCCACCGACTTTTATTTTTATCCAATTAAGGGAAGGTAAAAGTAACTGAAAAAGACCTTCGTTAGATTACGAGTTCGGAGAATGGTTATGAAAAGGAAGGTATTAGCACCCTTTCTATCCGTAGTTATCTACGGGCTCTTAGTTGCTCTAGATCACCTTTTTAAAATTGCTTTCTGTGTGTTTGACAAAAATGCTTTGAGAAAAGGCATTTCGCTTTGACTTTGTAATGATTCATGTAGGAATGTATACAAAGTGTTCGGAAATGTTTTTGTTTTGAAAAGAATTTGAACTTCGAAAAAAAGTGTGTGGTGTGAAAAGCATTTGGTTTAGAGCAAGCAACTAAAAGACTTATTTACCCACTCGAATTGGTCGTTTCGTTTACGTTCCTTTAGAATAGCGCTAGCCGTACCATTAGTTAGTAGGTAGCTCCATTCGTTGGATGTAAGCGGGACATTCGAAGGGACATCGGATGGTCATAGAAGGCAACTTGTAGGAAGTATCCTAGCACATTCGAAGGGACTATCATTATTTTTCGTAGGCGACAATCGAGGGTCAAGATCATGTATTCGGAGGCGACATCGTGGGTCTATGATCTTTGTATCGAAGGGACTATGATGATTTGTTTTGAAGGCAACGGTGCTAGGATACCTCTACGTTCGAGGGACATGATCATTTGAAATCGAAAGGCATCGAGAGAGAATTACCCTAAGGGGTGCATGTGTGAAAGAAGTGTGTCAAATTCAGATATTTTATCTTGAAGATTAGTGTGAGCTATGTCCAATTATTATCTTGCCATACACGCCTAGTTACTAACAGTTTATAGGGTGCGGAAATTAAAATGCGGAATGTAAAGTGCGGAAAGGTAAATGTCCTACGCTATTACAAGGCTTTGGGGCAGATACATAATTTAAAATGCGGAAAATAAAACCCTAAATTAAACTATTACATCCCATATACAATTACATTATTGAAAAATAAAATAAAATAAAAATGGAAGAACCGTCTGAATCGGATTAACCTGTGAAACGAACGAGAAATCGGAAAATATGATGAAATTGAAATAAGAGAAAACGTTAGAAAAAATGCAATTTTTAATATGAGAAAATTATTACATGCTGGAAATAAGATAAATAAACTAAAATAATTTTTTGGGATTTTTTAGATGCAATTTAATAATTTAAAATGAATTTACAATGATTTAAATGCAAAATTATAAATAAAAATAAATATGCATGCAAAATTGTATTTTTTAATTTATTAAATTAAATAAAGGTTTTCTGAAAATAAAATAAAAAGGAAAATAATTTTTGATGATTTTTAAATGCAGAAATAAAATTATGAAATTAATTAAAATAGTATGAAAATATTAAAAATAAGAAAATATAGAAAAAATATGAAAAATAGTTAGAGTTTGTAAAAGAAAAGTGAAACCAGTGCAAGCAGGATTCGAACTGGTGTCCTTTGAGAGGATCTTTGAACAGAAAACGCCTTAACCACTAGGACAAGTGGCTCTTTGTGTTTTGAAAGTGAAAAACAATGGCATATGAGCGATGACGCGTCCTGGAAATATTCAAAACACAGTCAGCTCGTATGTGGACCCCAGGTAATTCAAACGAACGAATCAGAACGCTGGATCGCGCCACGCATGCTCCTCGCCGGTCTTCGCCTGAGTCAGCGCCGGAGCTAGGGCTCCGGTCATCTTCTCCGGGAAGCTCGATTTGCTAACCTGCAAAATACGTAAATTCGAGAGCCTGGGAGTAAGGCTACCCCCCCTAAATCGGGGTCTGCGAACCCGATGGTGGTCTCAGTTTCTCCTAAAAGTTCCTCTAAATGCCAGTTCGAAGCTCAACAGTTCTGAAACCCTAAACATGGTATCATGAGTTTTGGACGTCCAACTTTGCTAGCGATTGCCCAGATCGTGTATATGGGATCTCATGAACACAAAAAAGGCGTTAGAATCAATTGAAATAAGCAGAACAATCAAATGCAAAAATCAAGAAATATTGAATATGTATGTATGTACAGGGCTCGATTCAGCTTGCTTTAACACATGGCAAGAGTGTATACTTACTCAAACTTACCTCCTGAAGACAATGGAGTGGTTCTTGAGGGCTGAAAAGGGCTGCTTTTTGGAATTCGATTTTTCAAGTTTCTTGAAAAATTTTGCAAGAGTTTGGGTGGTTTTTAGGATTAGGGTTTCGTCCTTTGTGCTGGCTGCAATGCTTGGTATTTATAGAGGGTTTTGGAAGAGAAAAAACAAGGAAAAAAGATTGGAGATTGAATGTGCATTGAATTCTTTCCAAATAAAATCAAATTTTGAAGAAAATTTGATTTTCCCATCAATGTGTGATCATGCACGAAATTGGCAAGTGTATTGGGCTTTCTTGGACATTAAGAGAGATATAAATCCAACTTATTTGAAAAAATAACCTTATTTTCATATTTTATGTAATTTAATTTGGAATTAAATGGTTTAAAATCCAAAATAAAATCAATAAAATAGAAAATTGCCATGGCCAAGCATTTATGGGTCAAAAATATTGTCATGAACAAGTTTGGATCAAAAGATTATAAGCCCATTTGGAAAATTTTGCATTTTGACCAAAATGTCCTTTTGTGCAATTGTCCAAAATTGCCCAACTTCTGAATGGTGTATCTTGCTCAATTTTCCACATTTTTGAGTGTTCTTGGACTTTTTGGAAAGCTCTAAGAGTCCTCTAACCAACCTTTTTGGTCTCATCTCAATTGGAGTTACCATGCTCAATATATCTTCAAAACAAAAAGTTGACTTTTTGTTGACTTTGAAAATGACCTGTAATGTTTTGAGCCATACCTCTCAAATGAAGCATTTTTTGGACATTCTTGTGAAACATGAAGTTGTAGAGAATTGAATTTCCTTCAAAACAAGAGGTGGTGGAAAAATTTCTGAGAAAGTATGAGAAAGTTATGATCAGTCAAAGTTCAATTGACTTTTCACCTAGAAACCCTAATTTAGAAAGTTTGACTTTTGAGCAAATCTTGAGTTTTCTGGATGAATCATGATCAACCCTTGATCAAATGATGAATGTAACTTCAAAATGAGGATGTTGACCAAAAATTATGAAGTTTGACTGTATGTTGACCACGTTGACTTTTTGTCCAATCTGTTGATTTTCAACCATCCGAGCAATTATGAGAAACGACTTGTGAGGCTTGAAACTTGACATGGAGAATCTTTGAAGCATATGAGGAGGCATGATGAACATTGGAGATGTTGGAAGTTCATCTTGACTTGAGAGATACCAAACCCTAGTTTGGGTTGATTGTCTAGGAGAGAGTTTGTCTGATCAACTCTTGAGGAATCCTTGAGTATAGATATATGAAATCTCTTGAGTAGATGGAGGGCAAATTTTGGGGTATGACAGCTGCCCCTGTTCAATCTTCTTGTACTGGAAGGGTTAGATTGACACGCTTGTCTTTCGTGACCTGGAGGTAGAAGATGATTGAACACTCGAGTACACCTGAAAATTTGCACTCGCTGTTGGTGGATGATGCGGGAATGGGCTTACAGATGCCATTTGGATACTTCGCTGGAGGATGAGTCGTACGCTAGACTCGAGAATGTTGATAGGAGAATTGACGGAGATGGGCTTAGGATGCCATCTGGAAAGATCGACGCTGGGGAGTGAGCCGTTCGCTAGGCTCTGTAGACGTTCCTGGAATGGAGAGGAGATGGGCTTAAGATGCCATCTAGAGGGAGTCATACGCTAGACTTCGTGTTCATTTTTTGAATGAAGTTATTGGTTTGTATTGATTTTTAACCATATATGCAGCATTCTGAAAGTGGAGAAACGTTGATAAATGGTCGGAGATGGGCTTAAGATGCCATCCAAGGCAACTGAGTCGTATGCTAGACTCTGTAGTCGCTGTTGATAATAAGGAATCAGAATAAATCTTCGTGCTTGATTACTCTGAGGGGAATAGTAGTTGGCAAAAATGTGGATAGCTTCCCTGTTGTGCATCGGGTGTTGATCCATTGCCTGTTATCGGAGGATAACCAGAGGTGGTCTTTCGGATAGTTTTCCGTCGATTCGGGGCTTAATCTGGACCATCGTCGGAGGACAACCAGGCGGTCTTCGGATAGTTTTCCGTCGGTTCGGGCTTAATCTGGACTGTTTGCGTCAAGTGATATTACTGTTTTGAGAAAACAAGATAAACTTTGATAGAATATTTGTTAGTTTTATGCAAAGTATGATGCATGACAGTGTATATGAATGACATATGACTTCATGAGTAATGTATGAATGATAGATGTTGTGGTATTTCAAAACATATCCATCTTGAAGAAGATGCGGATGCTCTGTTTGAAGATTTCTGACTCCTGCTTGGGGAATCGAGTAGGTGGAAGTCCCTGCTTTGGAAGGAGAAAAAAGATATCCTGGATTCCTCCGATGCACTATCTGACCAAGTCTTGGGCCTAGATATTGTTGAGGAAGGTAGAGATTTGAGAAGCTCGTTGTTGGAAATCTCATATATAGACCCTGCTGAGGAGAATCTGGGAGGCGATCCGTTGGGGACCTTGTATGTAGATCCTGGAGGAAATTTAGGCGCTCTCTGGGGATTACGAGTGCATCTCATTGGAGAGCATTTGATAGTTGCCGGGAAACCTGGTTAGAAGAGTCAAGAATCCGTTGTAATCCCAGGCTTGGGAATGAAGATGTAGTTTCCTCCGATGCACTATCTGACCAAGTTTGGGTCCGAATCGCTGTTGGGGAAAAGGGACGGTGGAGATACCGTGGGATAAATACCTTGACTGGGGGTGAGGTGTTACTGCTTGGAGACTGATGTAACATTGCTTAGTCGAGTGGAATTGTAGCTCGTGGATGCTCTGCTGGGGAAGTTGTGTTGTGAGTGACACCTTTGTGGGGATCATGTTCTGTGGGGGAATGCTTTGGTGACTTTCGTCGTCCCATTCACGGAGCACATAGTAAATACTTTTGTATGTTCACTTTTCGTATGTTTGTGATTAGATTCTTATTGTCAAATGCGTATAGTCATTCAAAGCTAACGTTGGACTTATTGCAAATAACAACAGCAGAAATTGTAAAGAGAAAGAGGTTTGCGTTTATTTGAAAGGTGGCGTATGGCCAAGTAGTTTGTACACAAGAAAGGTAAAAAGCTATGCGGAAACAATCTCGTTAAGTTCCAACTATGCTAGTACTCATACATTTCGACTATCTCATCTCCTTGTCAAGAAAGTGAGTAGTGATCTTCGCCATTTGAATCTTGAATGCGATAGTAGTGGAAGGTGATCCGAAGAGACATAGTCGTGCGCTTAAATCCCTAACTTTTGCCTAGACCTCCTTTCGGGTTTTCACCAGGATACCCTTTCTTGCCCAAGCCACCTTTTCGTTTTCGACTTGCGGTGTACATGTTTTGTATATATCCTTTATTTTTGCCGAACCTTTTGGTTACCAGATCCCTTATTTTGCCTAGGCCGACCTAGCGGTCTATTTCATGCGTAGTATTTTTGACTATGTCTGCGTTCACGTGGTGAAGTCTTCGCCATCCATGATGCTAAGTATCATAGCTCCGCCGGAAAATATTGTCTTGACTACAAACGGTCCCTCGTAGGTGGGAGTCCATTTGCCCCTGGGATCACCTTGTGGAAGAATGATGCGCTTGACTACTAGGTCACCAACTTGGTAGACTCGGTACTTGACCTTCTTGTTAAATGCTCTGATCATTCGCTTCCGATAAATCTGTCCATGGCAGATGGACGCGAGTCGTTTCTCATCAATCAAGTTAATCTGGTCAAGGCGAGTCTGAACCCAATCATCTTCACCTAACTCTGCGTCTTGGAGGACTCTGGTTGAGGGTATCTGAACCTCGATGGGTAAGACGACTTCCATACCGTATACGAGAGAGAAGGGAGTTGCCCCTGTGGATGTCCGTGCTGTAGTGCGATAACCATGAAGAGCAAATGGTAACATTTCATGCCAATCCTTGTAAGTCACAGTCATCTTCTGTATAATCTTCTTAATGTTCTTGTTGGCGGCTTCCACTGCGCCATTCATCTTAGGCCGATAAGGAGAAGAATTGTGATGCTTGATCTTGAACTGCGTGCAGAGTTCGGTGATCATCTTGTTGTTGAGATTGGAACCGTTATCTGTGATAATCCTTTCAGGAGTGCCATACCGACAGATAAGGTTATGCTTGATGAATCGAGCCACAACATTCTTGGTAACAGATGCATACGAGGCTGCTTCTACCCATTTGGTAATGTAATCGATTGCTACAAGGATGAAACGATGTCCGTTGGAAGCCGTGGGCTTAATCTCTCTGATCATGTCAATGCCCCACATTGCAAAAGGCCAAGGAGAAGTTAAAACATTCAGAGGTACTCGAGGTACGTGTACTTTGTCGGCATAAATCTGGCACTTGTGACAAGATCGAGCATAGCGGTGACAATCAGCTTCCATGGTGGACCAATAGTAACCTGTTCTCAAAATCTTCTTAGCCATGGTGTGTCTGAAGGAAAATCGCCTCTTAGTATTGCAGCGGAAATTCGATTTTCCTTTGTGATCCTTACGAATGGACATGGTCGATGATAGAAATTTTTACCTCTTGTGGTGATTCGGATTTACGTGATCACGAGCGTTGATGAAGAACAACGTCTACTCGATCCACACGAACGCTTGCTTCCGATCACGGTGCTAGTGCTCACGACGAAAACTTTGAGTGAGAGAGTGAACGGAATCTCGGCAGGATTCGGGACCGAATTTTCATCAAGTGTCAAGCTTCATAACAAGGGTCCTATTTATAAGACCACAGTGTGGGCTATGCTTAAAAGCCCAACAAAGGCTATAAACTAAAAGCCCAATAAAGCACACGAAAATCATACATTATGATGTATCGTGTATCACTTAAGCATGTGGTACCTTACCATATTCCGTATTCCACTTCATTCCATTTAAGTACCGTACCCTACGATGTTCCTTATTTTCACTATCTCTCATTAATGTCCTTATGTGTGTGACCACAGAGGTTTCGCGACGTTGGCAATCATATTAAATCATATTTAACATAATAAGCAATGGCGGTATCTAGCAACACATCACGCTACCAAGTCACGAAAATGTCATGTGATCGACAAATCCTTTCCGTGATAATACTTGTGTGTATAATTACCCTTTTGCCCTTATGTCTATATTGAACACAAGGCATATACCGTGTCATCCTTGTCGATTCAATATTGGGCCCTCGACATTTATCCGTTATGCGGGATGGGCAAATTCCATCTAGGTCACTCATGTCCCTCGGATGCTTTGTGAATTACCCATCAATGTCTTTATGATCATCCGATTCGGACAACGTTTGATCACAATAAAGCACTTGACTCTACATCTAGGGTCCATAGTGGTTTCAGGTCGAAGGGTGGTATGCACCACTTATCACCATGAGAATAACTTATGACACTTTGCATAACATTCTATGTAGTACTCTCATAGCGGGTCAATCCAGTATAAATATTACTCCTAATATTTATACCTATGTCAAGACTTGATAACTCCTTATCCATGATCCACGAGATGCGATCATCAGTCTATCTTCATAATAATCTTAATGCTTTAATGTTATCCCACTTCACAATAAAGCTCGATTATGGATACTTTAAGAATAGTGTCCTTATGTTTAATAGATCTCATGAGTAAGTCACACTTAACATTGCATTAAACAAACTAACTATTCTAGGGACTTTATTATTTCCAAAAAGAAAACATAATAAAGAAAAGCCTTTTATTATTTAATAAATAATTCGATACAAGTACAAAAAGGTATTGGCCTCTAGGGCTTACACCAACTGTGTCCACTGGAGTCGGTAAACTTTTTGCTAAGGTAGTATATTGCATGCTCTTTTCGACCAGACTCGTCATGTTGCCCCAACACACACCCCATTGAATTCTCTAGCACTGTCAAGTACATGATAAGAGGTCTTCCTTCGACGGACGACATTAGGATAGGAGGATTCTGTAGGTACTCCTTGATTTTGTCAAAAGCGATCTGGCAATCGTCGTTCCATTCCACCACTTGATCTTTCTTCAGTAACTTGAAGATTGGCTCACAAGTAGCAGTTAAGTGTGCAATGAATCTGGCAATGTAATTCAATCGGCCCAAGAAACCTCTGACTTCTTTCTCGGTGCGGGGAGCTGGCATTTCTTGAATAGCTTTAACTTTGATGGGATCAACCTCAATACCTCTTCCACTGACTATAAACCCTAGGAGTTTTCCGGACCTGACTCCAAAGGTGCACTTGTTGGGATTGAGTCTCAACCTGTACTTCTTTAACCTGTCGAACAGTTTCTGCAAATGATCAAGATGTTCTTCTTCAGTCTGCGACCGAGCTATCATGTCGTCGACATAGACCTCTATCTCGTGATGAATCATGTCATGAAATAATGTCACCATAGCACGCTGATAAGTGGCACCCGCGTTCTTGATCAAAGATAACCTTGTAGCGAAGTACCCCATGTAAAAGTAGTCTTCTCCATGTCTTCGGGAGCCATTTTGATCTGATTGTAACCGGAGAAACCATCCATGAAGGAGAAAACCTTATGCTGAACGGTGTTGTCAACTAGAACATCAATATGAGGAAGCGGGAAATCATCTTTCGGACTTGCTTTGTTCAGATCTCTGTAATCTACACACATTCGTACCTTACCATCCTTCTTGGGCACATGCACCACATTAGCAACCCACTGTGGATAAGAAGTAGCAGCTAAGAAACCTGCATTGAACTGCTTCATAACTTCGGTTTTGATTTTCTCTGACATCTCGGGACGCATACGACGAACCTTCATTTCACCGAGAAAACCTTCTTTTGTTGGCAATCGGTGTACCACAATATCAATGTCTAAACCCGGCATGTCTTCGTATGACCAAGCAAAAACCTCAACATAGTCTCGTAGCATCTGAACCAATCTTTCTTTAACACTGTTCTCAAGACCCGCTCCTATCTTGATCTCTTTTACTGTCTTCGTCGGTACCCAAATTCACAACCTCAACTTGCTCTTCGGTGGTCAGATAACTCGCTCTTCTTGTACGGCAAGTTCTCCGGCACTTCACAATCTTCCTCACTTTCGTCTTGACTTGGTAGATCGGATTATCGAAGTCATATTTAGCAATAGCATAGTCATATTAACGAGATTCGGAGTGATTCTGCAGTGTATCACGTGGGTGTGTGTAAGAAACACATAGCTTTTTGAAGGGGTGATAAAGTAAAGAAAGAGAACAAACAATTGAATGCAAAAGTCCAACGATTTATTGAATGAAAACACGCAAACGACAGATAATAACCCTCGCAAACGAGCCATGATGCCCCGGGCAAGGCACTAGGCTTTCAAAGTTTATTGTTCAAAACATAAAGAAATACAAAAAGCAAAACAAAACAAGAGCAATTACTCCTGGCTAAAGGAGATTGGTATGACGTCTTCGGTCTTCCAATTGCTGAGCCCATGATCTGGAGTTGGGAAGATCCACTTGCTGATGTCGAAGCCGTTGTTGTCGTCTTCTATAACATAGATTCCACTCTGGCTGATGCGGAAAGGAAGTTGGCCGGCACGTTCGCGGCGTATCATCTTCTGACCCTTGATGGTGAAGCCTAAACCAGTCTTGTCAGATTTGAAAGGAAGATCAGGGAGCCGTCCCCAAATAGTACTACCTTCTTCAACAGCAGCTTGAGCATCTTTCAGCGAGGCCATCCTAGGCGGAACTTGTGTAACTTCAGGAGTGGTGGAAGAGTCAACAGGCATGACTCTAGGGATTGTTTCAAAAGCTTGACAAGGAGTCTCGAAGAATTCACCCTCCATCTCAAGGTATCGAAATGACTGGAGATGACTGACCATATACTCTTCTTCACCACATACTGTGACAACCTTCCCTTTCACCGGGTACTTGGGTCGATGCAAGGTAGAGGTATGGCTGCCCATGTATCCAAGGGCGTCCGAGTAGACAAGAGTAAGCGGGACGGATGTCTGTCATACCCCAAAATTTGCCCTCCATCTTCCCAAAAGATTTCATACATCTATGCTCAAAGACTCCTCAAGAGTTGATCAGACAAACTCTCTCCTAGACAATCAACCCAAACTAGGGTTTGGTATCTCTCAAGTCAAGATGGATTTCCAACATCCCCAATGGTCCTCATGCCTCCTCATATGCTTTAAAGATTCTCCATGTCAAGTTTCAAGCTTCACAAGTCAAGTTTCCTCAGACAATTGTTCAGATGGTTGAAAATTGGGTGTATTGGACAAAAAGTCAACTGTGGTCAACATACAGTCAAAACTTCTGATTTTTGGTCAACATCCTCATTTTGAAGTTACATTCATCATTTGATCAAGGGTTGATCATGATTCATCAAGAAAACTCAAGATTTGCCCAAAAGTCAAACTTTCTAAATTAGGGTTTCTAGATGAAAAGTCAATGAACTTTGGTGATCATAACTTTCTCATACTTTCTCGAAATTTTTCCACCACCTCTTGTTTTGAAGGAAATTCAATTCTCTACAACTTCATGTCTCACAAGAATGTCCAAAAAATGCTTCATTTGAGAGGTATAGCTCAAAACATTACAGGTCATTTTCAAAGTCAACAAAAAGTCAACTTTTTGTTTTGAAGATATATTGAGCATGGTAACTCCAGTTGAGATGAGACCAAAGACATTGTTTAGAGGACTCTTAGAGCTTTCCAAAAAGTCCAAGAACACTCAAAAATGTGGAAAATTGAGCAAGATACACCATTCAGAAGTTGGGCAATTTTGGACAATTGCACAAAAGGACATTTTGGTCAAAATGCAAAATTTTCCAAATGGGCTTATAATCTTTTGATCCAAACTTGTTCATGACAATATTTTTGACCCATAAATGCTTGACCATGGCAATTTTCTATTTTATTGATTTTATTTTGAATTTTAGGACATTTAATTCAAAATTAAATTATATAAAATATGAAAATCATATTTTTTTTCTAAAAGGGCTGATTTTATATGTTCCTTAATGTCCAAGAAAGCCCAAGATACTTGCCAAATTCGTGCTTGATCATGCATTGAAGGAGAAAATCAAATTTCTTTCAAAATTTGATTTTTATTTGAAAAATATTGAATGCTCCAAATCAAATCTTTTCCATTCCTTTTTTCCCTTCCAATCCTCTCTATAAATATCAAGCATCATAGCCAGCAAAGAAAAAAAAACCCTAGCTCAAGCATAACCCTAATTCTTGCAAAAAATTTCCAAGAAATTTGAAATTCGAGTTTTATTTTCCAGCCCTCTCCAGCCTCTCTCAAGCATCCAAACGTGCTCAGGGGGTAAGTATGAGTAAGAATACATCATTGGTATTGATCAAAGCATGCTGAATCGATCCATATACATTCATACATATTCAAATATTTCTTGATTTTGCATTTTTAATATCTGCGTGTTTCAAGTGATTTTAATGGTTTGAATGTGTTCATGAGGTCATACTTGATTAATCTGGGCCATCGGTTGAGAGGTTGAGCGTGAGAATCGTGGTTTGCCATGTTTAGGTTTTTAGTGTCTTCATCGAACTGAGCATTTTCGGGGCAAACTAATGCCACCATTGAGATCGCACCCTCGATTTAGGGGTAGGGTCTCCCTTCTTTTATTTCGTATTTTTCGGTTCAAGAATCATAGCCGGAGAAGATGGCCGAGCCCTAGCTCGTGACTCAGCGAAGACCGTGGAAGGCTTGCGTGGCGCGATGGCCTCGATTTGCTCATTCATCTTGTGGTCTGCGCCGACTTTGATTTTCAAACATCCCTGACGCGTCATCATTCAAATGCAGTTGTTTTTCCCTTCAGAAACACCAAGTGTCAAGTGGCGTAGTGGTAGAAGCAAGCAATCTCAAGGTTTCACTCCTTGGTCTCCAGTTTGAAACTCACAAAGGACCTGGTTTTGTTTTCTTTTTCAAAACTTGCATATTTTCAACTATTTTCATATTTTTCTATATTTTTAATATTTTCATTCATTTTAATTAACTTACATATTTTATTTCTGCATTAAAAAATTACCAAAAACATTTTTTCCTTTTACATTATTTTCATAAAAACCTTTATTTAATTTAATAAATTAAAAAATATAATTTTTGCATGCATATTTATTTTATTTTTATTTTTGCATTTAAATCATTATAAATTGCATTTTAATTATTAAATCCTTTCCAAAAATCCCAAAAAAATTATTTTAATATATTTATCTTATTTCCAGCATATATTAATTCTCTCATATTTAAATTTGCATTTTTCTAACATTTTTCCTCTTATTCAATTCATCTCGTATTTTCCGATTTCCCATTCTTTCACAGGTTGCTCCGATTCGGACGTTTTTTTTCTTTTATCATTTGCTTTTTTTCCAATTATGTAATTGCTCATGGGATGTAATAGTTTAAATTAGGCTTTTATTTTCCATAAGTTTAAATTATGTATCTGCCCCAAAGCCATGTAATAGCGTAGGTTTATCTTTCCGCACTTTACATTCCGCATTTTTATTTCCGCACCCTTATCAATTGCTAGTAATTAGGCGTGTATGGCAAGATAATAATTGGACATAGCTCACACTAATCTTCAAGATAAAATATCTGAATTTGACACACTTCTTTCACACACGCACCTTTAGGGTAATTCTCTCGATGCCTTCGATTTCAAATGGTCATGTCCCTCGAACGTAGAGGTATTCTAGCACCGTTGCCTTCCAAACAAATCATCATAGTCCCTTCGATACAAAGATCATAAGACCCACGATGTCGCCTCCGAATACATGATCTTGACCCTCGATTGTCGCCTCGAAAATGATGATAGTCCTTCGAATGTGCTAGGATACTTCCTACAAGTTGCCTTCTATGACCATCCGATGTCCCTTCGAATGTCCCGCTTACATCCAACGAATGGAGCTACCAACTAACTAATGGTATGGCTAGCGCTATTCTAAAGGAATGTAAAAGTACGAAAACGACCAATTCTGAGTGGGTAAATAAGTCTTTTAGTTGCTTGCTCTATCCAATGCTTTTCACACCACACACTTTTTCAAAGTTCAAACTTTCTTTTCAAAAACGAAACATTTCCGAACACTTTGTATACACTCCTACATGAGTCATTACAAAGTCAAAGCGAAATGCCTTTTTTTCAAAACATTTTGTCAAACACACAGAAAGCAATTTTAAAAAAGTTATCTAGAGCAACTAAGAGCCCGTAGAATAAACTACGGATGGAAAGGGGTGCTAATACCTTCCCTTTTCATAACCATTCTCCCGAACTCAGAATCTAACGAAGGTCTTTTACATTACTTTTACCTTCCTTAATTGGATAAAAATAAAAGTCGGTGGCGACTCTTGCTATCCGCACATTTGGATACAAAAATCCTACAAAGTCAGTTCACCGTATCACAGAACTGGCGACTCTGC